>CM023451.1:41740429-42320429 GCA_013339765.2 Haemaphysalis longicornis
GAAAATAAGTTTTTGGGAGGAGGAAGAAAAGGGGGATTTCAGCACACACCACAGCCAAGGAGATCTCACCTGGGAAGTTGCAGGAAAGCGTGGGCCATATGGCAATGGGCAGTGGAAGAAGAGAATGGGTTATGGGAATTTTGATACGAATGAATACAGCGAGATTTCTGATGTTACAATTCGATGTGTGACCCCTTGAAAGGCATGAATGCTATCAGGATGGGCATCAGACAAAGCCTATTAGAATGCTGCGGCCCCTGCAGGCAGGTTGCACAAACCTGCTGGGCTCCAACTGCCAGGGACAGACAAAACCTACGAAGGGGTGACGACACTAGCCCCTAAACCCGCGCTTTCACCGAGCCCCAACCAAATCTCCTGATTTGTCAGGGGAGTTCCTCACCAATCCCGGGTACTGAGCTCCCTCCATGCTTTTTTCGGTCTTGGGGTACTGGAAGTTTGTGCGACAATCTTCGCCAACATATCGGAGGCTTGTCTTGATCAGTGCGATAATTGTTATGTCTTCCTTGCGCAACTCCTCGTCCATTAGAGCAAGAGTCATCACACTGCAAAGGCGATGTGCTATGTCCCCCTTGTGCCACCTCCTCCCCCGTTTGGTGAGTCCCAAACCAATACAGACAGGAGTCCTCAGGCGGCAAAGGACATTCTAAAAGCCTCCCGATATGGAGCACGGAGAGCTTCCCCTGGCGGTGTGCTCCTTCCCTCTTTGCTCATTTGCGGCCAGGCCGTGCTTCCGGCACAGGTCTCTCCCCTGAGCGCTAGGGAGAGCCGTGGCCGCCATAAACCCCTCGCGCAGGAGCTGGTTCTCCGTTACCAGGAGCCTTCGCGTAGGCGGTGTCCCCTGCAGCAGGGGACTGCGGCGTCCTCTATGAATGAATGCAACTTTATGAACGATTAAGGGCGCTTGGTAGCCTAGTTGGTGAAGAGAGAAGGAGGGAAATGGAGTGGTATGGCCGTCAGAGTCGTCCAGTCAGGTCTGCTTCACGCACGAATTCCCACAAGGAAAGGATCGTGCTCAATGCGTCCTGGTGAGGGGGCGGGGTTGTCCATTCATCCAATGAAGATACGCCGGCTCCCTTGTGCCTGTTCCTCAGCGGTGGAAGGCCGGGGCAGTCCCACAGTAGGTTACTTAACGTTGGAGAGGCACCGGTATGGCACGTGCAGCACGTCACAGTGGCTGCGTGGATGACCACGCAGCTCGTTTTGATCGGTGTTGTCCGCTTGTGGTGCATGGTCAGCGCTACGAGTTCTTTTAAATGCGGCGTGTGCTCGCCACATTTCCAAAACTTCTTCAGTACGGTCAGCACCTGTCCTAGCCTGGTAGATTAGCACTTCCACACCACGCGGAAGCCATTTGGGAAGTGGGTGGGGATTCTGCGGCACCTTCGCCCTGAGTTCCCGTTTTGCCTGCACTTTTATCCGCTGGCGCTCTTCGTCCGGGTCAAAGAGCAGCGTAGCCTGAGGGACTACGTACGTCAAGGGGGGACGAGCGGAAACGTACCAGCTTCGCTCTCCGCGTCATGGGCGGCGCCGTTACCGATGCTGCCCGCATTCTCCAGGGGCCAGTGCACCTGTAACGTCATGCCGTACAGGTCGCGAAGGGTTGCGCAAGCGACTTTCACGTTGTGCTCCAAGGTGCCGGCTCTAGATGTCCTCGTCAGATCTTTTAGGCCCTCCAATGAGTCGATAAAAACGGTGAAGGTTTTTCCTCACACATGTGGGCTGGTCCTTGCACATTCCTTTTATATCTCTAGTGCCACGAGGATGGCCTGCAGTTATAATGATTTCAGAGGTTGCTCTTGGCAGTATTGAAACGCCTGCGCATATCGCTGCTGTCCTCAGACGTCCGTGACCGCTCCCCGGAAGGTGTCTGGATTCCAGGTAGCGTCCGTAAAGATGGCGTTGTCCTGGAAGTCAGCCCTCTCAGCAAGGGCAGTTCGTTGAGCCATGTGATCCCCTTTTTTGTGTCAAGCGTGACCGGCTTCGTGACACGAACTTGGACGTCGTCACAGGGAGCGATCGCGCGGAGCACTTCCATCTGTTTACCCAGCTGTTCCCCGCCCAGCTCTAGGAGCCACTGGCCCGCTCGCGTGTAGAGACGGCGGCGATCACCTCCTGCCTAGCTCCTCGACCAGGGAATGGCGGGGCACGCCCGTTATCACCGGAAGACATTCCCAGTCTAGTCTTTCCAGCTTATCATATTGCGATTTTGTCAGGTCAAAACACGCAGCTCCGTAGCAAGCTTTCGACGGTAGTACTGTTATTGTGCAAGTACGAGTGCTGCGCGTGAGCTGGATTCTCCGGATTTGTGGGCTATGAGCCTTTCAAGATGCAGAAGCTGTTTCCATTTAGGCAATAGCTGCTGCACCCACGTTGCTGCGCCTCCGCTTTCATGTGTCGTAATGCCAAGAACCTTGATGTGCCGGTCTGAAGCTCTTTCGAGTGTCTGCGGGAAATGCAGAGCTAGATTTGTTCATTCTCAGCCGTTCAGCTGCCCCGGATAAAGCATTTGTTTTTTTCCGCGACCCTTCGATGCCCGTACTCCGCAAGTATTCGGCTAATGTACTGAGGACGTCTTGGAAAGCGTCGGCTGAGTCTTCGGTTGTCCCGCTCCTTACCGTCTCTTTTATCCCCGTTCATTCCAAAATGCACGAATTGCAGAGAAAGAAAGGCGCTTTAACGAAGCCAGAAATAGATTCCGTAGCGCGGTTATCCTTCCGGTCAGCGCGCATTGAAACAGCCATCCTTGATAGGGCGTCGATGCGGCCTTGCAAGATGGCGGCCGCCTGAACTGCCTAGTGCGCATTCTCTGAGTTCATTTGCACTGTTTCGCTGGGCCAAGTTTCTGTTCAATCATGTTATCCGATGTGGTATTCAACATGGACATTATCGCGATGGGAATGCCTGAGATCACAAGTCATATTACGGGAAGTTGCGTGGCTCGAAAGGCGGAGGTCATCGAACGCTTCGTGGTGCGCGTGACTTCACTCGGGAGGGTGGCGGGAAGGTGACACGCGATGTGCGCGCTTGTGATAGTGGTTCACGCAGTGAACTTTTCGTCTTATCTACAATTCTTACACGCTTAGTTATTGCTAAGGTTGACAGTACGCCCTGCTAGCCTTCGGAAAGAAATGTCCGACGCATCAAAAGCTGCGGCACGCACGGCTCCACGTTGGAGCATCGCCAGACTGCGCAACCAGGAACGATTCAACGACAGCAGTTATAATTAATGCCGGTGACTTTAGATTTAATCTTGAGAGCGACCTGATGGGCCCTGTCAGGGATAAACAAAGTATGAAAAGTTGCCGTTATGAGCGCCGCGATGCCGGAGAGCCATATCGCTTTCTTACGCAACGTTTCGCGTGCACTTCGAGTAATCATGCAAACAGGTCTGAGGTCGGAATGAAAACGTGTTGAAGGCATTAAAAATGTACCTTACTGTCGTTGAATTTAACAACTTCAATTTTTTAGGAAAATAATAATACCAATGCATACATCTATAGTGTAGTGCATATTGGCTATGCTGTGAGGAATATTGGACGCCGGAATTTTAGGAGTACCAACAAATTGTGCATGTATTAAAGTTGGAGTTGAATCGCCGCGGTGGCTGAGTGGCTAAGGCGTTGCCCTCCTAAGCACAGGTCGTGCGTTCGATTCCCGGCCGCGGCGGCCGTTCTTCGGATGGAGGCGAAAAGCCAAAAAGCAAAAAAGTTGTAACTCGGTTTTCAAATTTAGGTAAATGAAAAGAGTGCTTCATTTGTTGCCATGGTCACTGCAGAGGGAAGTTGTCCAGCGCAATACAAGCAACCAGATAACCTACTTTGCACTGAAAGCCATTGCCCCACCGTTTAGTTCACAAACTGGGCTATGAACACCTCACAGAGGAGCTGAAAATGATATTTTATGGAAGGATAAAGGCTCCAAAAAGTACTTCCGATTTCAAGGCAAAGCACCCAAGAAGACCCGTGTTCAAACGAACACGAAAGGCTACAAGCCTAGGGACTTTTGATGAATAAAATCTATGCAGCAACATGGAAAGCCGTTTTCTCAAAACAGTTTTTTCTGTCACCTACGTCTCTTGTTCCAGTGATTTCAGCGTGACCAGCAGGCCTACTTTTGATTCCGTTTTTTGCGTTGCATTCCTTGATGAACAGTTCAGGTTGTGACACTCTTGGTTTTTCAGGTTTCCTTTTTGTGAATTTTTTATTCAAATAGTCATTCATTGTCTGCATGCTTGTTGTACAGTCACCTCTAAAAAACTGAAAATTAAAAAAATGTGCTCTAATAAAAACTGTAAAACTGTCACGACCTCAACCATTCATTTGGTAATGCAAAACACTTTGAAGAAGTTTTCTATCATGTTTTATAGGCCAATCAGGCTCGGTACAATGTGGACAGAAAGAAAATTTTATAGCCAAAATGTTTTCAAAATATTACTTTAAAACTATTAAGGTGTTATCACAGAAGTATTTCAAGTTGGTGGGCTAATTTTCATCAAAATTCATAAAGCAACAAAAAGTTGATTTTGAAAGCCACATACCCCCTTAACTATTCGATATTCATTTCGATATTCGAAGCTAGATATTCGTATTCTATTCGTATTAAAAAATTGATATTCGCACAACCCTACATAAAAGGCATTCTCTACCATCGTTAAAAGACACCCTCAGTTGGTTTGCTGTGTCATCTAAATATTTTAAAATACCCTTTCTACAAGCGTAAGTTTGTCAGGTCTACATGCTCCACAGGTGGGCAGCAAAGAACACGCTTTAAGCCCTTTCGGCTATTGCCATTACAGGTGAAGACGACGTAGACGTGGACTCGGGTGGCACCCTCGTTCCACCGGTATTTGTGTTGCCTAAAGAGCCTTCCCGCAAAAACGTCACGGTGGTGCCAACAACTTCTCCTAGGGGGAAACAAAGTACCCCCGGTTTCCCTGATATCCCCGGAGGAAAGAACCGTTCTGGTGACGGAACGCCAGTGCGACCCCGCGAGCCCGAAGGAAAAGGTTCCCAACTACCAGAAACGTCGATTATGACTCCTGCTGTGAAAACTACTGGTGTGACAACCCCTACGAAATCGACTTCGACAACCACCCGTGGGAAAACCACAATTAAAGCGACTGCGAGAACTACAAGTCGGAAAACCACTAAGAAACCGACTTCGACAACTACCCGCGTGACAACTACTAAGAAACCGACTGCGACAACTACACGTCGGAGAACCACTAAGAAACCGACTTTGACAACTACTCCTCGGAAAACCACTACACCATCGACTTCGACAACTACCCGTCGGACCACCACTAAGAAACCGACTTCGACAACTACCCGTAGGAAAACCACTACGACATCGACTTCGACACCTACCCGTCGGACCACCACTAAGAAACCTACTTCGACAACTACCCGTCGGACCACCACTAAGAAACCTACTTCGACAACTACCCGTAGGAAAACCACGATGACATCGACTTCGACAACTACCCGTCGGACCACCACTAAGAAACCGACTTCGACAACTACCCGTAGGAAAACCACTACGACATCGACTTCGACACCTACCCGTCGGACCACCACTAAGAAACCGACTTCGACAACTACCCGTCGGACCACCACTAAGAAACCGACTTCGACAACTACCCGTCGGACCACCACTAAGAAACCTACTTCGACAACTACCCGTCGGACAACCACTAAGAAACCGACTACAACAACTACCCGTCGGACCACCACTAAGAAACCGACTACGACAACTACCCCTAGGAAAACCACTACGACATCGACTTCGACAACTACCCGTCGAACCACCACTAAGAAACCGACCTCGACAACTAGCCGTCCGAAAACCACTACGACATCTACTTCGACAACTACCCGTCGGACCACCACTACGAAACCGACTACAACTACCCGTAGAAAAACCACTACGACACCGACTTCGACAACTACCCGTCTGACCACCACTAAGAAACCGACCACGACAACTACCCGTAGGAAAACCACTACGACATCCACTTCGACAACTACCCGTCGAACCACCACTAAGAAACCGACTACGACAACTACCCGTAGGAAAACCACTACGACATCGACTTCGACAACTACCCGTCGGACCACCACTAAGAAACCGACTACGACAACTACCCGTAGGAAAACCACTACGACATCGACTTCGACAACTACCCGTCGGACCACAACTAAGAAACCGACTTCGACAACTACCCGTCGGACCACCACTAAGAAACCTACTTCGACAACTACCCGTCGGACCACCACTACGAAACCGACCACGACAACTACCCGTAGGAAAACCACTACGACATCCACTTCGACAACTACCCGTCGAACCACCACTAAGAAACCGCCTGCGACAACTACCCCTAGAAAAACCACTACGACACCGACTTCGACAACAACCAGTGAGAAAACCACGAAGAGATCGACTCCCAGCACTACCACTACGAGTAAGTACAGAAATTGCTGGCATGACAGAGAGGAGGAAAAGAGGGCTTCTTTCACTGCCGTCTCCACTGCTTCTCAGTTGCCCCGCTTTCTTGCGCACTTGCCACAATTTCCCAACACGTGAGAAGATGTCAGTAGTATCCGCATGAAGAAGCCGTCCAATGAGGTATTCAAAAACTGGGGCGTGGTAATGTGCGTCTGGGAAAAGTAATAAATTTCTGTATTGATTCAGGTTGATGCTATCAAGATTCTGAATGAAATATTAGCCTTGATTCCGCGTGTTTCGGTGCCGACTCGCGGCTCAACAGACAGAAATGCTTACAGAAAAATATGGCCAATAAATATCCTTGGACACTCAAGGTAGCTTGGCAGGTATGCAGGTGATCTGAAGGTACTTCACTTTCAAAGTGGTTCGCGTACCCCATGGTGCAGCTTTAGTGGAACTTGCTATCAGCAGTAAGCTTGCTGTTTGTAAACTTCTGCAACACGATTCGCGAATTCCGAAAGGGACAACCATACTAGTGTTACGGGCCACATGGTAGTTTAACAGAACGCCTTTGCTTTGCTTTGCAACAATGTTGCCGTAGGAGCTGCAGTTTATGGGCAACTATATTAGCCCGGCCGGATATCTAATGCCACAGCTGATCACAATAAAATTAAGACAAAGGCGCAATAAAACGGCTCGAAAAGACATCTAAGCCACATAGTTCAGCGTTACTGATTTTTGTGAGCTTCTCATTGGTTCATGAGTGTTTTAACTTCCCTGGCTGCAACAGCTTCTCTGTTGCTTCAGATTCACTTCCCCAGACGCCAGCTCGGTCACGGGCACGGAAGGTAGCTGCGGCACATATCCTCCAAGTAAAGATCTACATGTCACGAGCAGGGAGTTTGGTGGGGAGAAAATGATTGAAATCAGTGAATGTACTTGTTCTTTGAAAGCATTTATTCCTTATTTTTATGGCGTAAAGTTTAAGGTATCTTGAAACAATGTCACACCGTCACTATAAATTCTGGGAACGGCTCGTGCGTAAAGCTCTGCCTGTTTTCTTTGTGATCACGCCCTTCAGCGTTGTACACACGCCTAGTACACATGCTGACACGGTGCACTTGCCATCACCGTTTCCCGAAATAGAAGCTTTCCGCGACTCCGATGCAGCTGTTCTGCTTACCTGCCGTTGCACTCACTTCTCAGGTGATGTGACGTAAGCACCACACGCACTGCTTAAGCCTTGTAACAAAATTCGCGACGTACTGTTGTAGGCGTTGTGGTAACGGGCTCGTCTCCTACATGTATACCCCGGTTCGACTCGTATACGCACTCTAACGCCCCAAGTTACTTCTACTCACTTTAAAACGTTTTTTGGGTACCTTTGTTAGTGCATTTACTCCATGCAGTGGTGGCCATTTTTAGCGCCGGACAACAGCAACGCTTCCTTCGAAAATGGGTACTTAAGACTTACGCTTTCTGAAGGCGCGAAAAAAAATTTGGAATTTTCGCTCCTTACTTTGCTAGAAACACTTCCAAAGGGACGGTATTTGAGGAAGGAGTGGCTTTGCTATTATATTTGCAAATGAATTTCAGAAAGTTGACAGGTAATTTATGTATTTCCAATTACAAGGATACATTACAAGCATACACGATCATCGTAAACCCTTCGCCTGCACGTACATCATCATAGCAAGGAATGATAAGCATTGGTCTAAAATACTAGTAAGGAGTAGAACAGTATTTAAAGGTAGTATGTACACATTGCTATGTACAAGGAACGCAGATAAAGACAGCGTAAATTTTAACTTTCAGCAATTTTCGTGTGGGTCGCGTGAAAAGGTTGGGTTAAGAAATGCACCTTGAGCTCGAGGGCCTGAATTCGCTGGCTTTTCCTTATTTGGAACGCCCGCAGTTGGACGATGAGAATGTACGGGGGTGTTTCTGGGAGCGACACTGTCTGGATAGCGGCGAGGGTCAGTGGCCAAATCGTAGAATTGTAATACCGGCGTTTTCGGTATTCAGTTGCTGGTAGCTGGAAGCCAGGCGGCGCGCCGCACGGTCGGAAGAGTGCTAGTTCGAAGTTACTTCAATCAGGAACATACTAGTGGTTCCGGCGGTACCGTACCATGTGGATGATGCAGCTGTAGTTGATGTATATGCGCTCGTCATTGGGCGTTCTTCACCGCGCCGTATTTGTGCGAGACTTTGTTCCGTAATAGACGTGGGTATGGGCGAGGATATAACATATTCATACGGGTTGCGAAGTGGGACTTGAACTTCATGGCCGAGTGGCTGCTTCCCATAGGAGATTGGCTGCAAGTATCATGCTCGCAGTTTGGTCGCGGATGACTTCTTGTATGACCGAGGGCGCGGGAGGTACCATCAGCTACGGTGACCGAAGTCGTAGCCTTTATCTCGCGGAGTACGATGCGCGTCACGATTTCTGCGGTGCTTTCTGCTGGCTGTTGGCGGGGTAGTGAAAACCTCGCAGAAGTATTGCGAAGGCCATGAACGGTGCACTGATTCGGCGGTGCTCCGCTGTTCGAAGCCTCTGCACTCGGTCAAGAAGAGTCTACACTAGGGCAGTAGTGTACAAAAAACAGGTTGAGTAGATCATCCACAGTCCCCTTTTAATACTTGGCCGACTTTGACGTGTTCATTTGTTTCGTGGCAAATGGCCAGCACACCTTGTATGTAGTTGAAGTCTCCACTCCTGACACAAGCTGTTTTTACCACAGGCTGTCAACTAGCATCCAAAGTGGTCAACTAACTTTGCTCCACAGCTATTCCAGCGAGGAAGGTCCTCTTCGTCTGTCCCGTACCACACCGTCGCCGTACCGTTGGGGTAAAAATGATATTTTTAAGATAACGGTAGGTTTCCAGCGGTTGTGTGTGCTCGTATAGACTAATCCAGCCTGCCTCGTTGACATCTTCGGTGCCGCAGAAGGTACCGGACCAGCGGCGCAGGGCGCTTATTAGATTGTAAGGCGGTGTAGTGGCGGTGCCCACGAGGTGACGGCCGCTACGAGGATCCCTGATATAGCTGTGCCCCCAGCCCAATGGGGACTGGAAATGATACACAGGGCGGATGAAGGTCGACGCCCGAAGCAAGGTACCAAATGGTAACGGGAGAGCGCTATTCACCCGGTATATTAGCAGAAAATATTGACAGGATATTACAACTCTTGTGGTACAGTTCGAACTTCTTGCCACGGCCATGCCTGCGCGCCTTCACGTTTACGCACCATTAGCAGGTTATTCAAAGGCATGGAAAAGGAAGGGGCAGGGCGTTACGGGTGCGGAAAGAAGAGGTGGAAGCAGACCATCGAGCGCTTGGTTTAGTGGTAGCGCGTTGCTTGTAGGCACAAGGTCAGCCTGGCAAATAAACGGCAATCACCCCACAGTCGTATCAATAATTACAATAATATGAATACGAAATGCATTGTTGGAGGCAGTGGATGCAGATGACGATGATTATGGCTAGCGCTGCACGTTGGACATCCATCTTTGCATTTCATGTATTATGTCCGAATACAACGTTCTTGGATTTGTAGTGTGGGAACAATGGACAATTTTCCCACTAGTTGATGTGTGACATCTGAGACTTGTAATCGCATCTCATTTCCTTTGCTCCTCACATAAGTCACGTTAGAAATAGTAGAAGCACACTTGCATAGAGCGAGAGATGAGCAAAGGTTGTTATGGAACTCTGAGGACGCGAACGAAAGCGTGGTGCTTTCGCGTCTACAGAAGTTAAAAGTATCGAGGAAGTAAATTTGTGTTACGTTTCCTCCTTCATGACGTTCTCAGGCAGCGCCAAGCCGTTACTGAAGCAGATTAGGTTCATCTTTAATGTGCCCACCTCGCGTAGTCAAGAGGCTAGCAGTGCATTAAAAAAAACTTTGGCAGGCAGTGTCAACTCGTCTGCTCGCCGATGTGTCTGGCCTTCGTAAACGCATACATCGTCACTCCCTATTTCGATGCCCCGTCGACGCATTGGGAATGTATGTACACCACGAGCGACAGTCATCTATAACCATTTATGCATGCACTTCACAACCTCTCACGTCTCATTCTTCCCTTGTGATCTAATACATCACGTGCATACAAGTAGACGTCATGCAAGAATATTGGACGGCTTTCATTTTCCTTTTGTGAAAAACTTTCCTTTTTTCCTAATTTCACCAACTTCGGATTGCGCGGGCGAGCAGCGCACACAATTTCTACGTAAGGACGTTCTTTGTGAAAGGTGTAGGTATATTTTTTTCTATAGTCTATATGTTGGGAGCTGCTCAGTATCCAGATATCCCGCATGAATACATTTGCCGATACTATTTACACCGACCGCTGCGACACCAAGTTCAAATAATGACGCATCTGCTTTTTAAAATATACGGACTTTTTGAGGGTAGCGATTCTTCCTAAGCGGCGATTTGATTCCTAGATCACTGCTGTTCTCGCAGCAAGTGTCTGTTTCCTTTCCTTTCGCAACGCAGGAAAACCGAAGCACTACCTGGTGTGCACAGTGAGCAACAGATTTAAGACCTCCGTAAACCTTCCGAGAGAAAAAGTCTGCAGCATCATCTTCTACGACTCGTTCTACAAGGACAACAACAACACGTTTCCAGACAGGTTTGACGACTCAGCCAGAGGCTTTCTTTCACGCAGAACACAATACAAGTACACGAAGTTCGGCATTTCCTTCGCCATCGAGTAAGTGATGCCTTGCCCGTGAAGGTCAGCTGCTAGGCCATCTGGCCGATCATGGAGCTCTACGGCGGCGAGACAGAAATCAAGCGAAACGTTACACGTGCTCTATTGGGTGCGGAGATCGCTACAAATAACGAATAAGTTACGTCTATGACTGAAAAAAAATTGCGTAGGCAGGTGGCCCTTCAGATACCAGTGGCACACTCGGCGGGTGCGCTTGGAGAACCACCCCCTTTGATAGTGCGGTACAGTGAAAATGTTGCGGTGAATATGGTTAAACATGGCGAGGAGGGAAGACTGGCTGTAAGACTCTCTGGGCTTGGAGAAGCTGGTGTCGGGGTTACACCAATGTCCTGTTTACCCTACCAATGTATCTTGAGACGACGATAGCCGTGCTACACTCCCGACATATCACCCGCGGTGCATGCCAGAAATTGCATAATTTGTATAGCTCCCTGGAGTACACCCCATGTAATATCGCCCTCGGAGAATCACCATGATCTCACAGCCGTGTGTAAACTTGTTTTGCTGTTGTTCGCAGTCTTCTCGAGCAGTATTCTTCCAGTTAACATTTGAACGGTATGCATAAAGGTTTTGTCTGATACCGAGACGACCCAAGCTAGACAAGAAAATCTAAGCCTTGGAAAAATCTAACCCTACACAGATGTTTACACGTTAATGTGCGTGCGCGTACGCTATTAATATCTGTATGTTTTATGTTCTCGCAGGCACCATGCACTAAATGATCAATCTTCCAGAGTTTTGTTTTCTGCTCTTCCCCCTCAGCGGCTCCAGCACTCTGCACAACGATTACGTGAAGTCGGAATTCGTGGATGGCCTGAAAGAGCTGTGGAATAAGGAGGGAATATCACACTTTGGTCTCGTCAACCTCCACGGCGACCACTCCAAACTCAAGCAGCTGGAGAACGGGGCACTCAAAATACTCAAGGTGTGCTGCTCCTCTGCGCACTATAGAGAGCTTATTGCGTGCATAAACGGACGCGGACAGCGATAAAGGAGGTGGGGGGGCACGGGATCGACCATTAACGTTATCGGATTTGAGAAACAGAGCAACCAGGAGCCTGCTACCCATGCTCGACAAGCTTCCTGAATGTGGAATCGATAGAACACCTTCAAGCTTTTGATGTTACGGCACGTAAGCACGACTTCGGAATCTAGCCCGGGCCATCTGCCAGGCATATATTATGACTAGAGGACGGACATTTAGGCATTCAAAAAGCGTGTTTAGTGATCAGTGTATTATGTTCGACCTGCATGGGATGCCCGCATTTCAGCAACCGACACTGCAGCGGAAAGAGAACGAGTGGTTACAAGTCAGCTGTAGCGGTGCCAATGTTCAGGAAGACGTTTCAGAACTATTCAAAACTATTCTACCACCCACTCGATTTCCAACATTTGAGACGATTAGTTTCCATTCTGGAGCTTAATTTTGTTTCTTCCACACGCTTCCAAAGGTGTATATTCTCTTCTCTTTCTCCGCTGGTGGCATTCCCTCCCTTTAAAAAAACCGGCTTATTCAACGTAATAAAATAACCGGATACATCTGCACCAAAAATTCTTCCCGACGTGGAGGCTATGCTAGAAATACCGGAAACTTTTTCCTGGCGAAACTTGGCTTTATCCTCTGGTATTAAAACAAAGGTAAACACTGTTGAATGAATTAAATGATCCCCAAGTCAATGAGCAAAGCCAACAGAAAGCCACGCCCTTCTCTTTGCTTTGATGGCGTCTGTATAGCCTGGCAGAACATTTATTCTGAGCGGAAATCACGCCATTTTAGATTTATTTGTCCGAAACCCATTTTTCAAACACTTGAGGAGGGAACACAGTCTTTGAACCCCAACCTAACTTTAAGATATCTCGTCTGCATAATTTTTTTCCACCAATAGCGGGCGGTGGTCAATCAGAGAGGCCTTCCTTCTGCAGTGAATTTAAAAATAGTAATGATCATGATGATGATGGTGGTGGTGGGTGTTGTGATAGTGGGGGTGGTAGCAAGGAGAAAAAAGCAGAGGAAAATGTAAGGAAGTGTGCAGAGTGGTACACACCTGGCTCAGGATCTGTGCAGAACTAATGATGTATGTCCACCGAAACGGAGTCACTTCATAGTGTAGCAAGGGTTAAAACATTTAAATACTCAAAATATCTTTTTGCTTCTCGAGCAGCTCTATTCACCTCATTTGAGGTGGCGCTCCGCTCCGCATAAGGTGCAACCACCGCGCAGTAACATGCCTGATTGGCTGTCACTGGTTCACGACATGCTTTCCAACGAAAGACTGTGAAAAAACATTCCTCTCATGTCTTAAAAAGGACATCCAGTCCACGAACCTAGCAGGACACTACTGAAAAGTAATATCACACAAACAGTAAACGTCAACCTTGAATACCACCCTGAAAATTCTTTCCCATAAGGATCACTAATTTGCTGCATCTCTCATAAGACAGGTACCTTCGATAGACTTACGATGATAACTCCCTTGCATTTAGGGTCTCGTCTGTAACAAAGTTGAAGACTTCGATCCCTGTTTCGCTGCTTGCGCTCAGCGCTGTGCAATATCATCCACAAAGTTTCCCCGATTCGTCCAGGCTTCAGTCTCATGCGCCTGGAACCTGGTGGGACCATTTCCTAAAACTAAAACTGAACACACTTAAGCTGTCTCTTTCAAGGTCCCATGCAAAGACAATTTGCATAATAATCAGCATCTCCAGAATAATGAGTCCCGGGTGAACTGCAATGAGCGGAACAGCTGGCCCTGTCCTGGAATTGTGGCCTTTTCGAAAGGCCACAATTCCAAGGGACCAAATGAAGATGCGCATGCGCCTTCCTTTAAACGTTTACCCTCTCCTGAATGGGATTTTCCTGCTGTAACCACTAAGTACACACACGTGCTTCAATTTCTGGTTTTAGTGGCAGCCAGGGGAGTAAGGGCGGGGCGGACGTTTGCATTGTGTGCACCGTTGCACCACAAGGGAGAGGCGCTGCTCCATTCCGTAAGGTATAAACTGCACCTGACTGCCGATGTTTCGCTGAATACCACCCGGTTTTCAGACTTCCAGAGAATCTTATTGCTGAACCAGTTGGAGAACACAACAGAAAACACGACAGGATGAACTTCTAAGGGAATGCGACATTTTGTCGTTTGTACAACGGAAATGTCCGTCGTGCTACAAATATTCTGTAGTTCTACTACAGATATTCCTGTCGCACAGTAGATCATCCTGAAGTCCCAACATAGATCCCTGTTCTACGGCAGATATTTCTGTTGTACAACGGAAATTTGTGATCTGCGACAGACATTTTGTTGTGTTTTCTACCTTCTTAAGCCATGCATTGTTGGTAGGGTCTAGCCACCAATTAAAAAAACTGTCCCGGCAGCATACTGGCTGTTGTCCTTGTCAAACGTTCTTAATTTCCTGACGCTTTCTTCCCAACGGGCAAGAAAAGATTATTCGGAATAATGTTATAACAAATCCGGCCCCTTTCCAGCAGATTACCCTTTTCATTTGTCTAAACATTCGCGGATGTTTTCATAAGGTGTTCATCAAACTATGACCCACAGCGACCGTACATTTTCATTATGCTTGCATCTTTTCCGACCTAAATTCTAACATGTTTATTCTCTCTCTTTCTTCCGGAAGTTAATCGACGATGTCGGGCAGGTCTTGGCCACGGGGGACCGCCAGTTTGTTACAGCACTGGGTGTCGCACCGGAACACAAGACTCAGTTCGCCGACTTTGGGAAGCTACTGGCGTGAGTTGGTTGTCCCAATAACGTTACTTGTAATGCGCTTTCAGCCGACTCGGCTTGCTAAGGTTAATAAGAGAGGGGATAAAATATTTGTTGCTCCGAAGACAAAGTTTTTAGTTTGATTCAACATGTGACAACCGTATAGATGATCATTCACTGAAAAGTTTAGCTGTCAATTTCTTCGCTTGGCAACACTGGAAAATGGCCGCGGTACATGGCCAAAGCGCCATAGACATGGCGCGGCTTGGGACACTGCGCCTTCACGGCCGCAGAAAAAAACACAGGCGTGCGTCTTCTGCTCCGTTTCAAACCGATTGTCAATGGTGTTGTCAACAGAGATGTAATTATCTCACACTCATGGGAGTGGACGCATTGCTTTGTGGTGGGTGGGTCAGAGTTTGGAACGTCCAAAACACGTCATGTGCTTAGCATGGACAAGTGCCGCTATCCTGCGGAGCCCGACGTAACCAGTGACGGCCGTACTCACATGGTTGCCTGCATGCGTGCCTCGCCAGTGAATACGTGCTATATCTACGAAGACAAGCTGCAAATACGATGAAGCACGAGCTGTCAAAGTTTGTCCTCACCCACTCACATGAATTTACAACAGTAGGTGCAAAAGCAAGGCTGTCTTTACCAAACGGAGTGTGCTGCAAGCTGAAGACCCTCACGTCGTGTGAATGAGTCCAGACCACTACTACTCAGGCTTTAGATTGCCTTGGAACGCTTCGACCATGTAGTTCCCACAGAAACACCAGGAATTTATCAAAGGGACACACAGGCGATGTTTGTAGAGGGAATCTCCTCCAGGTTTATGAAAGCCAGCGTTTTATATACTGGGTTAAGCGCTAAAAATTTGCAAATAAGCAGGCGGAAATAATTTTATTGTTGCACGAACGTCTGAAAGGTGGCGGCATGCAGTGTTTAATCGTGGCACTACGTTATGTGTCGAAGCAATTTCGTCGACTTCAACGCGTGATTAAAAACCGCATGAAAGAGCAAAAAGGTTGCACATTATCGTTGTTTTAGTCGGGGACAAGTTTCAAACACCTCTTTTCATATCGCGTGCAGTGAAAAGTATGTGGCCACACGGCTCACTGTTTCCCCGCATTCCTTTTGGTGGGACGCATATGGCTGGCAGATCTAAAAATAGCGATTGCAGAAGTCCCAGAGCGCTATCAGAAAAACAGTTTCAGGCTAAAGTGTTTCAATTGATGCCTTTTCATTTGCAATAAGGAAAGTATAATCGACCAAAATTGGTTGTCCGTCCCTTTAAAGCCAAAACCTTCAATGCCTCATTCTTCAAAAAAACGTCGTCGTCTCTGTTGTTGCTGTGAAGGTTGTTGTTGTTGTAGTCCTTTATTAGAAGAGGAAAGGCCATGCAGCCAAAGTAGGGGTAGGGGAAGGAAGGAATGGAAGGAGTAGCCCAGTTAAAAATATGATGCGTCCATGAAGACCGCACAGGGGTTCCCTTTAGACCAAGGTGGCCAGGCTAAGGTGAATATCTACCATTAGGGGATTTTCACAACCAGAGTAGGCCCCAGTCTACACTAATCTGGACAGACCACGATCTACACCGAACAGCTTAAGGGCTCTGATAACATTTGAATCTTCAAATGGAGGATCATCTTCTGAGGCATCGGGAGGCATAGCATTGGTGAGGATAGGCCGGTACAGTGAAAACGTGGAGCAGCGCCAGATTAGGTGGTAAAAGGTCGCGAATACGGTCATCCGGCAGTGGGGACAGTAAGGAGGTGGAGACCTGGTTAGGTAAATCTATGTTCTAGTGATGTGGGGTGTGAAAGTATTGTGGTTGTTGTTGTTGTCCGGTCAAAACAATGGCCACCACTGTAAGGAGTACATAAAAAAAACCTGAGTGATCCCATGGGATCTGAATCCGGGTTTCCACAGTAGCAGCTCAATGCGCTACCACTGCGCCATCTCCGCACTTTGTCAGCAGCAGAAAAAAGTTGCTGCCGTTGTTGTCGTTGATTTCATCGTAGCACTAACACAATTGGGATATTGGACATGAATCCGGAGCTTTGCGGTGCTAATGTGGCCGCTTTACAATGTTAACATGACGTAAAATGTTTATAATAGTGCGTGCTGCCCTGCACCTGGAACGTGTGCTCGCCAGCCGCGCAGAATTATGATTTTAGCAAGGCTAGTCTGCTTGTGGACGTGATTCGCACCGTACGATGCAGAAAGATGCAAAGAAAGACTCAAAGATGCTGCAGTAGGAACCCTGCAGGTCGAAGTAATTCGTGCTAACAACAAAGAAACGAAGGTGCAGAAAGAGACTAAAACAACTTTTTTTAAAACAGGAACGGCGAGTTAAGTGTTACTGTTATAGCTCCTTCTAATCTGTTATGTTTTCAGTTGTTTTGGAAGCACTTTGTTAATTTAATCAATTTTTTGAAGTACAGAAATCTCTCGTTGTCTCAAACATCACTAAAATATGCTTCAGGCATTTATTTTATTATTTATTTATTTATTTAAACATACTGCCAATCCCATCAGGGATTTTCGCAGGAAGGGCTTGAGACATAAAGTTACAGAGTAGGTGTACAATAAGACACACACATTAACAATTGAAATCTAGTAACAGAATCGGTTTAACAAAACAAAATCGGAACAGGATGCACACATGTGGGTTACTAATAATGTGCAAGTACAAAGCAAATTCACATACTGAAAAATTGTATGAACTATTGATAAATGTCACGCAAACAATGATAAGCAAAAGTACTGCATGGGTAAAGAATTCAGTAAGATAAGTGTAATATAAGTACATAAAGAACATGATCTGAAAACAGAGTATTTGAGCTCAGGAATAATTTTTTAAGTGCAACGTACAATACTGAAGGGTATTTCATCTTAAGCGTAACTTAAGAGTACATAATCAGTGGGGTAAAATATACACACAAATACACAAAACGAATATCACCAAACTGTTTCCCCTTGCATTTTGTTAAGTTCGTTTTCAACCAGTGTTAAAAATTTATCTAATTGGGTACTGCTCGAGATATTCGGATCTAGTTGATTCCATTCAGTAATTGCTAACGGAAAAAAAGAGTACTTAAAGCAATTTGTGTTAAATGAATATTCGTTTAGTCTCATTGAATGTTTTAGGCGTGTCGTTCTACTTTGATCAAACGTGATGTAGGCAGATAAATCAATGTTGAAATGACCGTGAATCAGCTGATGCATAAATTTTGCACGTGCCAATCGCGTTCGATTCGTTATGGTAAGTAAATCAGCATTTTTTTAGTAGTTCGGTTGGTGAATCTGCAAGTCTGTACCGATTGTATATGAACCTAGCTAGCTTTTCTTTGTATTCCTTCGAGTTTAGTTATTTGTTGTTTAGTGAAGGGGGACCAAATGATATTACCATATTCTAGTAATGATCGCACAAGCGAAGTGTATGCCAGGTGCTTCAGTGGAGGCGGCGCCTGGTGGAGCCGATATTTAAGTGTGGACAAGCGCATTAAGGCAGCTGAAGTTACATAATTTATGTGAGAATCCCACCTTAGTTCTTCAGTTATAATTACTCCAAGATATTTATGCTGATTTACTCTAGCTATGGGAATGTTGTCAATAGTGTAATGGAAATTTGACCTTGTTTTTTTTCGGCTTACCGACAAAATGGTACACTTGTTTATATTCAGGGACATTTGCCATTTACGGACACCAGCGGGAAACGTCTTTTAAAGCTGTATTTAAAGCTGCGTGGTCGTCGGGGGAGTTTATTTCACGATACAGTACGCAATCGTCTGCAAACAGTTTGACTTTCACATTAAGGTTCGTAGGCAGATCATTAATATAAAGAAGAAACAAAACGGGAGCCAGGACGCAGCCTTGCGGGACTCCAGATGTGACGGGGGTAACATCTGAAGTCTTATTGTTAAATTCCACGTATTGAGAACGGTTAGTCAAATATTTATCGATCCATTTAATAACGGTTGAATTTCCTAGTGGTACTTCGAGTTTTTTTAGTAGCTTCTTGTGTGATACTTTATCAAAGGCTTTCGCAAAATCTAAGAAAATCAGGTATGTTTGCTTTTGATTGTCAATATTATAGGCTACCTCATGTGTTAATTCTAGTAATTGAGTTATGGTTGATAGACCTCGACGAAAGCCATGCTGATAGGGAGATAATATACGCTGTTCTTCTAGATAAACGGTTATGTGTTTAAGGATGATATGCTCCAGGATTTTACAAATTGTACAAGTTAAAGAGATTGGTCTAAAATTAGCAATATCATTTTTGCGCCCTCCCTTATGCACAGGAATTACTTTTGCCTTTTTCCAATCCTCGGGTAGCGAACACGTTAACAGTGATTTGTTATATATGAGTCATAGATACTTAGCCAGTAATTCCGCATATCTGACAAGAAAAATGTTGGGAATGTTATCGGGGCCTGCTCCTTTTTTCGTGTCCAAGTTTAGCAATAAGTTAAGCACTCCCGTCTCAGTTACGATGATAGATTCTAGGGTAGCTTTCACGCTAGTGTCGATGGCCGGAATGTTTCCGTCATCTACAGTGAATACCGATTGAAAGTAGCTGTTCAGAGTGCTTACATTGATCGGGTTTTCTTCTTCCAGGGGTGTGTTGATCGTATTATTTTTTGCTGGTTTGAGGTAGTTCCAAAATTTGCTAGGGGAACTTTTTAGAAAGTTAGGTAGTGTTTTATTAAAATAATTGTTCTTAGCTGATTTTACTTTCCTTTTTAAATCCTTCAGTGCAGAGTTAAGTTCATTTACTGCTCCTGGTTTCTGCTTGAGTCTCTTTCTTGTTCGCTTTACTTTGCGTTTTGCGTGGATTACCTCGCGCGTAATCCACGGGTTGTGTTTCTTAATTTTTTTCACTCGAGTAGGTACATAATCATTAATGCACTCATGAATAAGTGTTTTTAATTCATGCCATAATATTTCGATGGTCGTGGAACTATCATTTGACAGCACTTCGAAGGGAGAAAACTTGAGAATTAGGTGGTTAACTACGCTGGTATCGTCAGCAGAATTAAAATCTGGGTATGTAGTTTTCACGTTTGACGGTTCCTTTTTTTCTTGGAAGGGTACAGTGCACAATGCAAGCTTGTGATGTGATATGCCATCCATTATTTCTACTTTAGTTTTATCGGCTGGGAAGTGGTTACTTATGAATATGAGATCAAGAATATTTGAAGTTGGTCCCTCAACACGTGTCGGTTGATCTATAACTTGGTGAAGATTAAAGCGCAGCATTGTGTCGATGATAACCTCTGAGCATGCAGAATGAAAAGTCATAGACTGCCAGTCGATATTGGGAAGGTTAAAATCACCCAGCAAAATGAATCTCGTGTTCTGTATATTTCGTTCAGTATAGTTGTAAAGGGATTGCAGGGTATCTTCGCCAGAGCTAGGACTACGATAGCAGCATCCTACAATTATGGTATGAGGGCCAAATATTAGCTTCGAAAATACTGCTTCAACACCCTCGACATCTGGCAGCGCCGTGAACGGTATTCCACGTTTTATCAGTAAGGCTACGCCACCGCCTCGTGTCGGTCTGTCCTTTCGTATTATGTTTTAGTTTGGGGGTGTTAGTTCACTATCTACAATGTCATTATTTAACCAAGTTTCTGTCAGTGCAGCGAAGTCAGGCTCGATGTCGAGGAGTAGGCATTCAAGAGATTCTAATTTATTCACAACGCTTCGACAATTCACATTTATAAATCTTATTTCTGGCGATTGCGAGAACGTGTCGCCGGTCCTGCGCTTTGATGGTTTTTTTTATCGTGTGAGGAATTTGTTGTCTGGTTTACTAAAACTTTATTGTTTATGGAATCGTCCCAGCGGTAAAGAGTACGATCTATACTTATTTTGTCGTAAACTAGGTGCACCTTCTGTCCGGATTCCTTGTTTGGTTTGGCCGAGTCCCACAGTTTTTTTCTGATATGGCGTACGCGCTGCGAAAAGTCTTCGCTAATTGATATTTCAGAACCCTTTAGTTTGTTGCAGTTTTTCAAAATCTTTGTTTTGTCGCGATCATCAAGAAGTTTGAGGATTATCGGCCTGGTTTTATTCGGGTTAGGTTTTCCGAGTCGGTGTATCCTTTCGATTGAAACGGGTTCGATTTCTAGAATAGTTTTAGCAATTTTGTCATTTATTACTTGTTCTAAAGATTCCTCATTTTCTTGCTCATCTTCAGGAATGCCATACACAATCAAATTTGATCTTCGCGACCGGTTTTCTAAGTCATCCAGCTTCAGTTCTAAGTCTGACACGGTTTTTTGTAAGGCGGAAACTTTAGTGGTACAATCCATTATTTTTTTATCCATGGCAGCCAAGCTTTCTATTTTTGCCTCGATAGCCGTTAGTAGTTCTTCTTTGATTTCTTTAAGGTCGGTAGCAATTTGCGTCAGTTGTAGAGAAATTTGAGCTTAGTCGGGACCGGGGTTTGTCTCGATATCACCTCCCAGCAACAACAGTTCCTTCAAATACAACGCCAAGTTACACAGTGGTTCACAAAGCGACCGTGGGCACGGCAGCACAATCAAGCAGGGGTAGTCAGACCTAGTGCATTCGCCGTAGCGTTTTCTCACCTGTAGAATATACAGGAACGGATTAGCGTTCTGCATCCTTGCGGTGCCGCCGTGCCCATTGATCGCCGTGGTTTCGGGAGCCGTATTTAGGTCCGAAGCTGTCGATGTTGAGTGGGGTACCGCGGGGGCGCTGAAGGCTGCGTCGGCGCAGTACACCGCAGGACCGAGGGGATCCAGCTTGTAGGGCCGACCATCCAGACCAACCGGAGCATTTGGCACGTGGCGGGCTTTATCGTGGTCTGGATTTGCTGTCCACGCTGTCGTCGAGTTGCCCGCTCCTTCACGCCCCGCCGGTATCAGCAGCAGGAAAGTGCCGATCTGTAGAATATACAGGAACGGATTAGCGTTCTGCATCCTTGCGGTGCCGCCGTGCCCATTGATCGCCGTGGTTTCGGGAGCCGTATTTAGGTCCGAAGCTGTCGATGTTGAGTGGGGTACCGCGGGGGCGCTGAAGGCTGCGTCGGCGCAGTACACCGCAGGACCGAGGGGATCCAGCTTGTAGGGCCGACCATCCAGACCAACCGGAGCATTTGGCACGTTGCGGGCTTTATCGTGGTCTGGATTTGCTGTCCACGCTGTCGTCGAGTTGCCCGCTCCTTCACGCCCCGCCGGTATCAGCAGCAGGAAAGTGCCGATCTGTAGAATATACAGGAACGGATTAGCGTTCTGCATCCTTGCGGTGCCGCCGTGCCCATTGATCGCCGTGGTTTCGGGAGCCGTATTTAGGTCCGAAGCTGTCGATGTTGAGTGGGGTACCGCGGGGGCGCTGAAGGCTGCGTCGGCGCAGTACACCGCAGGACCGAGGGGATCCAGCTTGTAGGGCCGACCATCCAGACCAACCGGAGCATTTGGCACGTTGCGGGCTTTATCGTGGTCTGGATTTGCTGTCCACGCTGTGGTCGAGTTGCCCGCTCCTTCACGCCCCGCCGGTATCAGCAGCAGGAAAGTGCCGATCTGTAGAATATACAGGAACGGATTAGCGTTCTGCATCCTTGCGGTGCCGCCGTGCCCATTGATCGCCGTGGTTTCGGGAGCCGTATTTAGGTCCGAAGCTGTCGATGTTGAGTGGGGTACCGCGGGGGCGCTGAAGGCTGCGTCGGCGCAGTACACCGCAGGACCGAGGGGATCCAGCTTGTAGGGCCGACCATCCAGACCAACCGGAGCATTTGGCACGTTGCGGGCTTTATCGTGGTCTGGATTTGCTGTCCACGCTGTCGTCGAGTTGCCCGCTCCTTCACGCCCCGCCGGTATCAGCAGCAGGAAAGTGCCGATCTGTAGAATATACAGGAACGGATTAGCGTTCTGCATCCTTGCGGTGCCGCCGTGCCCATTGATCGCCGTGGTTTCGGGAGCCGTATTTAGGTCCGAAGCTGTCGATGTTGAGTGGGGTACCGCGGGGGCGCTGAAGGCTGCGTCGGCGCAGTACACCGCAGGACCGAGGGGATCCAGCTTGTAGGGCCGACCATCCAGACCAACCGGAGCATTTGGCACGTTGCGGGCTTTATCGTGGTCTGGATTTGCTGTCCACGCTGTCGTCGAGTTGCCCGCTCCTTCACGCCCCGCCGGTATCAGCAGCAGGAAAGTGCCGATCTGTAGAATATACAGGAACGAATTAGCGTTCTGCATCCTTGCGGTGGCGCCGTGCCCATTGATCGCCGTGGTTTCTGGAGCCGTATTTAGGTCCGAAGCTGTCGATGTTGAGTGGGGTACCGCGGGGGCGCTGAAGGCTGCGTCGGCGCAGTACACCGCAGGACCGAGGGGATCCAGCTTGTAGGGCCGACCATCCAGACCAACCGGAGCATTTGGCACGTTGCGGGCTTTATCGTGGTCTGGATTTGCTGTCCACGCTGTCGTCGAGTTGCCCGCTCCTTCACGCCCCGCCGGTATCAGCAGCAGGAAAGTGCCGATCTGTAGAATATACAGGAACGGATTAGCGTTCTGCATCCTTGCGGTGCCGCCGTGCCCATTGTCCATTTTTTAAGAGCGATGCCGTTTTAAAGGACCCCAACCATCCACCGCCGGCATGGGGGGCGTCCGCAGTGCTCTTAAGAAAAAAAGCATCCGGCGCCAGGTTTCGATCCGAGGACTTTGCGGGCCAGCTCGAGGGCCTACCGACCAAGCCACGACCGCGACGGTGATATCAGTGTTGCGCGCCTTATATCTTTAACGGCATTCAACTACGTCGTCAGCGGCGTGCGTTGGCACTCGCGGCGTTAGCGGCTTGATAACTGCTGGGACACGTGTACACAACCAGGGAAAGAGATGGAAGAGAAGCGGCGAGGCGTTGGCTGCGGGCCGAGCGCAGCGCCGCAGCGGGCCCGCATTCGACTTTCCATTTCTATTTTTGTACTTATTTTTTTGCAACCATTTACATTTCTGCACAAAAAACTTTCTCTCCGGCATTCACGCGATGGACCACTGTGCCTGTTGACACAATACTGCAGACCAACGCACCGGAATACAACGCCGACAACAATAAAAATTACACTTTAGGCAAAGTTGGTTTGATTTTAATACACATTTCTCGCAATCGATCAAAGGAAATGGTTTTGAGCTTAAGGACGCGGGTTTGTTTTCCTGCCGCTGCGGCCGCTTTTCTGATGGAGGCGAAAAGCGAAAACGTCCATGTGCCAAGATTGCGGCAGACGTTAAAGGTCACCAATGGGAATAAATTAATCGGGGTCCTCCACTACTGCGCGCCACATAGATGCGCTCCAGCACTGCGCTCCGGTGCGTTGAACACCGCACTCAATCAATGATTCATTCATTCATTCATTCATTCATTCATTCATTCATTCATTCAATCAATCCGTCAATAACAGAAAAGGTATTGATTGAATCAACGCTTCGCGAACAAATAAGCAAACCAATCTGATTTTTACTACAATTACCCCAATATTGTCACGAAGCCAAGGACGACGCAGTTGTCTTGAAGGAGAAACAAGTTTATTGGAGCGAACTTGTGCTCCCCTAACAACTCAAAAGATACACAGTCGGCGAAGCAGCGGTCAACAAAGTGACTTGCGTCGGCGAGCGTCGCAGAATCGAATACCCTGGCGTCTGCTCTGCCGGCATTTTATCTTTCGGCGCGCATAGTTCTCGAACCGTCGATTCACATCGAGAACATTGTAGATCCAAGAAGATTATTCCGGGCTGTTCACGTTAGATCGGAATGCTCTCCCTATCAGGACAGATAACACATGCGGCACAAAAAGAAAGAATGGAACACGCGCTACCCTTGGCACCGAGATAACACAGACCGGGCGCAGCCGGGCGGCAAAACCAAAACACAAATAAACAAACCCAATGCATGGTTCGCGGCATTACCCCCCCTCTAAGAGTGCATCGACCCGATGCTAACATAAGCGACAGTCCGAACAAATAAAAATAAAAGTTCGTCATCGTCTGTAGAAAGGTTTTAAGCGAACCACGTGGACGACTTCGGGTCGCGTGTGTCGTCGTGTTGTGCCGGAGTCACCATCGGGGATCACTTCGTAGGTAAGTTGGCCAACGCGTCGTAGAATTTTGTAGGGCCCGAAATATCGTCGCAGAAGTTTCGCACTCAGCCCGCGTCTTCGGATGGGAGTCCAAACCCACACTCGACCCCTGGGTGGTACTCGGCGGCTCGGCGTCGGAGGCTGTAGCCGCCGGCATCCACCAGCTGCTGGTCCGTTATACGAACTCGAGCGAGCTGGCGGGCCTCCTCCGCACGCTGAAGGCATCCTTGGACGTCGGCGTTCAGGTCGTCGTCTTCTACGTGAGGCAGCATGGCGTCAAGCATTGTGGTCGGCAGTCTTCCGTAGACGAGCTCGAACGGTGTCATCTGCGTGTTTCTTGGATAGCCGTGTTGTACGCAAACGTGACATACGGGAGCACTTCGTCCCAAGTCTTATGTTCAACGTCGACGTACATGGACAGCATATCCGCAATCGTCTTGTTCAAACGTTCCGTTAGTCCGTTCGTTTGGGGGTGGTACGCCATCGTTCTTCGGTGATCCGTGTTGCTGTAGCGTAAGATTCCTTGCATGAACTCCGCAGTAAAGGCCGTTCCGTGGTGCGTGATGAGGACTTCAGGGGCTCCATGTCGCAGCACAACTTGGTTTATGAAAAACTTGGCAACTTCTTGTGCAGTCCCCCTCGGAAGAGCGGCGGTCTCCGCGTAGCGCGTCATGTAGTCTGTTGCTACGACAATCCACTTGTTCTCGGATCGTGACGTAGGGAACGGGCCCAGAAGGTCCATTCCAATCTGTTGGAAGGGCCTTGATGGGATGGCGATCGGCTGCAGAAGCCTGGCGGGTCTCGTCGGTGGCGTTTTTCGTCGCTGACAGTCACGGCAGCTCCGGACGTAGTGGGTGAGGTCGGATGTAAGGCGGGGCCAGTAGTACTTCGCCTTGATTCTTCCAATTGTGCGGGCTGTTCCGAGATGTCCGGAAGACGGGTCGCCGTGGCACGCTTCCAAAATTTCGTCACGAAGGTGTGCGGGGATGACAAGAAGGTAATTCGTTCTCGTCGCGGGGCTGAAATTCTTCTTCACGAGAACGGAGTTTCTCAGGCTGAACGCTGGTAAGCTGCGTTTGAAGGTCCTAGGTACGGCGACGTTGCATCCCTCGAGGTAGACGATTATGACGCGTAAGTCGGGGTCGGCACGCTGCTGGGCGGTTAGGTCGCTCTCCGTCACGATTCCGAAAACGCGCCTGTCTTCATCAGAGTCTTGTCTGGTGGGTCGACGGGGGCGCGGGACAGGCAGTCGGCGTCGGAGTGTTTCCTGCCGGATTTATAAACGACTGTAACGTCGAACTCCTGTAGGCGCAAGCTCCACCGCCCAAGACGGCCAGAGGGGTCCTTCAAATTGCCGAGAAAACACAGCGCGTGGTGGTCTGTCACAACCTTGAATGGTCTTCCATACACGTATGGTCGAAATTTTGAAGTCGCCCTTATAATTGCCAGGCACTCTTTCTCAGAGGCAGAGTAGTTTTTCTCCTCCTTCGACAGACCACGGCTGGCATGGGCGATTACCTTTCTGCACCCGCTTTTTTTGGACGAGGACGGCACCCAAGCCTATATCACTGGCGTCCGTGTGTATTTCCGTTTCGGCGTTTTCGTCGAAATGAGCGAGCACGGGCGGGCTTTGCAGGCGTTTTTTCAGCTCGCCGAATGTTTTTTCTTGGTCGTTGTCCCAGCTGAAAGGGGTGCTATCTTTCGTCAAGCGCGTGAGTGACTCTGCAATGCGTGCGAAGTTTGCGACGAAGCGCCGGTAGTATGCGCACAGTCCGAGAAATCTTCGCACGCCCTTCTTGTCTTTCGGCCTTGGGAAGTTCACAACGGCTGAAGTTTTTGCTGGATCAGGTAGGACTCCCGCGGTGTTGACGACGTGGCCCAAGAACTTTAGTTCCTCGTACGCGAAACGGCACTTTTCAGGCTTCAGCGTTAGCCCCGACGTACGAATGTCCTCGAGTAGGGACTCCAACCTTGCGAGGTGTTCGTCGAAAGTCCGGGCGAATACGACAACGTCGTCGAGGTATACGAGGCAGGTGTGCCACTTCAGGCCAGCTAGCACCGTGTCCATGGCTCGTTGAAACGTTGCTGGCGCCGCGCACAGCCCGAAAGGCATCACCTTGAACTCGTATAAGCCATCCGGGGTTATAAATGCGGTCTTCTCTCGGTCTCTCTCGTCCACTTCAATTTGCCAGTAGCCGGTCTTCAGATCCATCGATGAGAAGTACTTCGCATGGCAGAGGTGGTCGAGGGCGTCGTCGATTCGTGGCAGGAGGTACACGTCCTTTTTGGTGATTTTGTTCAGTCGCCGGTAGTCAACGCAGAACCTTAATGTGCCGTCTTTTTTCTTCACGAGTACGACCGGCGCAGCCCACGGACTTTTCGATGGCTGTATTATGTCGTCGACTTGAGTACGGATGGCTTCTCGCTCGTGTGAAGAGACGCGGTACGGTGTCTGTCAGGTAGGTCGGGCTCCATCTTCGGTTATAATTCATAACATACATTATAAAATAGTGCTAAACAAAAATCTAGACTACATATACAAATGGTGCAACAAATGAGATATGATTGTAAATACAGAAAAAACAGTTTCCATGTGTATAAATCGAAAAAAATATCCCCTGCACTATGCTTATTCCCTTGGTTCATCTACTGTGAAAGAGGTCTATAACTACAAATATCTAGGTGTTACGTTCACTGCTACCTGTCTTGGAATTCACACATTGATAACATTTGTGCATCTGCTTTTAGAAAATTATGCTTCTTGAGACACAAGCTTCGCAATTCACCACCAAATGTAAAACTTCTGTGTTATCAGTCCTACATTCGACCAAAATTAGAATACGCATGCGTAGTGTGGGATCCCTACACAAAATGTAACATAGATAAATTGGAAAGAATTCAGAGAAAAGCAGTTCGCTTTATATATTCTAAATTTCGTCGCACGGATTCTCCATCGGAACTAATGTCAGCTAACAACATTCCACTACTTCAATCTAGAAGAAGGCAACTCCGCATAGACTTCCTGAGCTCCATGCTTAACCATGGATTTGCGATTGACCCTTCATTGTATTTAACCCCTTTGTCAACCAGAAATACACGACATCACCAACCCAAACTCTTAACACCATATTTTGCCAAAACAGATGCGTTTAAATTTCCTTTTTTCCGCACCACAGTGTCTGAGTGGAACTCCTTGTCAGAGCGTGACCGCCTTGCATTAGTAGGTATGTTGTCGCATTGTGTATATTTGTTTATGTAGCACTGTATATATTTCCTTATTTTACTCACTTTGTTATTTTTTGCGTTCGTGATCAATCTTATTTCACTGCTTTGCTCGTTGTGATTCGTGATTGCCCGTCCTGCTTGGACCACGTGTTGTGGTCTGGAGTATGAAATAAATAAAAATAAATAAATAATAATTCGGTGCTTCGCTTGGGGTGTCTGACGTAATTTTGAGTTTGCCGAAAAACACTCGCTGTAGCGACGGAGCAAGTCCAGTAATCTGTCCCGATTTTCTTGCGACAGCACCGGGTTTACGTCGAAAGGTTGCGGCGGCTTCGAAGCATCTGCGCGTGCGCCTTCAAAGTTAGCGACCGCGATCACTTGACTTGCTTCTTGCGTTTCTTCAAGGAACGCAATTGCAGCGCCCTTGTTTAGATGCTGGTACTCCTCGGAAATTGGTGACCAAAACATGGGATTTGCATTGCTTAAAGCGCGCAATGCCTCTTGCGACGGAGACACCAAGGTTGAGAAGCAACCTTTGGTCACCCCCTACGATAGCGTCGATGTCAGGAGCAGCATCCTCACAGTAGACGGCGATCATTAAGCTTGCGCGGGGTGGCAGGGTGACGTGGTAGCCAGCGATCCTTACAGCAGCAAGGTGATCGGGGTTCAGTGGCGGCGTCGTGGAGTGATCGGAGGAAAAAGTTATCGACTTGGTCTGCAGGTCAATTATAGCGCCGTTGTCCGTCAAAAAGTCCATTCCGAGTATTACGTCGCGGGAGCAGTTAGGTAAAATTACGAACGCAGCAGGGTACGTGATGCCATCTATGGTGACGCGGGATGTGCACGTTCCCCTTGGCGTTACGAGATGGCCTCCTGCTGTGCGTATATGCGGACCGTCCCATCTTGTCGTAACTTTCTTCAACTTAGACGCGAATGACCCGCTCATCACCGAGTAGTCTGCTTCCGTGTCGATGAGGGCGACTACGTCAAAGCCGTCGATGGACAACTGGACGTCGGACGCTGCCTTCCTCGAGTTCCGGGTGCGTCGGGGCGTCGCATCTCGGCTTGTGTGTGTTGACGGTCGGGTACTGTGCGTCGTCGTTGTCGTCGTCTCAGCGGCAGGCTCGGTCATGTCAAGTACGCGTCGCGCCGTGTGGTTATCGTCGTGTTCAGGAGTCACGTCAGGGTTAGGTCGGGTCGTCGGGATGAGGGCATGTCGTAAGTCACAGTCTTCGGCGAATCGTTGCGTCGTTGGAGGGTTTTCATTTTTTCGCCGTTCTGCAACTTCACCTCCAGAAGTTGCCACCTTTAGTTTCCCCCGCGTGGGCTGGGAGACCTTCCACGTGCAAAGTCAGCACTGCTACGGCGGTCCGGCGACTGGTACGGGTAGGGCGACGGCGAACGGTTTGAAACGGGCTGGTCCACGGCTGGGTGTTCGACAGGTATTCTTCAGTCTCAGATGGGTGCTGGACGGGTCGGGGGCGTGGTGCGTCGACGGAGAAACCACGTAGTCCGAGTCTCTTGTATGAGCAGCGACGGTAGATGTGGTCGGCCTCTCCGCAGTGGTAGCACAGAGGACGATTATCCGGTGTTCGCCATACGTCAGTCTTCCTCCGCATCTGGGATCGTGCTAGGGGGGGTCGGGCGGGCGACAGTGGGCGGCGGTAGGGCGGGGCCTCTTGACGACGTGCCTCTTGACGACGTGTTGGAGCAGGGCGGGGTCAATGAACAGCCGCGGAGTACGTCATAGCTTGGGGCTCGCAGTGTACTTCGGATGCCACAGAAGTTCCCAAAGCGTTTTGAACTTCTTCCCGGATAACGTCAGTTAGGCAAGCGACTTGGGGCTGCGGCGTCGTCGGGAAACGTTTCTGCAGCTCCTCTCTCACTACTGCGCGGATGGTCTCGCGCAGGCTATCAGCCGGAATCCGCATGTTGTCGACGTAGTTCGCACTGGCCGCGCCAACAAAGTTCCGGTCATACTGCTTAGCACGCATTTCGAGAGCCTTCTCAATTATGCTGGCTTCGGTCACGAATTCAGCGATGGTTTTGGGTGGGTTGCGGACAAGTCCAGCAAACAGCTCCTCCTTCACACTGCGCATCAAGAAGCGTAACTTCTTTTCTTCCGTCATTTCGGGGTCCGCTCGGCGAAATAGTTGCTTCATCTCCTCAACGAAGATCACGACCCCTTCGTTGAGGTGTTGTGTCCGGGTTTCAAGCAAAAGCGCAGCTCGCTCTTTTCTCACAACGGTAGTGAATGTCTTAAGGAACTCCCTTTTGAATTGAGTAGAGTCGGTCAAAGAACTCTCATGGTTCTCGAACCAAGCTCGAGCAGCATCTTCTAAGTAAAAGAAGACATGCCGGAAAGTTTCTTCGTCGTCCCACCTGTTGAAGATGCGGACGCGCTCCAGCTTCTCCAACCATTCTTCGGGGTCTTCAGCGGGGGCTCCCCGGAACGATGGCGGTTCCCGGGGCTGCTGCAGGACGATTGGCGACGTTGTTTCTTGCACCGTGGTGTTGGTTGCAGCGTTCCTTCTCTTGGGCCCTTCTGGCATGAGACCGAACTCGGGTAGCAATCCTTACAGTCGGCGGCTTTCTCTGGTTGGGCTGGCTTGGCGGCTTCCAGATGTCGTAGAGAGCATAGAGGGTGAGTACCCCGCACCTTCACCAGATGTTACGAAGCCAAGGACGACGCAGTTGTCTTGACGGAGAAACAAGTTTATTGGAGCGAACTTGTGCTCCCCTAACAACTCAAAAGATACAGAGGCGGCGAAGCAGCGGTCAACAAAGTGACTTGCGTCGGCGAGCGTCGCAGAATCGAATACCCTGGCGTCTGCTCTGCCGGCATTTTATCTTTCGGCGCGCATAGTTCTCGAACCGTCGATTCGCATCGAGAACATTGTAGATCCAAGAAGATTTTTCCGGGCTGTTCACGTTATTTATTTATTTATTTATTCAAAATACCTTACAGGCCCGGGGGCATTGGGCAAGGGGGGCAAAAACAGCAGATAAAACAAAAAATAACAAGAGAAATTATACAAAAACTAGATATATAATACAGCAACACGTCAGTGAAACAAGAAAAAAAGAACATGATAACAGCTAGCAAGAGTGGCAAGACAATAAGAACAAGCAATAATAACATCTAGTGTGGTAGCCGCAACCGCAAAAAAAATAGAAAGAAAAAAGAAAACATCATGGTGCTAACAGAAAGGAATGCCAGCGTTCCTGTTTGGTGGTTTCACATGTAAAAATGCTTGTGCAGCTGATGACGGAATGTTTCTGGGTTAGTCAGCGATACGATATTATCAGGCAGATCGTTCCACAACCGGATAGCACGTGGGAGAGCAGATGAATTGAAAGAGTTTGTGGTGCCGTAGATTCTGGTGAAGCTGCGTTTGATTAAATAATCTGCGTGATGTGGAAAAGGGGTTACAGTGGATAATGGGGAGGGTCTGGCACGATTAATGTATTTGTGGAACATGCATAGAAGCGCGATTTGCCGTCGGATATGCAATGGTTCTAGTAAAAGATTGTTTTATTTTTGTTATGCTTGAACTGAAGTCATATGATTTGGATATAAACCGGGCTGCGCGATTTTGTACGGCTTCTAGTTTGTCAACTAAATAATTTTGATAGGGGGACCAAACTGAGGACGTGAATTCTAGTTGTGGTAATACAAATGTTTATAGGCTAGTTGACGAATGTTAGACGAGAAGAAGCAAGCAAATTTCGGCGTAAGTATCCTAATGATCGTGAGGCTTTAGCACATATGGCGTTAATGTGGGTGGACCATGAAAGATTTGCCGTTAGGAGCACGCCTAGGTATTTATATGTTAGTGCCTCAGAAACTAAATGGTTGTTCAGGAAATACGAAAAGTTAGAGTTATTGTGTTTTCGGCTAAAAGATATTTTCTGGCATTTAGTTAAGTTTAAAGACATTTGCCATGTGTTACACCAATCGCAGATAAGGTTTAGGTCTTTTTGAAGCGTTACGTGGTCAGTGGGGTCATTTATTTTCTGGTAAATTATGCAGTCGTCAGCAAAAAGGCGCATGCAAGATGTGACGCGTGAAGGCAAATCATTAATAAATATTAAGAAGAGTAGGGGACCGAGAACGCTGCCTTGAGGCACACCCGAAGTGACTGGGGACAGCGGCGACGTATAATCATTTACTACCGTGAACTGTTCCCGCAACTGTTAGATCGGAATGCTCTCCCTATCTGAGCAGATAACACATGCGGCACAGAAAGAAAGAATGGAACACGCGCTACCCTTGGCACCGAGATAACACGGACCGGCGCAGCCGGGCGGTAAAACCAAAACACAAATAAACAAACTCAATGCATGGTTCGCGGCAATATGGCAACAGGCAGTGTTTTTCCTTTTTTGTCTCTGCAGTCGAGTCTTCACACCTCACATTCTGATTGCTGTCGCGGCCATCACCTACACCGACAATACCAGGCAAGACTGCCTCATACTACCGCCCACCATCTACAAACTGCCGTCGGGTATATCAGCCTTGCCCTACGGACACACACTGGTGAGAGCACAGTTTCTTTTGTTAAAGTCTAGTCTATTAGCACATCTTGCACACACCAGCTAATTCTGTGAGGCATGTGGGAGATAACGAGACAGTAAGGAGAGGTAACTCATGTACCATTTCTTAGTTTATGCACGTTTTACCTCAGCCAGAACTTAGCTGCACACTTTGGCAAGTCCCTTGGAATGAATTTCAATAAGATACAGCTGTCCTGGTGTGTTTTAACTTTTGGCAACTACTAACGCCAAGCCGGAGCGAAATGCAGTAAATATGCCTCTTTATAACAGCAGGTTCGATGCTAAGATGTAGCGAGGAAATTTATATATTGACACATTTGCACACACCGCAGCTAAAAGGTCATCCTATGGTGATAGATTCAACAAAAGAAGGAAAATATTGGGCAGTAATGCTTCCGACGGGGGTCAGCACCCGCGATTGACGAACACTAGTCTCAGCTGTGCATTTGCCAATAGGGTATCATATAAGAGACCTCGGCAAAGGTAAACACAGTCTGTCAGCTCGCATAAACGAAATATGAAACAGAGAAATCAAGCCCAGCCCAAGAGAAAGAAGCACTTTTCAGATAATGCTGAAAAGCTGATTTTGTTTTTTCCGCCGTTCTGTGGGAAAAAAGGGGATGAATGTTGCGCGGAGCAATCCAGACGCTCCTAAATCAACCGTGAGCTTGCTTCAGGGTCCTTTATTCACACACCTGCAGAACGACGCACTCGAGCTCCTGAGGAGTACCCAAGGTGTAGCGAAAGGTCTGTCCCTGTCGATGGCGTTCTCCATGCATGGTCGCTTGTACCAGCCCCTCAACCCGGCCACTGAAGGGAGGAATGTCGGCGGCTACGGCTTCTTCAAGCGGTGCAGTCCTGCCACCTTCGACCAGTTCGTGGTGCCATATGAAGTAACTCTTTCTTGGGATTGCTAAACGCGAAAGAGTTCGTCTGTTTCACTTGACCCATCCAGAAATGTTACTGGCAAGCCCGTTCACTAGGTAGTCACTTTAATTCCGAAGTTATTGGTAGGGGTTGAGAAGGTATGAGGAGAAGGGGGAGTGAAAGGAGAATATTTGGAGTGCAATAGAGGGTGGGCGATCGGGAGTGTACTGCGCAGTGCGCGTGAACATGTGCGGTCGTGCTTTATTTTGCTCCGACAACAGCGTGTCTACAATGAAGAACAGCGGAACGGCAGAGACAGCGGAGGACAGCCGAAGCTGAGTATTTACCTGCACGGTTATTTCTCGTTGTGTCGGGTTTTTAGCCGAGATGGTGAACACGCGTAGAAAGTTTGTACAGTGAGGTAGCGGTCCGCGGCAAGTAGATGCAGAGGAGCTTAAGCGGGATGGCGACGAAGCAACCTAAGGGGCAGATACATGCCGCTTATGCTTAGTGGTGTCGCGGCTAGAACGCGTAGAAGCGGATAGCTCGGGGTTAGCTAAGCGGGTTGCAGAACTGGAGGCAACGCTAAGTAACGAACGCGACGAACAAAGGGCCGTTAAGTGAAAGTTCGAATAAGCTGAGAGAAAGCTAGAAAGGATCCTCATTTCGCCAGAAAATGACGAACACCTCGGGTAATGCAGCACCGGCAGGCACCGAGGTGACACACGCGGCGGAAGATACGAAAGGCAACTTCTCGTGTGCTGCAAGATAGGCCAGCAAAACCAGTCGATGAGCCGGGTACCAGTAAAGAGCAGCAAGTGCCAGGTAGCGTGGTACTTGCAGGAAATTCTAACATGAAGATAACCAGCGCTGTCATAGTGGAAAGGGCGGAGGGGATAAGCGTGTGAAGGTGGCGTATTTCCCCGGTCAAAGATGCAGGCGGTGATGACTCGAGCGGAGGGGCAGCTGGCCTTGTCCCGTAAAGCTAGAAACCTTGTGATTACTGCCGCGGGGCTAACGATGTTCTCAATGGACAGGAGCGAAAACTTGGTTAGGAGATAGCGAAGGGGGTAAATGACGGGCGACGGCCCCAAAAGGGCTCATTGCAGTCTGCACCGTGCCGGAGGTGACAAAGCAGGGCGTGCACACCAAACGGGCAGTACTCGCTTCTAACAGCGAAATAGTGAGGTGCGGCAGGGAACTTGGCCTTGAAGTGATAGACATCAGCAGGGCAGCGGGAAGCATTGGACATAGGCAAGCCTTTCAGTGGGACGGGATAAACTTCAGCCCTAGCCTAGTAAACAAGGTGGGGTGGGGTTTAGTAGGGAGAATGGTAGCTTTTTTAGGGGGGCCCGCGCAGCTAAGGAAGGCAGACTAGGAGACAAATGTGAAGTGAGGAAAAAATGCGTACTCAACGCTGGGTGGCAGCCATGACTGCAGCTAACCGAAGAACCTATAGACTTAACTGCGAACGTTGACAGAGCCCCGCACGGGGCACCTTGAGCAATCTTGGTGACGGTACTGGCGATACCGCGGACTCCCGAGCCCCCCAAACATACGCTGGATCCAACCGTGGCAATGTGTTATAGGTGGAGGGTTTAGAAACCATGAACGGTGGCCGTCGGAGCCCTTGGTCAAGCTCCGGCCGATGGGCTCCCTGTCTGTTCACCAGGCGGAGCTCCGGGACCTCTTTGACTACCAGGGTAAGGTCAAAGGAGAGAAAGTACCCCCGTCTCCCTGCTTTCCAATGTATTATATGGCATCTTCCAAACCCTCCCCCAAACGTGATCGGCCCCCGAAAAGGGGCCGCACCGAAGTTTCCTTTCCTCCATTGCCGTCGTTAACCTTTCCTGAACCGAACCATTTTTCTCGATTTCTTGTGATGGAATCCCTCAATTTCAACCCACCCTCTTGCATCTCAGTCAGTCTTCTTGATCGCCAAGTATCTTGAAGCCATAGTAGGAAAATCGTATAATGCAAAAAACAAAGGTCTGGTGAACTCCTCATTGAAATAAATGACAAGCAGCAGTCTGCAAAGCTTCTAGCTCAGACTAGTCTGGCTGATCTTGACATCCGGGTCACACCCCATCGGAGCCTCAACAGCTCGCAGGGTGTGATATCTGAGACAGACCTCCTGAACGAAACCGATGCGGATCTCCTTGCCGGCTTGAAGATCAGGGCGTCACTGCCGTGAGACGCATCACTATCTGTAGAGACGGACAAGGAGATTCCCACCAAGCACATCATCTTGACCTTTGACCGCGCAGTTCTCCCACAACATATATATGCAGGTTTTATCCGGTGCTCAATACGTCCGTACATCCCGAACCCGCGGCGCTGTTTTAAGTGCCAGCGGTTCGGGCACGGTACGAACTCTGCCGTGGCCGAACGACGTGTGCGAAATGCGCGGCGCACGATCATCCTAGTGACAACTGCCATCCGATACCCTCACTTGTGTAAACTGCGGGGGACCGCATGCAGCGTACTCCCGCAAGTGCAGAAAAGTTCCAACTCGAGAAAAAGATAATCAACATCAAGGTAACCGAGAACATCACCTTCCCGGAGGGCGAGAAAGAGGTCGCCTCTTTCCCTCTGGGGAGTACGCTGACGCGGCTCGCCGGGGGGCGGAGCGGCGGTCTGGTGTCCACAGGGACCCAGTTCAGCGAGTCTGACCTGGTCCCGCCCCCGCCCCCCCGCTGGGTTGCCTCACGCAGCCCAACCCGGCACCACGCCGCTTGCTGAGGCAGCAGCGGTTGTGGTGCAAACCACTCCTGTCGGGAACGGTGCAGCTCCCGCCTCTGTCCCCCGTCCTCCACTGCGTTGGAGGGTACCGAGGTGAATGGACACCACGGGCCCCGCACCGGCTCCCACCGCCACCGCACCGCCTGTGCCACCTCTGGCGCCCCCGACGGTGGCGGCTCAAACGAAGGGCTCCCGAAGGGGGGCCAAGCCCGGGGGGGCCCGGTCCGTCGGGCACCCCTCGGACATCCGACGACGAGATGGATGTTGGGCCGTTCCTGCCTGCAACGCAGCGCAAGGAGCGGCCACCGACTTCCAAGCCTGCAGAAAGGCCCAAAAAGCCCAATCCAAGAGTAACAGCCCCGAAAGACGACACATGAACACACACGAACACACACATTCCAGTCATTCTTAAATTTAAATAATGGGAACAGAAAACATCATCCAATGGAACTGCAGAGGCCTCCTTAAAAATCTTGACGATGTGTATGAGATTCTGCATGCCAGTCAGCCAAGTATCATGTGTCTCCAGGAAACCCACCTCAATTCTAAACACACAAATTTCTTAAATAGGTACATGGTATTCAGAAAGGACAGGGTTGGCTGCACACACTCTTCAGGAGGTGTGGCCATTATCGCCCGGAAATCCTTAGCCTGCCACCCTGTCACTCTGAACACTGTCCTTGAGGCTGTAGCAATCCGTACGATAATATTTAATAGGTTGATAACGGTATGCTCCATTTACATCTCTCCTGATTTTGCACTTCCAAGCTCTGACTTCGAGGCGCTGGTCGACCAGCTGCCCGAACCATACATCATAACAGGCGACCTTAATGCGCACAACTCTCTTTGGGGCTCCTCTAGAACGGATGCCCGAGGTCGCCTGATAGAGAAGTTTCTTACATCCTCCGGAGCATGCCTTTTCAACAAAAAACAGCCTACATACCATAACTTAGGACACAATACATACTCGCATCTTGACTTGGCTATTGGTTCCGCAGTTCTCTTTCCATGTCTTGAGTGGGGTGTGGGCACGGACCCATATGGTAGTGACCATTTCCCCACTTCATTAACGTATATAGGTATAGGCCCGAGCAGTCCATCTTCCCATCAAAGGTTTAATGAATCAAAAGCAAACTGGAGCACATTCACACAAACATCTCAACTACACCACACATCCATAAAACACCTACACGTGGAGGAAGCCGCCCAACTCGTCACGGCGCACATCCTCGACGCTGCCGAAAAGTCCATTCCCCAGGCCTCCAGTGGGTCCCGCAGCCCAAGGAGGCCCTGGTGGAACGAGGACTGCAGGCGGGCGCGAGAGGCCCAGAACAAGGCGTGGGGTGTCCTTCGCCGGTACCCCACGTCAGATAACCTCATTTCTTTTAAACGGGCAAAGGCTCTTGGGAAGCGAGTGCGTCGTGAGGCGAAAAGGGAGAGTTGGCGCACCTTCCTCACTTCCATCAACTCATACACTGACACACACAAAGTCTGGACACGAATACGAAAACTAAAAGGACAACAGACACACAGCCTGCCCCTGGTTAGTACAACAGGGGACACACTGGAAGACCAGGCTAACACACTTGCACAACACTTCGAACACGTGTCCAGTTCAGCACACTACACCAACACTTTCATTAAACACAAAGCATCATGTGAGAAGAAGTCCTTGCGAGACACTAATAAGTCGAACTCATCCTATAACACCCCCTTTTCACTTCATGAGCTGAAGGTCGCACTTGGTACTTGTAAACCTTCAGCTCCAGGTGCAGACAGGATTTCATACACAATGATACAACACTTACATGCAGACACACTTGAAACACTTCTTCACCTCTACAATAAAATATTTCTTTCGGGGCACTTCCCACGCTCTTGGAGGGAGGCCATAGTAGTGGCTTTCCTAAAGGAAGGGAAGGACCCTTCCTCTCCCGCCAGTTATCGCCCCATTGCCCTGACAAGCTGCCTGTGTAAGCTCTTCGAGAAGATGATAAACAGGAGACTCGTGTACTTCTTAGAGTACAACGGTCTTCTCGAGAGCTGCCAGGCAGGCTTTAGGGCGGGGCGATCTACGAACGATCAACTCGTTGCGTTAGAGTCATATATTAAAGATGCTTACCTCCATAAGCAGTACTGTATGACAGTATTCTTTGATCTTGAAAAGGCGTACGACACTGCTTGGCGGTACGGCATCCTCAGCGATTTGAAGTCCTTTGGTATGTCGGGTAACATGTGGAACACGCTTGCCAGTTACCTCTCTGAAAGAACGTTTCGCGTGCGAGTTGGAACTGCACTTTCTAGAGTTCATGTGCAGGAAAACGGTGTTCCCGCAAGGTGGGAGTTTTTGAGTTGCACGTTGTTTATTGTAAAAAGAACTCTCTTCGGAAGGCTCTGCCACCAACCATTTCCTGCTCAATCTATGTAGACGACGTGCAATTATCCTTTAAGTCTTGTAACCTGTCTATCTGCGAGCGCCAAGTCCAGCTTGGTGTTAACAAGCTAGCTGGCTGGGCAGATAGCAACGGTTTTAAATTTAATCCGTGAAGTGTACTTGTGTTTTGTTTTCAAAAAGGCGTGGCATTCGGCCGGATCCAGACATCAAACTCATGGTGTCTCAATTCCAGTCAGAAATGAACACAAGTTTTTATGTGTAGTCCTTGACGAAAAGCTCTCGTTCATTCAACATATAAAACAACTTAAACATAAATGCTTAAAGGCCATGAATATACTCAAGGTTCTCTCCCACTCTTCGTATGGTGCTGACAAACAACTTCTTTTACGTGTTTTTACTAGCCTGATAGGTTCACGATTAGACTATGGAAGTGTTGTTTATGGGTCAGCAAGTAAGACATCCCTTAAAATGCTGGACCCAGTGCTTCATCTGGGGCTCCGGCTGGCATGTGGCGCTCTCCGGACTAGCCCGGTCGAAAGCCTCTATGTGGAGTGTAATAAGTGAAACCTACAACGTCAGCGAGCATACACAGATCTTCTTTTTGCTTTTAAAATTTCATCTATGCCACACCATCCTTTTAAATCAGCTTTTTATGATACGTCTATGACTGCACTACTCCTAAACCGACCATCGTTCTCTGCGCCCTTCTCTTACAGAGTTAGAGAGGAAGCGTCACAGCTTTCTGTCTCCTTTTTAGACACCATACAAAGTTCTCAAACAGATTTTATAGCACCATGGCATCTCCGCCCTGTCTCATGCGACACATCATTCACACGTGTAGATAAAAACCGAGCTCCCACATGTGCAATTCTGCAGCACTTCTTGTGTTTGCAGCAGAAGTACCAATGTTCTGAATTTTATACGGACGCCTCTAAAACTTCCACCTCGGTGTCCTGCGCGGCGCATGGGCCCGGCCTTAGTGTCACTAGGACTCTTAACAGTAATACAAGTATCTTTACGGCAGAGGCTTATAGTGTACTTCTGGTTGTTAATCATATCCTTCAAAGCCACATCCCACAATCCATTATATATACAGATTCTCTCAGTGTTGTGCGGGTGTTGTCGTCAACAAAGTATTCCAAAAATCACGTTATAAGTTTAATAGTCAAGGGTATTATGTCTGTGTATGTCCACAAATTTGAACTAGTCCTTTGCTGGGTCCCTGGCCACTGTGGTATAGCCGGGAACGAAGCAGCGGATCGAATGGCTGCTGCTGCTACACTCTCGAATGCAGTAGACATAACCACATTACCCTACACTGACGTGAAACCACACATCAGACAACAACTTCGCAAAACATGGCAAACACACTGGAGTGAACAAACAGACAACAAGTTACACGTAATAAAACCACACTTGGGACCATACACCACCGACACACGCAATAGATACACTGAAGTCGCCTTGGCCAGATTACGGATAGGGCACACTCATGCAACACACTCGCACCTTCTCACTGGATCTCCAAGACCTCTGTGCAGCAGGTGTGGAGAGGCCCTATCCGTGATGCACATCCTCATACAATGTAAGGCACTCGACACTACACGACGCAAACACTTCCCTCAACTACACACACGACATATTCCACCACACCCGTCATACTTCTTAGGAGACGAAGCCCTGTTTTCAATCAAACGCGTTTTCGAGTTTCTCACCGACGTAAAATTTTTACATCTCATTTCTTATCATGCATGTTGACAACCTGGCCCTTTACACCAGTCATCTTCATTACGTTGTGTTTTACTTTGTTTATTTTTACTAAAGTGTTCTTTTACTTCCATGTCACTTTCATGTTATCACTTTTGTTTGGCGCTCTTTGCCCTTAGTCGGCCTTGCGCCATTAAACTCTAAACATCATCATCATCTCGTTGACAGAGGCTTTTAAGTGGAAACAATACAGCGAGCAATTTTGTAAAATACGAAAAGAGGCCCCTTAGTTGAAAGCGAAAGGGAAAACAAATGCAATAAATATTTAATCAGCTACATGAATATGCAGGGTGGCAGAAAGCCTGACAAGTGAGTAGAAATTCAAAACGAACTTGAACGGGAAGAAATAAACGTGCACTCCAGGTGAGCCGAGACTCACCTTTGAGACCTGGAAGCCCCACCTGTAATAGACAATTATGTCTGGGAAAGATGCAATAGAACCACAGGAATCAAGAGAGGTGGAGGTTATGCCATGCTTATTAAACAAGGGAACGACTGGCAGAGAGTGCAGGAAAGCTGTAAAGAGCATCTATGGGTTAGAGGCACCACAGTGGGGGAAAATACACGGTTAGGAGTTGCGTATCTGTGGACCGGAAGCAGAGCTAGGGAGGAAAAGGAGGAAATGGTAAATTGTTGGAGAAGAGATATAAACGAGTTCAAAGATTCGAGTGAAATAAGATTAGTTGGAGGTATGAATGCCCACAATAGAAGATTTGGATGGATACACAAGCCACAACGGTTCTCTAGTGGTAGATCTATGCCAGGAAAACCGCCTTGTAATAGTAAACATGAAAAAGAAGTATGACAGGACAAATAATTTGCGAAAGCGGTAACAGACAGTCCAGCATGTACTTTAGTCTAGTTTCCGAGACAGTATACGAAAGGTTGCGGGAAATGAGGCTCGATGAAAACGGAAAAGACAGCTTAGGAAGCGACCACAAGCGGATTACCTTGCACTTTGGAGGCGCAACCCCGGCAAATTCAGAAATAGGTACGACCGGAGGAACATTATTTGAACACTGAACCGTTAAAGAGCATCGCTGATATGATGGAAGACGAAATCAATAAAGACCCAGACAAAAATTGGGATTACGACGAAGTGGTAGCGTTAATAAAGCGTGAGATGAACGAAGTCAAGCAACGAAACCGATGGAAAGGGAAGAGAAAGCTGAGAAGATGGCGGAATAAGGAAATAAAAGAGGCTATTGACTAGTGAAAAAAAAGGCGCCCAGAGAACACAGAGGCAAAAAGAACTGGTTTGCCATCGGAGGCAGTGAAGGAAAAATGGGATATATGCTGGGAAAAAAAACTATAAGTGCAGGAAATGGTGCAAGCAAAAATCAAGCAGAAAAGCGAACAATGGATAGCAGAAATACGGAAGAAGGACAAAGCGCGTCCGAGAAGTTTTGGGATCATGTAAATTTACTGAGCTCAAAAAACGATATACATCAAAAATTCTTGATTGATGAGGACGGGAAATATTTAGAAGGAGAGCACAAGTTGGCGCATATTCATCGAGTGATTAGTCAGAAGTTTAGGGCAACAGAGGTAGGCGATGCCTGGTCCAATAACATCAGCGCCAGAGAAGACTGCAGAAAGGGAACTAAGTTTGAGCAACCTTGATTGGAAAAAAGCAGAGCAAAAGGTTTCCCCTCAAACAGCAGTGAGTCCGTACGGAATACCAATGCAACCAATAAACCTGCTTGGACCTGCAAGTAAGGCATCGTTTATGAGGGCAATAGATAAGGGGACACAAACCAAACAAATACCGGGGGACTGCGTAGAAGGTAGGATGAATTTAATATATCAAGGCAGGGGCACCAATGCCAGTATTGATTCATACAGACCATTAAAATATTGTCAGTGGTGTATAGATTCGTATTGCAGGCGATAAAATCAGAAATTCAAGCATCGATGGAAGAAAATGAAACCCTTAGGGAGCTGCAGACTGAATTTAGACAAGACAGGCGATTGGATGATAATTTGTTTGTGATAACACAATGTATTTGTAGGCTGGGCTGGCCGTTGCGTAAGGAGGCGGGCCGCCCGCGCCCACAAATTCTGCACGGCGCCTGTGGCCGACGGGCCAGGGCCGTGGAGTAAAGAGACGCAGACGCGGTGCTGGCGTTCGAACTTCGGGGGCCAACTCCGTTCTCTTCTTTCTCAGCCCACACAAGAGCCTACCGATGACGATGGTGCTGTTGTGGATGCTGCTACACATTCAGATTGTGAAAGTACATAATACCGTAAAATTCCGAGCAAGCGCCCCCACCCGTGCAAGTGCCCCCCCCCCACTTGAGTGCTAATTTCAAATTTCCGCGCCATTCCGGGAAAGCGCCCCCCCTCCCTCCGCGCAGTTATCCCGCACCACGTGCAGGCAACACTGGCTTGCTGGCGGCAGTCTAAGAATCCAATCCAATCTGCTTCAACCGAACTCTACACGCCATTTGTTTCTTTTGCTGCGTTCCAATTCGCAGACAGCTTGATAGACAGTCTACGAAGCAGTCTAACTAGACGTCTGAAGGAATGAAATTGGAACGGCGCCTCGGTCGCAAACGCAACACCAGCGCAGACGACGAGCAGACGACAGCGTCGTTGCAGACATGTTGAGAGGAGCAAGCCGCAAGTTTCGTAACTAATATTACCGTTTTTATTACAAACGTTACGTAATTTAAAAACTAGGCAAAGTCACCTTCATCACTAGTAAATTTTACTAAATATTTAAATAAAGGAACAAGTGCTTTTGGTTTAACATAAAAACGCAAAAAGGTGGCGCTGGCGTCGCTTTTCAGTTTAGACAGGAAGGTAGCCTGCATCGTTGCTGACTTCGATGCTGTCTCCTCGAAGCAGTCTTCGTTGTCATTCGAATTGGAACGGGGATTAACATGGCGTACTGTCCGCGAAGACGGCAACGAAGCTGTCCAAACGGTAAATTGGAACGCACCCTTTGTTTTGGCGGTGGTAGGTTTTGCATTCCTACACAGTTGCAAAAAAAAATCGAGGTGATCCGATGGCACCGAGAGCACGGGAAAAACGTCCACCAGACCTCTCGACAGTTCAAGCTCGACCGAAAGCGCATACGTGAATAGGTGAAGAATTTCGACAACCTCCTGCAGCAAAACTTCGGAAAAGCATAACTTCGACGGAAGCTAAGCAACGGCGCCCCAGTGTTCAGCAAGTACGTGGACGATGCGCTGTTCGAGTTGTTAGAGCGCGAAAGAAGCGCGGGACGCGCCGTTAGCAACCGGCTGCTGTCTGAAGAGGCTGTGAAAATAGCAAACAGCATACAGTTAGGTAACTTTGTAGCTTCCAGCCACTACATAAGCAGGTTTGGAAGCAGCGGTTCGGCGTTGCAATGCGTCGCGCCATGAACGAGAGCCGGAGGACGCCCGAGGAATCTGCTGGAGGCATTAAAGGGGCCCTGAATGGCATTTTGAGCACACTGAATGAAGTAGCGCAATCGTTAGATTGGGTCGTCAAGGTCATCTGGGCCAAATATTACTCTTTTACGCGCAGCGGAAAGCTCACACTTTTGTTGCAAAGTTTGTCGCTTTTTTCTCACCTTTCCTTCGTGTTTTTTGGGACGCCGCCATCTTCACATGTCTACATCATCGATTCCCAGATATTCGTCATGAGCTAGACATCCTGCTATTGGGCGGCTTTTTCACGCACTTCCGGCAAAGAGATGAGTCGTCTGCTCAGCGTCGACTCGCCGCCTGAGCTGCCAGGGGAGTGTAGGAGTGCTTGAACACTTTACGACAAACGAAACAAGTGTAAACAAACGCTTAACCGTTCGTATTGAATGCAACACGGCCATAACACGACATGGATATCCTCTTATCGGAGTACGTTCCATAAAGAAAGCGTTGAAGCCCCGTGGCACTTCTTTCGTGCAATCGCAGAGAACGCCCTGAGCCGAATGCCCGGGTTTGACGGATACATTTTTTTCCAACTTCAAAACAATCCAGATATGCGTTTCGAACAAACACAACGTCACAACATGCGTTGCAAGTCTGAACCGCGATTGACAGACGATGGGTTGCCTCCTCCTGCCCGTCGTAAATTCGGCATTCACCTCGCGCGCGGTTTGCTGGGACGAACAGCAAGTCACTTAACTCTGGCGCGCAAGCCGAGATGGCTTTTAGCCACGCACACTGCTACATACCCTATGCGAGGTTGAGTCGTACGTCGCTCGAGAAAGATAATCCAGACCATGGGAAGCACTATCCACCTGCAGAAGCACAACGTCGCATTTCATCGCGAAACAAAGGCGTCCACAACACACACACACCATCGCCTCCTGTAATGCCAAACGCATCTCACACTTCCTAATGAGTGAGTGGTACCCCTGCAGTGCCCACATGTCGCGAGGTGGGGCCCCGAGCTGAACCGGGATCACGCAACCGTAACTGACTTCTGGGGCGGTTTGTGCCTTGTTGCCAAGGCAACCGATTTTTGAGATCGTCAAAAAAGGCGCTCGCTCCAGCGCTACAAATCTCAGAGCCGCGCCGGAGCATGTTTTGCCAACGTTGCCGCTCTCCACCACGCGTCGCCCCAAGCTGAACTGGTCACATGATTGAAGCGTTTTGTGCACGGGTTCTGTATCGGTTTAAAATGTCTTTTTCACATGGCGCCGGCAGGAATTACCACCACCGCAAAATAAGACCCGGCACCAGCGGGGCCACATCTGATACGGCGCTTTTTGGATAAACAGTGCGCGGTGCATGAAAGGGACCGAGCGCAAGATCCTCCCCAGCGGCTGCGAGTTCGCCGCCGATTAAAAGTCACGTGCTGCACTGCAGCAACGCACACCGCGAAAGGGCAAGGCCAGGCCACCGCACACATGCGGCCAGATTTTTCGTTCGCTTATCCATCCTTGAGCGGAGTGCGGAATTCATGGTGTCAACAAAACTTGCCCGTAGCAGACGGCAGTCGGAGGAGCGTAATGCGGAAGTACGTCACCGCTGACTAGCGCAGCATCATGGGAGGGAGTGCTCGCGCGCCGTCAACAGTTGAAAAGAGAGGAAACGCGGCGCGACGATAATGCGCGGTTTTTGATTTACGATTTCTCAGCTAATACTCATCGCTTTAACAAAATTCTCGCGGGAGGAGATTGCTAATACATTGTCTTATTTGGTTACATGTACGTCCATGCATCGGCGGAAGGTATTTCAGGACCCCTTTAAGCGCCTTCCGGACTTCCGCGAACTTCCTGCGATGGCGAAATGACGTCAAAAGGCAACTTTAAGAAGCCGTCGCGGCAGCAGGTCCTTGTGGCGCGCTGCTTCAAGGGGTGCGGCATTGCAAACGCAATCGATGGCTCCGAGGACGGCGACCTGCACGGCGGGCTGGCAGATGTCGGAGCCGTGGTGCCAGAAGACCGGGGCGGACTGGAAGACGAGTGCGCCGAACCGTTTTTTGCTACAGACTTTGAGGAGCCTTTCGAGGGTTTCGAAAGTGACGAACAGCAGTAAGATCAAGCCCGAAGACTGAGGCAGCAGAGTGCTGCGAACTTTTTTTTTTTGCTGCTGAGTTTTACAAAGGTTTCCAAAGTAACTAACAGTAAAATCTTTTGCGTAATAAAGTTAATCTTCCTAATGAAACTTTAAAACCACGCGCACTGCGTTTTTTTTTTTTCGTAAAAAGAATTGTCGCCGCCATCATGAATTTCGGTGCCGTTCCGGGATAGCGCCCCCCCTTCACTTTGCCGGTAATTCCGCCTTGCTGAGGGGGGGGGGGGCCGCTTGCTCGGAATTTTACGGTAGGCCATTATGGATTATGTTCTTGGACATTCAAGGGGCGCATGATAACGTAAACAGAGAACTGCTGTAGGGAATGCTGAAACTCCAGGGATTCGATGATTAGTTAATACAGTTCGTTGTCGCAATCTATAAAGATAATAGAGTGCACCTGACATGGGAAGGACAGAAAGTCGCCCTGCTGGTCAACAGCCATCGGAGACTGAAACAGGGATGCCCTTTGAGGCCAATGCTGTTTTTTATTTACATGGCAGGGTTAGAAAAGGAACTTGAGGAAAGTCAATTAGAGTTCAACCTAACGCATATGTTGCAAAGCGAAGTGGTACAACAGCATATTCCGGGAATGTTACACGCAGACGACATTGTTCTTAGCGATATACAACGGCTCATAAATATTAGCGGTCAGGAAGCCACGGTCCTCGGGTTAAATTTTAGAGCAGAAAAATCAGGAATAATGGTTTTCAATGAGCCTAACCCTGACGCAGTGTCAATCCAGCGTGGCGAATTACCGAGAGTGAAGGGATATAAATATTTCGGAGTGTAGATAAACGAAGGGATAATTACCTAAGAACTCACGAGGAGCAAAAGGGAAAGCAAAACACAGCTATAATGAAGCATAGAGCTCTGTCGGGGTATAACAAATATGAAGTAGTGAGAGGAATATGGAAAGGAATAATTTGTTCCGGGTCTCACATTTGCGAGTAAAGTATTCTTCTTAAAATCAGACGTTCTAGCAGGCCTTGAAGTGAACCAGGGAACGGTGGGCCATTTGGCCTTAGGAGCACGAGGAAAAACAACTAACGAGGCAGTGCAGGGAGATATGGAATGGGCATCGTCTGAAGTTCGAGAAGCACGGAGTAAAATGTGTTTTGAGAGGAGGCTGAGAGCAATGGATCAATATAGGTGGACAGCTAAGGTTTTAGGTACCAGTAAAGATTGATGACATTAATTACCCCGAAGCCCGGTGCCGATCAGAAACCCAATCGCCCGGGCTCCGGTTGATTTGGCAGGAGGCTCGTAGGGTGATGGTGTTGAAGTTCTCGGAGATGGCGGTCGAATTGACGAACTCAAGGCGTTGGATTTGATGAGGGAAACGAAGAATTTCTATACAACTATTTACATTAGAGTAACTGGGTACATGAGTAGTAAAAAGGGAAAAAATTCAAACTGCAGTTATACGCTAGCTCTAAGTGCGAAAAAGTAGCTCGAGCTTTCCAACTCCGTCTAGCTCTCCTATGCTCCGAGCGTGCGCAAACTACTCCAGCGACGGCGGCCCGGACTCTGTTCCTGCCGCAGGACACGTCTAGTTGCGCGATACGCAGCTGTACCCTTAACCTCCGAAGCGATCCTCAAATCTACCTCTCGCTTAGGGGGCTCACAAATCCCAACCTAGCCTTAACGGTCGAGACCCTTGCATCGCCGGGAACTGCTTAGCTGAGAGCTCACACAAGAAAGCTGTTTAACGGCCAAGTTCGGCGTTATAACACCTCGGTATTACTCGCTCTCGGGTACGCCCCTCTAGGTTTCCTACACGCGTTGGGAGGGCCCAAATTCACGTAAACCGCTGTCACTCAGCCATCTGCCAAATATTCCATAAGGCGCCACCACTTCCGGGTCAAAAGCCGGCGCGCGGGCGAGCAAGCACGCGGCGGCGAGTACGTACACATGCCTCCGAAGGGAGAGGGGCGAAAACAGGCGGCTACCGAAAGGTAACCGTTCCGACGGTGGCGCACGACAATGGGATCGTGCTGAAAAGCCGCCGCTGCCGTCGCGGTCGGACGACGATAATTACCCCTTCGTTTGCGCTACATCAACAATCCTCGGAACTTTGCGGGGACGTCAGCATTCTTAAAGGGGACTATTCCCGAGGCATTCCTCCGTCCAGACAAGCCGTCCCCCGAAGTAGCCGCGGCGAATTGGCGACGGCCGCAGCGTAGTGTCGGCATTGCTGTGCCGCAGGACCGAGCGGCGGGGATCTTTCCTTTCACGCGCAAAGCCGGGGCGCCGGGCCACTGACCTCGTGTGTGGACCTCACAGTACCTATACTTGAAAAGCGAGGACACGCAGTGGCTAAGGAAGACTAGACAACAACAAACAACGACAAACGAACATTTATTGAAAGCGATGGCTCTAGGCCGCATGGCGAAGAGAGGGAGGGGAAATGAAGGCCTCGATACTATCCCAACATGGAGAAGTTAAGAACGAACCGCCACAGTGTGGATAAAGTCTGTCTGATGCGGCCCTTTGGACGAATCCAGTCCTTGTAAGCAAGTAGTGAGCAGTCCTCGTAAGCAGTCCACGTAACACAGCAGGCCGATGTGCCTCACGTGGCCCTACCAGACCTATGCAGTTCCATACAGGGGGACGGATGGTTGGCTTCAGCGGCTGCCCACATGCGTAGCAGACGTACGAAGGGTCGGACGGTGATGCCGCCGCAGATGAAAGGTTTTCGGAAGCTGCTGCCATGGAATTGCCGCGCCTCATTGTTCTCGTCGAGGAGTGCCTCCACCTGGCAACGACGTCATCAGTTAAAGCGTATCCGGAGCGTGGACGGTTAAGGAAGATATGTGCAGCGCGGGGAAGCCCAGGCAGGGCCCAATTAAGGTGGGGGCTACAGGGGCTGCAGCCCCGGCCCCCCCCCCCCCCTGTCAGGGGCCCCGCTCAATCATATGAAAAAAAAAGATCTTGAGTGTGCTCGCTGCCCGCATTGAAAGTTGAAGGTAGGAGCTTCAACCTAACTTTCACACCGAAGCTGACTAATTCGTGACAGGTGTGGAGGTGTGGGGTGCCCCTCATGTTATGGTTGACGACCTTCCAGTCCATTTCAATTTAATTTAGTTATTCCTACTCCTCTTCCTTCTTTTCCCGAGATTTATAAGAAGACGTATTGGACCAAATGTCATGGGTACACAGCTTGACCGGGCCTAAGAAGCCACATAAAAAAGTCCCCGAGCTCGGCCCCAGTCTTTTTCGGCACATGTCGTTTCGGTAGTCTTTTCGGTACATGGACACCTAAGTACGCAGATGATTCGGCGCGCGCCCGTTTCTGTATAAGAAAGGGTCAGTCATGCGAATTATGTAATAATGTCTGAAGAACATTGTAAAGTGTTTAAGCCTGAGGGACGTTATATGTAATTATTGTCAAATTAAGCACTGCCCTACGGGCTCATACACAATATCTGCCAGAAGTTTCAATGTAAAGCGCTTGACAAGGAAGTTCATTGCGATGACTACCCGTTCAATAAAGCTAGTGGATAAGTTGAATCGCATAAGCGTGATTGATATCGACTCGATAATCTCGCTGAATGGTCAGCGTATATATGGTCATTTAAATATTCAAAGGTTCTGTAGGCCACTCGCGGGGTCGTTCGGCTTCAGCCCGCGCCTCTGGGCTGTAGCCTCTGCAGGCTGTCTGAGCAACAAGCGTTGCGGAAGCTACATGTCCGCGCGACTCCATTCGTAGCGTAACTCTCTAGACGCCACACCGTGTGGATGCAGAGTCCGCCGGGCCAGCGCGACCCCAGCAGCTCCCTTCGAGCTGGGGAATCAGCAGGCCTAGACGGTGTGAAGAGCTCAGGCGTAGACACGAAACAAAGCAACAACAACGTCTGTTTCCTTTCGGGAGGACGAAAGCTGTGTCCACTTATAAACGCATCCTGCGTGCGTCTCCTTCGATGCCGTCTTGAAAACAGACCTCCGCCGCTATTCGGGGACGGTAAGCTGTTTGTCCCCGTGGGCGCTTTTTGCTTTGGAATGAGTCGGCGGACGGCGCGGACCAAATGGCGGCCCGTAGATCTGGTCCCGCTTGAGTGCGGCGCCAGGAGGAGAGGAACCCCCGAAGGAACGCGGGAACAGCAGTGGGCGCGGCAGATGTGTTGAGGACTCGAAAACGAGAGGTCCACCCATACTCGCCTCCGTCCTTGACCCCGAATCTAGACGAGAAGCTTCAGCGTGTTTCCAATGCCAGTTACGACCGAACAACGACCCGACCGATCGACAACGCACTACTGACTGCTGGACCTGTTATGCGGCACCGACGGGAGTAGCAGCGCGGGGGTGAGCAGAGACATTCTATTCCTATTCAACTGTTGTCTTATGCCATGTCTCGTGTTCACCTGTCGCTCTCCAACCCGAAGGGGACCCGTTAATGTGTAACGGCTTGCCGACTAGAAATACCATCAAAGCTGCGCGCGCAACAGGAGTTTCTCGCCGCTGAATGTTCGACGGCCATGCGCAAACCCACGCACAAAGCGGACCACTCCCCAGCCCAAAAAGCGACATTTTTCTGCTTATCGTCTTTGTGCTAATTGTGCTGCGATAGGATGGTTGAGTTCGTGACACATCTGAGCAATTGGAGAAGGAAATGGTGTTGTGGCGGCCGGATCGAATCCCGTATGTGCGGTTAGGCAGGAAGCTCCGTATGAAATTACGTAGCCGCTTACCCGTATAACCCTTTCTTAGGGCATCGAGAACCGCTTCGTGTGATACGGTGTCGTAAGCCTTCTGTAAATCAATAGCAACCAGAATGTGTGGCCGCTTATACCAGTTTGCTCGCAGCAACTTTCGTAGAAGTTAGACTGTCGTTGGTGCTTAAACTTGGTCGGAAGCCTGTCTGAGCCGGGTGGAAGTAGTTGTTTTGTTCTTCCAAGAGATGACTAAGTCGATTCGTGGCGACGCCCTCAATCACATTACAGACGGTAGATGTTAGCGAGCTTGGACGTAAATTTGCCAGGACCGCAGAATCTTTGCCTGCCTTGGGAATGGGTACCACAACAGCGTGCTTGAGGGCTCAAGGGATGACGCCACTGATCCATATGTCGTTAGGTACCTGAAGAATCTCCTCTTTCTGTGCGACCGGCAGATTGCGAAGCATAGGCCAAGACACACCGTATTTTCCTGGTGTGCTAGACACATTGATTTGCTCATGGGTAACCGTGAGCTCAGCAGAAGTAAAAGGCAGTCCACTGGCTCCAGAGCGTAGATATATGGTGGCGGTTGAGACGAGGGTTGGGGAAGAAAATACGTGCGACCTCTCTTTCGACGAACTCACGGGATTACCCAGTACAAAGTAGCACCGTATCCACCGTACCCTGCAGCTTTGTACGCCCGGCAAGGCTTAGGAAGGTGCTCCACAGTTTCGGGGCCCCAGTGTGAGAGGAAAACGAGTCGCAGTGCTCTTCGCAAAGCTTGCGTGCCAGGAGCTTCGTGTGTTTCCTAATGTTCGCAATCTGGTGGCGGAGGCGCACCAGGTTGACATAAGTGCGATCTCCGGTCCGATAGCGCTCCTGCAAATCGTCGCAAACATTCCATAGATTGATCAGGTGTCGGTCCGGAGCAGGGGTGTCCTGGTGCACTTCGATGACCGTCGTAGCACCATTTGCAGCCATCAAAATGGGATTTAGCAGACATGTGAGTGAGTATAAGTTGAGGTTGCGAGGTCTTTCTGGCTCGAAGAAGTGAAGCTCCCTGCAACGGGGCCAGTCTACATAATGGACCTTCTTGGTAATTATCTGCACGCTGCGGGAAAGCGTGATCCAAATGGGGCAATGGTCACTTCCACAAGATGAAGAGTCGCATTTCCATAGTCACACCGTGGAAGCAGTGGCCCAGGTCAAATCAGGAACGGTGTCCCGCTGGCTCGGCAACTGCCCTAGCCGCGTGGGGCACGACAGATCATTAACAAGGATGAGGTCCGCATCTTCCGCTGATTCCTCCAGGTTGCGGTCCCGGATGTTGGTGACGCGATATCCCCAAGTCGTGCTGAGGGCATTGAAATCACCCCCAATCACAACTTCGTCTCGAGGGTACACAGCCCGCGACTGCGCATACAGTCAAAATTTGCACCGGGTAATTGAGGACACACATAGATCGATGCCACAAGTAAGGTCCTCCGACCAAGGGACACGCGGACAGCCACTACTTCCTGAACATCGTTGCACATGCCTGCAGTAGGCACCTGGCAGTGAGGGGTTCCTTTCTGAACATATAAAGCTGTCTGTGGGATCACTACGCTGGTGTCCAGGCGAGAAATGGTGGTGTAGCGAATGGTGGAGACTTCATAGGAACGGTAGCGTTGTATGCCCGGTCCTTTTCCTTTCGTCTCTTGGTGTGGGACTACCAACGGCTTGTTATCCAAAGCCCGGAGATGTTCATTGAGCTCTGCAGCATTGGCGCGCAACCCGCGGCAGTTCCACTGCAGCAGCAACGGAGCTTTAGCACTTGGTGCCATGTTCGGTGGTGGATAGTATCGATGGGTCATGCTGAAAGGCCGGGGTCTCTTGGGGTGCTGCTTTGGACACAGCGGGATCTGCAGACTGAGGCAAGTGTGGCCAGTACTGAGAGAGCGCAATGTCGAGATGTTTGGAGATCAACATGCTTATAAGGTGTTCAACATCTGCGGCGGTCCAGGCGCAATTAAATCTGGACGTCTGGCACGTAGAATTCCTTTGACTGAGAACCTCAGTGGCGTGGTTCTCCTGCTGTCCTTTACGTTTCGCTGTCTTTCGGGCTTGTGCAGCGCAGGCGTGCTTGTATTCTCGCTGCAGTGATGACAGCTCGGTTTGTATGGCTGTGATCTTTGAAAATTCAAAGACAATTCAGGTACTCCGAAGAAGGAACATTGTTGGACCCCTTTCGTGATTGTTTCTTCCCCTTGTTACCAGCTGACGCGCTGCCGGAACGCTCACGCGATGGTGAACGCGCTATCGTGGCCTAAATGTCGAGTGTTGGGGAAGATGCGGGAAATCCACGGTACTGCTGATGTTGTACTGTCTTAATGGGAATGAAGCTTCGCATTGTATGAAACCGGATGAAGCTTTTACAGAACATGGCGAAACATTAACTGGCCTATTGTGCCTAATTTTTACGTGATCTGAGCTCACCTTCATTGCGTAGGCCTGAATATATTCAGCTCCAGGCAAAGAAGGCCCCGTCTTGTTTCTTCCTTCCTCATCTTCCCAGGAAGACTAGAAGGCTAACGACGAAATGCGGAAAGAACAGTGGATAATCCAAAAAAGACAAGGTAACCATAGCAGAGGCAAGGGAGATAGAAACAAATACAGCGAGAGAAAAAAAATGGAAGCGAAAGCGTCGCTAGAGATGTACAGGGCAGAGAAATTGGTCATCAGAACAGAAAATTTCTACGATAATTCCAAAGGCAGTGCTTTGCTTTTTGATGCTAGAGCAGGTTGCTTGCGAACTAAGAGTTTTGTGTGGAAGTATTGATGGGGTATGCGTATGCGTATGGGCTATGATGGGGTATGCGAGGTCTGAGGAAAAGAAACCGAAACTATGCGGCACATAGTGTTAGAACGCGAGGGTATCCATCCAAATCTATATGAGGGAAATATTCGGCTTCCAGAAGCCTTAGCATTTAAGGGTAGCACAGAGGGAATTAACCTAGAGGCTGTCGAGACGACGACACGAAGATTATAATTCTGGTGGGCGGAAAGCAGAGAGGGGGATATTGCCTAGAACAGCTACCACTTGTAACAGAAAAAATTAAGCATTTTGTGTTCTTCATGTTCAATTGCGCTACGTATACAGACGAAAGGACACTAACAAGACAGGGACGAGGCGCAACGTATACGTAGCGCAATTGAACATCAAGAACCTCCAACTAGCCCCATTCTACGTCCTTTTGAAGTATTTTTTGCCTAATAAGTTTTTTGTGCCTGCCCTAAGAACAGCGCTAGTATTAAACGAAGAGTATAAAACAGGGATATTAGATTTTTTGTAAGATGACACGTCATCCCCCCGCTGCAAAGGGGATACCAATATCAATCATCATCATCATCATCATAGGAGAGGAGATAGAGTGTGAACGGGCAGGGCACTAAACGGCGAGGACTCGGTAGGGAATGGATCTGGACGATGTGCAGGGTAAGAAGGGGGGAGGTGAAAGGGGCAGCTTTAAATGTATTACAGTAGAGCGGAAAGAGCGCAAGGAGACCGCGTGGGATATATAGAGTGAAGAGACAAGCAGCGGAGAAGATAGATGAAAAGCGTAGCAGAAGAGAGTGTCGGGGAGAAGTAAAACAGTGTTGCGCGAAGGGAACGGCAAGGGCTAAGAAGAATAATTGACTAATCATTGACGAATTCGTTTCAAACACGCCATTGAAGCAGTGCCCCCATAATTAGTGTACCCATTCTGTTGCTGTCAATACGTTGTTGTAACTCTCCTTTGTAGTACTGTATCATACCCACCCCTCATATAGAAGTGCCGCCATAATAACTGTACACCGTCTGTTGCCGTTAATATGTTGTTACCCTTCTTTCAAGTGCCGTGTCCTGCCTACCTCTCATGTAATGTCCCAATGGGACCTTTGAGGAATCGATAAATCAATAAATGAAGAGAATGGAGTGGAGAGGAAACGTAGCCCTTGGAGTTAAAAATATGAACGAGATAAGAAAGTCGCGATAATTGGGGACGGTCACAGGATTCGTCGACTCAGCGAGAAGAGAAGGTTGCACGTAGCGAGATAGAGACGGGGAAGGAGAGGAGAAACATCGACAGAAGGGAAGAGCGAAGAGAGGAGATGGTGAAGCAAGTGTAGAGGAAGAGGTGGGGCCGTTGACAGGTGGCGATATGCGAGTAGGATTACGCGCAGGGACGATATGAAGCCAAGATGGTGTGGAGGGGAAGAGGCAGGGGCGTGGGCCGTGGTAAACGGCACTGGTGGAGGGTGCAGACACTACGGGAGTGGAGGATCAAAGGAGGAGAAGATGCCGGAGGATTAGGGAGGTGCAAGCTGAGGAATGAGAATAGCAGAGGGTGAAGGGAATAGAACTGAGAGCGGGAAGACTTGAGCCTCAACAAAACAAACGCCAAACATCTCCAGGTGCTCCACAGGACGACACTGCGTCCAATAACAGGCCTCCCAAAACAGCGAAAACGAATATCTCTAGAAACCGTTGCACTCCCTCCCATAGAAATCAACATAAATGAAACACGAAAACAGGCATACATCAACAGCGGGCTAGCACGACAAGAGATTTTAACGCATAAGACGAGCAGAAGCCTATTCCAGTCACAGACCTTGCCACTACTTCACCACTCTTGGCAATGTATTAAAACATGAAAACATGACCAGCAATCTCACCACGGGAATTCCCATGGCATACGCCATAAAGACAATGCGAACGTATCTTTATGAAACTTAGAGATATCAAAACGTGGAAACGTCGCGCATTGGCGTAGCATGGACCTGTCCTCAAACATAAAACTTGGCCGTCGTCTTCCTTCGATATGACAGTGCAACGGCGCTAAAAAGCGAACTCTGTGCCATCAATGGAACCCTCATTCATATTTGCTTCGACCCCACCACCAATAAACATACAGATTCTGATGGACTGGTTTGAAACAATTCAAGCACTGCGGGGACCACTCAGTGAACACACTCGCCAACTCTCTTACTAGACCTACACAGCCACAACGTGCCCATCACAATTCACTGGATGCCAGGGCATGTGAATTTGACCCAGTGAACCAGTCTACCCATGGGGCTTAAACACAGGAGTGTTTAAACTTTACGCCTCGCTCGTGTCCTTTTCGGCTTCCCTCGCCTACCCATTCGGCCCTCCCAGTTCCTCGAATGAAGAAGAATAAGAAACAGCATTATCCACAGCTTGCCCCCCTGTGTATCTTGCCAACATTGTCTCCTGCAAGAGATACGAAAAAGTTTTCAACAACGAATTTTGCTCAAATGCAGCCTACTATTCCGCACATTACACCGAAACTGTAAAAATACCCGAACGCACACATCACGATGCCCCTACTGCGGCTCTGATGCCAAATCAGATCCCCAACACGCAGTATGGACGTGCCCAGTGGCGTTGGAACTATTTTTCCTGTGAAGGAGCTAAAATATTATATATTCTACATCATCATCATCACCATCACCATCACCATCATCATCATCAGTATTATTACCATCATTATCAGCATTATCATCAACATTCGAAAGATTCATGGACTTTGTCCTGTGTTGCGTGAAGTGAGAAATCTGCATGTGTTATTTAGATAACGTCATATTTTCGCAGGACGTTCGACGAGCACAACCAGCGGCTTAATGTCGTTCTCCAGCGCATCGCACAGGCTGGCCTGGTCCTGAACTCGAAGAAATCCCATTTTGGAGAGCGCCAGGCACTTGTGCTTGGCTTCCTTGTTGATCGCGATGGAATCAGGCCCGATCCACAAAACATTGCTGCGGTTCATGATATTCAAAATCCCCGAGCACTTAAGGACCTGCGGAGCCTTCTTTGACTGTGCTCCTGCTTTCGTTGGTTCATCAAAGACTTCGCCAATACCGCCTGTCCTCTCACAGCTCTTCTTCGTAAAGACGCATCATTTGGATTGACTCCGGAATGTGACTCATGTGACAATGTGACGCTGAGTTGAAACATTTGTTGACATCCGGTCCTGTGTGGCGCCACTTCGCCCCCACGGCCCTCATTGAGATCCACTCAGACGCCAGCGCCATCGGTGTTGGGGCTGTGCTCATCGTACCCCATGTGCCAAAGCGCTGTCGCCCACGGAAGTCGTACACACTAAACTTTTTTACACCCTTTTCTGCTTAAAAGGGTGTAGCATAAGTAAAAAAGGGTGCTGGGAGGCCTTTACACCCTTTTTCTTGAATCTCAACACCCTTTTCCTAACTCTACACCCGTTCTGTGTAAAAAATGGTGTTGATCAACTTCAACACCCTTTGTTTTTCTTAGGGCGTTAAAAGGGTGTGGCAAAGGTGTTCAACGTTTCATTAAGTAAGGCCATGCTTGTATGCATAATAGCACTGTAAAGAAGAAGACATTTCCTCATATACTCCTCTACTCGCAAGAAATTTTCAAACGTGAAAAAAATAATTGCTCCTCTGCAATGATCCTCGTTTCCATATGCGGTGCACCTCACGCCACAAGTTATGCTTTGGCACATGAAACACCAACTTGAACCTTCAAAATTCAAACACTATAGCCGTGTGGCGAAAAGGGCGTTTACCGACTGCAATAAGCTTGGCTTTCTGTAGGTTGTTGAAACTGTGTGAAATAGGTGTTCACTTGCAAAAAAGAAAACAGCGGAGCTAGGGGTCGACCTAGTTTCTTCCGGTGTTGCTGAGTTTTGTTATGTTTGCTAAGCTTCGCAACGTTCTTGCTAAGTTAGGATGACCGCTGAGGTGTGAGGCCAAGTTTAACCGGATTTTACAAGCTGTTCCAGTGTGCCCCCCCCCCTCGCTGCCAGGGGATCCAAGGGGGAAACAAGCTAGGTCGGCCCCCAGCTATGCTGTTTCTCCAGCCTCGCACCAGTATTGCAAGCTGCGCCAATTTTTTGCCTTTTAGAATCCAAAAAAGACTAGTACCTTTTGAAATGGTATAGTAAGAGTTGCGCATACGCATACGCCCCTTTCGATCACACTAACAAGCTCGAAAGCCGACTTGACTGTTATAATACCCTATCTGCGGTGGTGCACCCTTTACAGGTGCCGCAGTTCTTTTTCTTTGTATTTTTTTCTAACGCCACCGAAACTAGCTCAAGCTTCAAGAGCTTCACTGGTAATAAATTATGCCAATTCATATTGCTTTAAACATCGTGAGGTAGAAAACACCCCCCGCTTGTAGAAAATGTTCAGTCCACCCACGTAAACATGTACAAAATGCCTCCAAAGTTGGAAGTCCCTTCACCTTTTTTCTTAGTTGGCGGTCTTTTCTTACACCCTTTTTCTTACACGCTTGTTTCTTTACAACATTCTCTTAGTTTCCAACACCCTAATTTGTAGCTTTACACCTTTTGGGAAAAAGGGTGTTGAAATATTGAACACCCTTTTTGAAGGATGTAGAGATGGCGGAGAATATTTGTTTGGAATTTAATAAAATTCTGTTACTGATTGAGCATAACTACCTCGCGATTAAAACGTTCTTCGAATCCTCATGCTGATTTATGTATGCTTACATTAAAACGCCTAATTCCAAAATTAGCGCTAAAATATCTGTTTTTTGCGCCAAGCCCACCGACTCTATCAGAGGGCTTTCCTCTGCTGAATATAAAAGCAAATAACAGCACACGTATTACTAACTCCCTGTACCGCTTGCATCCCGTTGGTTTTCTTGCTCAATTCATTTGTGTTCCAGCTGTAACTTGTACGTATTGATTGTGTTAAATGCTGCACGCTCCGCCGATTTACATTGCCACTGCGCATGCCATCACCAAGCTCAACACCCTTCTTCTAGGCTATTGAGCATCCCTCTACACCCTTTTTTCAGGGTGTTAAGCTCAACACCCTTTTTTCATCCGTACACCATTTTTTGCCTTAAACACCTTTTAAGGGTGTTAGCCATGGTACCCTTCTTCTAGGGTGTTAGCTCAACACCCTTTTTTCATCCGTACACCTTTTTTTGCCTTAAACACCTTTTAAGGGTGTTAGCCATGGGACAAGATTTTTACACCATTTTCGACCAAGAAGGGTGTAAAAAAGTTTAGTGTGTACCCTCACGAAAGCAGAGCGTAACTACACTGTGACTGAGATAGAATGCCTTGCGATGATTCTGGCCAGTCAAAAGTTCCGCCTCTACACTTATGGTCGTCATTTTACAATTCTAACAGACCATCACTCCCTTGTCGGACTACGCGATCGTTCTGGTCGACTAGCTCGCTGGTATTTACGGCTTCAGGAATTCTATTTCACTGTTGTCTACAACAGCGGGCACCGCCACACCGACGCTGACTGTTTGTCGCGCCTGCCTTAACAAGCGCAGCCATCTGACGAACAAGACCATGTCCATTTCTTAGCTTCCGTCTCGACCACGCTCCTCGATGCGCTCGTGTTTCAGGAAGAGCAACAAAAAGATTGCAGCTTGCAGCCATTTTGTAGCGTAAGCTACACTGGCCGAGGTTGAGCAGTTTCGCCTGGACCTTGAAGGGCCTTTCTGCGCACGCGCGAGGAGCATTGGATTGGTTTGGATCGGATTGGATTAAATTAATTGGATTGGCTTGGATTGGATTGGATTAAATTGGATTATGTTAGATTTAAATCCAATCCAATTAGTGTACGGCTGTGTAGAGATTTGGGTCTGCACATTCGCCGGTCTGCGCATTCCAGTGGAGTAACGTCATAGCCGCGGCAGACGCACTGGTGCCGGCGCGTGCCTAGCTGTGCACCTCCGTTGCACAGTAGCCAAGTCGCACGCTGCGCCGGAGCCGCTTGATAGCCGTTTCGCGTGGCTCCTGGAGAGCCGTGGTGCGCATGTGCAACGAGCAGGGACTGAACTAGACTGGACTGGACTGGACTGGATTAGATTCAATTGGATTGGATAGGAAATCGTTTTAGCAGCAGTCAGCATGATACTCAGCTAATCCAAGAAACCCAGGAAACCTAAGAATAACCAGCTGAACTTTAGCTCACGCTACGTATATCCTGGTATAGCCGAGCTAAGCCACTGCTAATTTTGTCCCCGCACAGGCGTCTGAATCATCGAATTATCGTTCCTCGTCGAAGATGGTTTGTCCTGGAGACGGAATTATTCCTCCGATGGCGCTCGTTTTCTGCTTGTCGTTCCCGACAGCCTCCGCCATATCTTCCTGCATTCTATGCACCACGACGTCAGCTCAGGACATCTTCGCGTAGCCCGTACACTTTACCGACTCCGTCAACGTTTCTACTGGCCTCGGCTCCGGAAGTCGACGAAGCAGTACGTCGTCGGATGCCAGGTGTGCCAGCGCTACAAGCATCCCACAGTTCCTTCTTCAGTGCCTTTGCACCCGGTGCGTCCACCTACGTCACCTTCTGAAAAAGTAGGAGTGGACTAGCTTGGCCTGTTTCCCAAGTCGGTAGCCGGAAATCGGTGGATAATTGTGTGTGTCGATTACATGACAAGATATGTGGAAACGACTGCTCTGCCATCTGCTACAGCTTCCGACTTCGCACACTTTATCCTGCACCTCATCATACTGCGCCATGGTGCACACCGTGTGGTTAAAAGTGATCTCAGGCGACAATTCACTGCGGATGTCGTCGAAGAGCTCCTTCGTTTCTGTGGATCACAGTACCGACACAGCACGCCATATCACCGGCAAACCAATGGCCTGACTGAGCGAACAAATCGTACACTGACAAACATGTTGGCGATTTACGTATCCTCGGATCACAAAAACCGGGACGATGTGTTACCTTTCATTACATACGCTTACAATACTGCTAAGCACGAGGTCACGGGATACGCACCTATCTTTTTCTCTACATGGAACTGCCAAGCAGTTTCCTCGACACTATCCTGCCCTTTTCTCACCATGAAGATGTTTCTGTGGCGCAGACTCTCTGTCGTGCTGAAGAGGCGCGCCGCCTTGCTACTTGAATTATAAAATAGCTAGAGTGATGTCACAAGACCATCGATACCGCAAGCCTCAAATTGTTCACGTCGCCCGCCTGAAGCCTTGCCAACCCCGACAACTTCAACTAACTTCGTGAGCTTCGTCTCGCCCCGGGGAAGTGTTACAGCGCAGTTTCTGCGAGGGATGTCTTCCGGGTTTCTAACGGAAAGGAATTGGCCCAGCCCGCTGTGGTTTTGGTAGAAGAGGAGGTTGACGTGGTGACTGTGCCGGCCGCGTCCCGGGGCGTGTTTGAAGCCCGGTCTGTTCGCTTGGCTGTTCCTGGATCACAACACTGTACACCGATTTCATCAATCAATACCGTGTCAACGTTATTATTGTTGTTGCTACTGAAATATTATCGCCATCATTTATTTCTTTATTACTTTTTGACGGTCCTTACAGTGGCGCTACAATGATTAGTATACATACGTAATCTCAATCAACCCACCAACATAGAACCAAATCAAATACAATCAAATATTCATTCAGCATCACAGGTGCTGGAGAGCACAGTAAAAGAAGCAAAGCCCCTTTCTTAATAGAAAGATGGTTAAACACGAAGCTTTCGCCCATGCTACCTGAGTTAAAGTGAAAGACCAAAAACCAGGCTGCTTCGACCGTGTCGGGATGGCGCAGTCGAACAGACGTCGGCTTCATAACACAAGAAGCGTTTCTTTATGAGGCTCTTGCTGTGTCTTCGCTAATCATCATCATCATCACCGTAATAGTAGTAGTAGTTTTGTGAAACCCATTTTACAAAGTTGGCTTTCCTCCAGTGCGTTTTCCGCAACGAACGACGCCAATTAGTGAGGTATAGCAAGCTTACCTTTAAAAAGCCTGTTCTTGACTTCTCGGCGCGATGCACGTTTTTGCTACCAAATGAAAGCTTATACGATGGGTATTGACAAAGCGAACGAGTTAAATACACATAGCTGTTAAAAGTAGTTATGCTATGCGTTAAAAGTGGGCTTGTGAGGCCAGTGTTGTGATTATGTAAGCTTGCGGTTTAATCATTTGGTGTATTCGAAAGAACCACGTGTGCTACAATATTAAAGTACGTGTATGCACAACGGATGATTTAGTTCACTTTTCTACCGAATATTTCTGATGGTTTGGTGTGGCAGTATTCTACGGAATTCCAGTGGTGTGACACGGCCGCATGCAGCCTGCGTTGCGTCGGCGCGTTAAACCCTACAATCAATCAATCAATCAATCGACACGGCCGCATGGATATTTCGTCATTCATAACCGCACTGTTGTATTACTGCTGACAACTTGTCAGAGCGTGAGTGATTATGCGGTTGGTGGAAACCGCTTAGGACACAGGGGTTTTCTAAACGGTTTTCCTAAGAAACCTAGACTCTAACCTTAAAGTAGTATTGGTCATACTGTCAGATGAAGGTGGCTATTATCATGATATTATCATCTGGATTGAAAGGGCAAAGCCAATACACCGTTCTTTCTTTGATTGACACGGAAGGAGGAGGAGGAGGAGGAAATAACTTTATTTAGTCCAAAGAAGAGGCCTATTCAGGCCCGTGGCGCCTTAGACGACGGCCAAGATATCTTGACTCCTGGCGGAGTCTTCGGCCCTTTGGACGGCCCACTGCTGGATGTCAGGGTTTTCGCTGTGTAGCACGGTCTCCCATTGCTCTTTACTATTATAATAATGTGCTTTGGTATTGCTAAAATCTTCTCTGGACACTGGGGCCTTCCCATAACATGTGGTCAAGCTCGCAATTTCTGGGCAGTGCTTGCATTTGCCGTCGTGTATATCCGGATGAAGTGCCTGTAAAGGCCTGGAATTAGGATACGTGTTCGTCTGGAGGCGTCTCCACGCGACTTCTTGCTTCTTAGTGAGCGAGGGGTGGGCAGCCGGGTAGGTTCGTCTTTCCCTTTTGTAGTGTTCGAGCACGTCTCGGTAAGCACAGAGGCGATCCTTGGCGTTGTCCATTGATTGTGAGCCGGGTTGCGGGGGCTCTCGGTGGGTAAGATCTGAGCAGCCTCGTGGCACATTCATTGCCTTCTAGTGCCGCGTGTGCGGGCGTCCATATCAACGTGGTTGTGGCATTTGGTTTGTCTCGCGGCGGGAAGAACACCTTAGCGCCGCGCCGGAAATTCTTCCTCGTGCGAAATTGCGGATTCGCTGGCTGGGAGTCGCTAACGATTTTCCGCGCTTGGGTCGTTGCTAGGGCTAGTGCATGGGCAGTTCTTCGCCCTCCTCCGGGTGTTTGGGTTCGGATGGAGCAGGCGGCTAGAACTTTGCCCGAGTGGTCAGTGACGACCGAAGCCATAGCTCCACGTTGTTCGTAAGTGGCCGCGTCTGTATAAACGACGTGCGGATCTTCCCGAAGTTGTTTCTTGAGCGCCTGGGCTCGCAGCTGTCTCCGCTTCTCGTTGTATAGCGGGTGCATATTCTTGGGAAGAAGTGGAACGCGGATGCCTTTCCGTAGTTCGGCGGGGACGGAGAGCTTGTCGCCGAAGGTTTTCTTGTATGGTATGCGCAGGCTATCCAGTAGGTGTCTGCCGGTGGCCGTCTTGGTGAGGCGTTCGAGGTGCGAAGTGCGTTGCGCCTCGATGAGTTCTTCGAGCGTGTTGTGTACACCCAACGCGTCGAATTTCTCGTTTGGGGTGCATATTGGTATCCCGAGGGCTTGCCTGAGGACATTATCTGTCAAAGGCTTCAACGAAGGCCTTTATACTATATATCTGCTGAAAACGGGTAACATCAAAATCACTGTTTTTTGCGATTGGGGGTCGTTCACAAAAACGAAAAATTTTGTTTAATTAGTGAGCGGCGCCACCGAGATTTAAACTAAATATTTTCGTGGACCGTCATTGGCTCAGCAGCAGTCTTCACGTGTCCCTTAACTGGGAAGCCGTGCTGTTCCATCTGTAAAAGAGGGCTAGCCATCGCTCCCCCTGCCCCCACTATTCTGACGTCCGTGGACGTGCCCACATTTCGCTGAACATAACCGAGGAACCCCTGAGAAACCTTAATACCATATATTCACATGACGAGGCGTGCACACAGGCGAATCTTAATTGCGACGAAGTGGCACTTTTGCAGCTGAGAGTTATCTGGCGCGAGTAATTTAGTTGAGGACGATTCCGGTGAAGACTCCCAGGCGCCATCGCCAAGAAGCCCCTTTTTGAATGCGCTCCTCCACCAGAAACTCCTTCCTTTCATCTCATCTCCCGACGCTGCGGCACACGCTCTTCTTGTTCAGTTAAAATTTTCACTGGCTACCTAGCTCTCCCTTTCCCACACACCTATCTTTCATATCTTCCATTTAGCCATTTCTACTCCTCCACTTGAATCTAGCATCTTGCATCCGCTTCTTTCACTGGAACGCATTGGTACCAAACAAAACACGCGACGCCCCACGAAGCTGCCGCGAACCGGAATCGCGTGTTAAATTGCGGATTCCCGATATAACGCCACACTACAACGGCGGTCAAGGACGCCAAGATGCCCTCTGGTTTCCCATAGGCGAAAACTGCTTTATTTGTTTTTAAATAAGCACGCAAGCGCCATTCGTGTACTTGTAAAACAAGGAACCACAGATTGCGACCGTGGTGTGCGTGAACGGGGGAGCGGTTGGCGCGAAAAAAACCTTTTTAATGACGTTGAGTTATCGATGTATCACACTCCATAGTTCTGGGTACAACCGATTGTATACTACGGAGATGAACTGAGGTGTGCAGGTTCGCAACGTGTTTTGCCGGAAAAAAAACTGCGTGCTGTTCCATACTGCACCGGGTGTCCCTGTCCTACCTTTTATTTTCGAGTGGGCACCCAGATATTCACAATATGCTGCACATTTGTGCAGCATGACCGAAACAGAAAACTTACGTGCTCGTTTTGTTCTCTTCAGGCCTGCGACCGCTCTACTATCCTTGGTAAAACCAACCTGAAGAACAACTACAAGTACGACGATGCTGTTTTTTCATCGCTCGCCTACGACCAGAACGCACAGCGCACCATGACGTTCGACACCACTAAGGAACTGCGCTTCAAGGTTCGTGTCCACACACTACCCTTTCGTAACGCCTGGAGTGCGGAGTGCCAATAGAATAAGTCAATTAGTAAATCAATCAATCCATCGATCGTTTTATGACTACGCACTTAAAGCAGCACCTTACCGTTTCAGTTGAGTTGTACAGCTGAAGTTTGGGATGGGGAACTGAATGTGGTTGGCAGTGCAGTGTCACATTGCGCGTAAGCCGCATGTCAACAATAGGCGAACTGAGATAGCAATCCAAAGCCGGAGAAGACCAATCGAAAAGCTGCGTGCAAAGCACCTTGAGTATTCATGTTGGCTGCTTGGCGGCACCGCGGACTCCGAGCTGCCCCACTCACGTTGTAACCTGCTGTGGCATAGCTGAAAGGCAGAGAGAGAATGCGCAGACGGGGGCCGTCGGTGCCTAGTGCAGCCCCGTCCTGGTGTGTCGACAAGGCAAAGAGCACCGCGACCTTATTAGGTACCAGGGTAACCCCGAAGGACTCTACCCGTTCCCTGCTTTTTATACGTACGCCACGAAGAAAACCCAATACCCCGCTCCACAAATGAACGGTTCCTGAAAGAGGCTGCACCAAGGTATACGTTCTTTCTTTTCTTTCCTTTTCTTTTCTTCTCTTTCGTTTTCTTTTCTTTCTTCGAATTTCAGATTAGTGACGTCATAGCCGCGGCAGACGCACTGGCGCCGGCGCGTGCGGCAGCTGTGCGCCTCCGTTGCGCAGTAGCAAAGTCTGACACTGCGCCGGAGCTGCTTGATAGGCGCTTTTGCGTGGCTCCTGGAGAGCTGTGCTGCGCATGCGTGAAGAGCAGGGACTAGACTGAACTGGACTGGACCGGAATGGACTGGATTGGATTGGATTGGATTGGATTGCTGAACCTTAGCTCACGCTACGTATATCCTGGCATAGCCGAGCTAAGCCACAGCTAATTTTTTCTTATTCTTTTGTTGCTCCTCTTTTATATTCCCCTTTCGTTTTTCCACCCTCTAATAAACGTTTTCCATCCATCTATCTCCATGCCTGCCTCTGTTTGCCACCAGCGCGGGAGTGCCACCCGCGGCCGGGTTTTCGTTACATGGGGCCCATGGAGAGTTCCGCAACTGGTTATTTCCGATATCTGCAATCTTTATCCGTTGTTCTGTCAGAGCTTATATCCTAACCCAACGCCGTTTCTCCAAATGAAAGCGTTTCAAGAACGCAAACTCCTTCCGTGGTCCATGTACCTATGCAAAGTGTTCAGAACACAACCACTCGAGCGATCAGCGCCTGGCTCAGGAATTCGCGTGCAGCAACTGCCAAGTACCACACTCCAGATATCCCGGTCCTGGGCATGTGAAAAGTTATCGACTGAAGAAAGTGGATGATCAGCCACTCTGCCATTCTGCGTATATACATTATGATAGGAATGTGTGCTCAAAATTTCAAGCGTCCAGGACCAGCATGATATCACTTGGTAGGCCTGGACATTCCGTGAGGGGTGTTTTTGACACGAAAGTGTTTTATGCCGGGGTACACCAAGATATAACTGACGTCATATCCTTCACCGAAATGACATCGCCTGAAAAACTTCGATTGACGCGGCTGCGCCGGGATTCGAGCCACGAACTCTTTCGCCGAAACGGGAGGTATGAAACGCGATCCCGACTGCAAATAGACGCGTGCATAAGAAGACGAACGCGCCTTATATCTTTCCCTTAAGATGGTGCTGCCATCTAGGAGAGGTGAAGCGGAGTAGATCATCATGACGCAAATGAGTGCCGCCAGTTGTCGCCTCGATGCCAGCGCCTACGTGCACGGGAGACGTGCAGCGTAAGCTGTGGAGAAGCCGACATGCGGATATCGCGCCCTTGACACTTTCCGCTGCTCCTTTCGCTGCACCGGACCGTGTGTTCACCACAACAACGCTGACAACCCGTTTTGTTTCGTTCGCACAGGACGGTTTGCGAGTTCCTGTGGTTTCATTTGGATTTACGCAATGCTCCGGCGCAATCCAGTGTCTAACATTGATGCGTATAACGGTGCCAAACCGACGAAATATGAATAGCGACGTGCAAGTTCATAATGACGCACAATAAACATTCAACTGCTCCTATGAAGGCACATTTCACTATCATGTTTTACCCCAAAAGTTTTAAATCCCCCTCGCGCTTTCAGTAGTACCTTGTTGTGATATCCTTAAAATTGTAAAGGGGTTAACAGCCCACAAAGATGACGACACACAAGGTTAACCCCTTGTTAACCTTGTTAACAACACCTTGTTAACCTTGTTAACAATGTTTACAAGGTTAACCTTGTTGTTGTTGGCGCTGTTCATCCCTTTATGATGCTACACCAACTAGCCCATCAAGCCATCCTCGTGAACTTAAAATTGTTTTTGCGGATTTGTGCGAGCAACATTTACCAGCTACAACAAATTCTGTATATCATTCGGTAGAACATTAATCGAGGAATATATAAAAACACAAAAGTTATACCTAAATGCAGATTCTCACCATACGGGTTGGTTACGGCGAAACGCTGAAACCGCTGTTGAAGTTTTGACGGGCCACATATAGCCGCAAAAAACCCTTTGATGTTTCAATCGACACAAGAGAATAATCACTAATCAATTAGTCAACACTATTTTAACTTTTGCCACTTTGGGGGTGGAATTTCCGGAAATCCAGCCTTAGTTCCCCTCGACCCCAAAGCCATGTACTACCGAAATTTCATTTCTCTAGTTTCAGCAGTTTTGTCTGGGCTATGATGAATTTATGTGTCGCTCCGTCCGTTCGTCTCATTGTGCCAAGAGAACATGTCAGTCAGTCGAGCAGTTCCGTCTAGAGGTAGTGGCAAGCTGTCGGAAAAGCAGATTAGCGATGTTTTATCTAATAACGAGCAGTAAAAGAGACATCTAGACATTCTCCGCAAGCATAGCGTGTACCACGTCCACCGACGCGAAAGCAATGTGCCCGCACTTCCTTTGCAGGTCTGCGACATGAAGCGGAACGCGCTGGACGTCAACTACGCCATCGCGGTGTACGACATCGACTCCGATTTCGATAGCCTCCGAAGAGGCTGCGTGGACATTAAGCTGGATCCTCGGTACAGTCGGCTCTACCTGCTCGAGAAACTGGGCAGCTTCGTCTACGATAACTACACCTCGGCCGAGAACTTCACCAAGTGCTCTGGCATACGATGACGTGGCTGTGGCTTGTGATTTGATATTTTTAGAGTAATAGAAGAGACGATATACAGCACGCAGAAAGGAATTGAAAAAAAAAGAGCTCAATTGTCGTTTTGTCTTTCCTGCAAAACGCTGTTACGGCAGGAGGTGATAAGCCGGTGGAGGCCTACGTGGCCTTAGTGCTAAACTGCCGGGAAAGCGCGCGAGCGTGCATTGGTGAGCACGGGAATTTTTACCTTCAACTATGGGCCATAGCACTGCAGGGAAACATTTCAGGAAAAGCTTATTACCGTATTACCGCGCGTATACTCCGCACCAAAAATGCGAACATTTCTGCGGTGAAGTAGAGGTGCGGATTATATGCACGGCATTTCCTCTGTTGCAGCTTCACCGCAATGCGCGTTGAGTCGTGATGCCCCTAAAGCAGTAATGGCGACTAAGCCACTGTTATCCCAATGACAGTGCTTATATTGCACACACAGCTAAACAATTTACCAACTGAAAAAATGTATGCGGCAAGTCATCTAGTCACGTAGACAGCTAGGTAAGTTATTTTGCTTATGCCTGTGCTACACGGCGACTTTCAATTGACAATTGAAGGCTCGCCTGCAAGTGCACCCTCTGCATTTACAATGGCACACCCGATAGACAATTGGTTCAACGGCCTTCGGAAGGCCTTTGAAACGGCCGTGTAGCACAGGTGTTAAACAAATGTGAAATGTTGCATGAGTTAGTAGATTTGGTAGATCCTTTTTATGTATGAAATATGCGGGCAATACGCGGGGATATACTTTATATTAGTCGACGGAAAGTGGGGGTGCGGGTTATATTACAGGGGAGGTTATATGTGCGAAAATACGGTACTTCTTGCACCGCCTACCATGCCATGCCTAGTAATGTACATGTCAACGGCCATTCCGCCCTGCGAATGAGTGGAGCTGTACCTCATTCAAGGGGCAATGCCCGTCCGTTTGTCGTGCACAGACACAGCCCAGCATCGCGCATTCAGGAAGCGTTTCGCGTACGGCGCACTTTGAACGTTGCCGTGCATTCACGCTTCACGACGTCTCGAACGTTGCCAATTACCATCAAATCTCTCTTCAACCAAAATCTATCACATACAACTCGACCTGAAATTCTCATCCAAAAAGTCACGGAGAAATTTCGCTCGCGCACTATTATGCTGGTGCAACAGGTATTCGCCGCCCGCCCCCCGTCGCGAATTAAGCTTTCCCCGCGGTCTCAACAAAAGATTTCGGCAAGTGCTGAACCAGCTGTGCCTCGACTAGGCGTATACCCGAACTTCCAAGCTTAGCGAGGGTGCGAATTCAGATTCAGCACTGTGCCGCAAACTCGCCTTGCGAGAGAGTGCTTAACGTTTGTGGTGCATCTGTCATTGATTCACCTCGTCGCGCCCAACGTACTTTGTCTGCCGACGTGGGGGAACACTTGAACTGTCACTTGATCCGGCGTTGAGTTGGTCCAACATGGAAGATTTAACTGTATGAACTGAAAAACTTCTCGGGGCAAGCAAAACCACCGTGGCGGTTTGGGTTTCGTTTTGGTGGCGGACGAGCCCTTCGCTCAAGCTACTCTGCAGTGATTTATAAATAGCTGAAGACCAGAGTACGGGCACGACGGTATAAATTAGCAAAGAAAACTGCATTTACAGTAAGTTAGAAATAGTTGTCTGCAAAATGAGTGCCAAAACATCGCTGTCTTAGCGTTCACCTGAACTCATTAAAGCCATAGAGATTCTTTCTTGGCCATTGACTGCTCCGTCGGAACGCAAAGTATTACGCAAGGTATGCATGGATCTTCGCCTTGTTCGAATAGCTACAGCCAAGTGTGGCATTGACCGTGTTGCATGCGAACTTAACACTTTAACCAAAGTTGTCATTTAAAAGCCCGTTAAACAGCTGCCAACCTGACGGTGTGCTGGGAGTTTGCAAGCATCCTCTGGAGTAAAAAGACACGGGAATATTCTGATAGGGCGTAAATGCAACCACCAGTTTCCATTTCAACCATACCCACCGTAAATGGAGCATGAAGAAAAAATCCAGGTCTTTATTTTTATTTTTTGTTATTTACAAAATACTGCAGGCCTTTTTGAGGCCCAAGCAGTAGTGGGGTACAGATACAATATTCTGATACACATTAACATTGCAAGCAAAAAGTAAAGAATAAGTAATAAAAGCAGCGCAAGGGAAAAAAGCAAGGGTATAGTAAAGCCGAGGTTTGGCATACAAGGCATGCATGAAAAACATGAAGAACTGGAAATAAAGAAGACCATTTATAATGCCATACAACAAGCAACTGAAATGGGGAGAACACAAGACAGCTGAAATTTTACATGTTAAGGAAATTTTCAATTGATCGGGGTACATCATTTGAAAGAAAAATGTGGCTGGGGAGGGCATTCCAATCTGTTATGGTTCTTGGAAAGAAGGAATGTTTAAACTTATCTGTACGTGCAAAAATGGGAGTTAACCTACAGGAATGGTGATGTCGTGTGGGTCTAGCGGTTGAAGGCTGAAGGTAGGTAGAGGAGTCGAGCTTTAAGTCCTGATGCCAGAGATGAAAAGAAATTTTAGCCTAGCAAGCTTTCTCGGAGATTCTAAGGAGCTAATTCCATTTGCGTTCATTAGTTCGGTAGAGAATCAGACCTTTTATAACGATTATTACGTAAAACGAACTGCCAGTCTGTTAATCTGCTCAAGTTTGTTAATATCTTTCTTATAGAAGGGGTCCCAAACAATACATGCATATTCTAGTCTAGACCTAATTAACGAGTTGTAAGCCAACAGTTTAACATGCCGGGGCGAGTATTTGAGCCTGTGTCTGAAGAGACCAAGTTTTCAACGAGAAGATGCGCAGACAGCATCGATATGTTTGGACCATGTTAGGTGACTAGTGAGTGTTACGCCCAGGTACTTTAAGCTTTCAGTTTGAGCAATTACAACGTCATTAATGCGGTATTGGAATTCAGCGGGACATTTTTTGTTGGTAACGCGCATGAACACTGTTTTCTCGAGATTAAGTTTCATGTGCCACTTATCGCACCAGTCAGAAATAGCCCTTATACTACCATTTAAAACAACCTGGTTATTGCTATTTTTAATTTCCTTGTAAACTAAGCAATCGTCGGCATAATCTAATAGTAACGCTCTCATCAATACAGGCTGTTAGATCATTAATGTACATTAAAAAAAGCAACGGGCCTAGGACGCTTCCTTGCGGGACGCCAGAATTAACGGGAAGAAAGTCAGAGTAGTGGCCATCTACATCGACGAACTGACGGCGCGTGTTTAAGTAGGACGATATCCATTTAACTAGGTTGGAAGGGAAGTGTAATCGGTTAAGTTTCAATATCAGACCAGAATGAGAAACCCGATCAAATGCTTTGCTGAAGTCCATAAATATTATATCCGTTTGACCAGATTTATCGAGAGTGGACGCGAGTGTATGAACGGTAGAAATGAGTTGGGTGGTGGTCGAGAAGCCTTTACGAAAGCCGTGTTGAAACGGAGTTAAAAGATTATTGTCTTCTAGAAATGTAATCATAAAATTTGCAATACAGTGCTCCAACAGCTTGCAGGATGTACACGTGAGAGATATCGGACGGTAGTTTTCGATTTTTGTCCGATCACCTTTTTTAAATACAGCGACAACACGAGCGATTAGCCAGTCCAGGGGCACAGTACCACTCGAAAAAGACAACCGAAAGAGGATTACAAGGAAACGTGCAAGTGATTCAGCATAGCGGCGAAGAAATGTCTTTGGAATGCAGTCAGGGCCGCATGACGATTTCGGCTTTAGATTCAACAGCATCGAAAAGATACCCTCATAGGTTATGAAATCAGAGCTAAGGTCGTCCGTTTTATTGTGATATGTGTCACATGGGCTGGTTTTTGAAAAGACGGAATGAAAGTAACTGTTAAAATGCGGCGCAAGTTCTTTGCGGTCGTCAATTTTTTCTCCGTCGATCGAAACGTAATCAATCGATGTTTTGCCATTTTCTTTAAGATGGTGCGAAAACTTTGCAGAGTCAGCCTTTAAGAGTTTTGTAACCATTTCAGAATAATAGAATTGTTTACTGGCACGTATACTTGCTGTCAACCTTCGTCGCAAGGTTTGCAAGTTTACTTTGTTATTACTTTTGTGTTTTGTAAGTCGCTTTATTTTGCGTATTTGGTGAATTATGTCGCGGTTTATCCAGGGATTTCTGCGGTGTACTATCTTGGTGCGGTTTGGAATAAAGTTATCGAGACAGAAATGACAGACTGATTTAAATTTGTCCCAAAGGATATTAACATCGGTATGAGTGAAACCATCCAATGCCAATTCAAGGTAGTCGAGAACAGACTCATCGTTTGCTCTGGAGTAATTTTTAACCAATTTTCATTTTTCTGAAACGCGGGGGTGAGAATTACCCAAATGATATGAAGAATATACTAGCTTGTGGTCAGAGATGCCTTCTTCGACACTAACCTGAACATGAGATAATGACCGGCTGTGAAATACAAGATCGAGTGTAGTGGACGAAGTTCCCTGAACGCGCGTTGGAACGTATACCGCATGGCAAAGGTCGGAGGCGAGCATTATATCGAAGATAATTTCGTCAGATGGAGAGGGAGATTATAACTTAGACCAGTCAATATGTGGAAGGTTAAAATCACCGGCAACGATTATGCAGTTTTTAGAAAGCCTGACTGTGTGATCCTGAAGCTTTGTCAGAAAGTCCGGGTCAGCGGACGGTGAACGATAAACTGCATTAAGGTTAAACGCACATCCATAGCAATATACTTTGAGGCACAAGCTTTCGTGGTCAGGTATCTGTTCAAGCAAAGTGACAGACAGGTTTCTGTCTACAATAACGGCTACGCCTTCACCACGAGAGGCTCTGTCTCTTATAGAAACCTTGTAGAGAGGAGGAACTATATCGTCATCACTAATGCCTTCCCTAAGCCACGTTTCGGTTAGTACAACTACATGGGGGTTATGGCACAACAAAACGCTTTCTAATTCAACAGTTTTGTTCAAAAAGCTTCTGGCGTTTATATTTAAAAGGCGTAGTTGCTGTGGTGTAGAGCACGGAACCCGTCATGCGCTTTCCGTGGTGGTTCATTTTAGGGATTCCTTCGTTAAAATACACTGATACCACTTTTAACTCAAACTTCGCTCAAATAAGCTTTATAATTAGGAAAATGGAGAAGGACCAGGCTACCCACCAGCTCATATTACCCGCACTGTAACCTATGACGTATTGTGGGCAGCTGTGCTATTGAGCTCAGGCCGACAAAAGCACAGACAAATGTGGCAGGGCTTACAAGTTTTCGGAACGATCTATTTGCGCTGAAATTTAATGCATGTTCTTTTTTAATGGTGTGCTAAACAAAGAAGTAACGAAGGAACACATAAACAGAGAAGCACGAGTACGTACTGCGCACACGTATAGGTTGTGATAACTGCACAGCCGTCCGACGCGTTGAGCGTATACACTCGGGCAACTGGCATACGCGAAAATGTCTTCTGTGACTCTGATTATCGAGCACACTTAATATTTCACGCAACGATTACTATCAACAATGGCAAAAATTAGCCAGGTGTGAATCTGGCCAAAAACAAAGCGAGGGCGTACGACGGTCCTGAGCAGTATCGCCCTCTAACTTGGAGGACGGACGGTAAGCGGGCACAAAACACGTTTGGGGTGTTTACTGCAGCCGTAGTCACCGTACTAAGAATCATTTTGAGTACCTGCCCTGTATACGTCATCCCTGACGTAACAAAACAAACGATTTAGCGGGATAATTCATATTTTCTTTTAACTTGTTTAATTTCTCACTGAATAAAGCATTGTTTGCTGGCGGTCAAGCAGTGGGGGCACTATAAAACAAGAAATCTTTCGAATAAAACAAAACTTGTATTTTTTCTTCATGGCATTTTTAAAGCCCAAGGTATGAACACAGGTAGGCAGTCCTGCACACTTACCATACAATACGGGCTAGTATTCACATCGTTCGACAAGTCTAGGGGATTTAGCCTTCCCGAATGCAATGCAGTGTCCACGTATGCGCTCGGCCGCCAAATCAGCAAAGCACCGATGTCGATAACTTAAGACAACCCCCCGGACCATGGAAAATGCATGACCTGCGGGCTCAGGAAGCTCTACGGAATAGATTAGCTTCCACACCGCGACTTTTTCTTTTGTGCACGGTAACAGCTAGAGAGTTACACTGAATCACGGTGAACCAGAGTTTCTCAGCCAATGCAGTCAAAACTTGATCTGGTGGTGGTGGTGGTGATGATGCTTATTAACGGGTGGATCTAGCCTTGCGTGATATGCCCGCAATTGCTCCCCCTATCAACACCTTCGTGCCGCTATGCGCGGGAAATCTCCAGGAGTCACTGAGGCGTGTGTCCCTTAAAAACCCGAGGATCAGGTGCAAAATGTCTCTTCTGGCTATCCAATGGCCTATAGTACAAAATTCAAATCCAAAGAGGCATGCGGAGCGGCTCTCCTTCGAAGTTATAAACAAAGCTAACCTCTCCATCGCATTCTTACGAATTTCCCGATCTAACGTACAAATTCGGATCCCTCCGCATGTGGTGATACGGCACATTGTTTTTATGAACTCGAACTAGTGAAACTGATTCAAAGCCATTCCCGATTTAACAAAGTATTTCGAGTTCCACAAGCCCTCAGCATGAGCAAGAAGAAGAAATCCCGCCAAGCTCCGGGAAGCAGGCTCCCGGCTTCCAAGACTACCTGAGCGCTGACGCAGAGGCAACGCCGACCCGATGGAGGTTTCGAACGATGAAGAAATCGCACAGTTATTTTACGGCGCACCAGAGATGTCAGGTGATGCTGACGACCCAGAAGCTGCTGAATCGCCTGCGCCCGCTCCAGGCCAGCTCATAGACGATATTGACTTGCTCAGGCGCTTTGCTGGGGCTAACGAAGTAACCGAGGATGCGTTGAACGCGCTTGCGTGCTACGAAAAGTCTGACTGCCAAACGCCAACTAAGCGCACGCAGGCGAAAAGAGCAGGCTTTTTTACCAGAAAATAAAGTAGTTCTTGCATGACCTGTGGCGCTTGATTGTTATTTTTTATCGTGACTTTCTTGGCGCTCTTTGCCCTAGTTGGCCTTGCGCCATTGACATTCAAACATCATCATCATTTTTTATCGTGAACTGTTCGTGCATTGCTAAATTATCGGCAGGCGAAAACCGCGGCCACCGCAATTACGTTGCGCCTGTCTTTACACATCGAATTTATGGAGTCAACTGCTTGTAAATTGACTATGCCGATTTTACGAAGTTCTCTATTTAACGAAATAATTCGCTGTTCTCGGTTAGTTAAATCGGGTTTTAGCTGTAGTGGTAAATTGGAACGTAAAAATATGCGCCCTATTCGTACCATAGATCACTCGTATGAGGCTACAGGTGGTCTTTCGATGTTTCCAAGACAGGTTTAATTTCGAAAGCTCGCGTATAATGCCATAGCATATTGTCGCACTGACATCGTCACAGCTCTATAGCCAATGTATGTTTAAATAAACCAAGTCAACAGACCAAAACAGCACATCTACTGGCACCGAAATAGGCGCTTTCCCGGATCAGTTTGTTGGGACCTGACGCATTCTAAAGCATTCAGTTCACGCCAAAGCAAAAAAAAAAAACAGAGCTGAGAGGACAGGGGCCATCCTACGTCTGGGTATTCACCCACAACGGGGAATAGACCCTCATTGTGCCCTTCAGCTTCTGGTTCATGTTCGAATTGGCCGAGCAGCTCATTCGCAGGGGATTGGGCAAAAGGCTAGGAATGCTTCACTTTGGCCAAAAAGGTTAATGGAATGTTTGCAAACAAGGAACACACGCAGAGAGAGCGAAAGATAGAGATAAACCGTTTTAATATATGATCTGGAGGGAGCATGTTTGTGGTCAGGGTCTTCTGTACAAAACCCTTCTGGTGGGACCGGCGTTCTTGTCGGCCAAGGCGTGTGCCGTCTGGTTGCTTCGAAGAACAGAACGGCTGTGTTCCACACTAATTTGACGTGCTTCTGAGGAGTTTTCGGAGAAAGACCAAGCGCGTGCCGTTAAGTTCTACCCGCTTGGTACGCTCTGCAGGATGTTTGAGGGTCAGAGACAAGAGGGATGTAGGCAGCGGCTGCTCAGACGCCTAAAACCCCTCCATACGGCTCCGAAAAGCAAGTTAGCAGCGTATTCCACTGCCGCTTCAATAAGGCGGCTTTGATCCTGTAAGGCTTGATCACGAGTCACGTAATCATGCGTAGACACGATTGGTCTTCACCACGGTCCAAGACGGGTCAGAAACTGTGGGCGCTATGAGAACCGGGCAGCAGCGAGCGCCACACATCCAACGAGTACATCTAACTTTGGATGTGTTCGCTCGTATGATGCAGCGGTACGGTCGATGTGCCCGCTCATTGGATGTAGTTGCTCACCCTTCTTCTGAAAATGCCAGGTCTGTAACAAATGGTCCGCGCCTCCTCAATAGCGACAGACAGGGGCGTAACCAGGGTGGGGGTCTCAGTTTCATAACGCCGCCAAAAACTTTCTCAGCACCGCATCTCTCGCTCGGCTTTCCTTTCGACCTTGTTTTCGCCTTTTCTGTATACACACTGATCCGATACACTACAATGTAAATACAAAAATAAGAAGGGTATCTGTTTATTGCAGCGTAAAAATGAATTAAACTTTGTTGGGACGCAAGATCTCTCTCTTTGCTTTCTATCTCCGGTGTATAACACCCCCCAAAAACTATTTCTGGCTGTGCCACTCGTGGCAGCGGCAGATCAATAAAATATTGAGTTGTAAAAAGCCCCCAAGCTTGCGCTAAAAGCTTTACGATCATTTTCTTCTCGTGCTTGACCATTTATGGCAAGAACAGCAACGCGAAAGTGGGACGCACTTGGCGTGGTGCCTTCCTTTGCAAAATAAACGCATGATTTGTCAAGGTGCACAGATGAACTTAAATGTAGATTGCATGTAAAAGCTACTCAAAGATTACGATGAGCGAAGCCGACTTAAAGCAGCTCGGCCTATAGCGCTCCATGGGAATGGGGCCTTCTTTCACATTGCCCCTAGAACAATGCCTTCCAAGCAACGACTTGTGTGTACTGGTAAAGCCGGTTATGAAACACCTCGAAATGGACTTAGCATCTCCTGCTGTGTTGCCCTGCCTGCACAGCCCTCCGGGAAAGAGTATTTCAGTCAACCCGCCGCGGTGGCTCAGTGGCTAAGGCGTTGCTCTGCTGAGGACGAGGTCGCGGGTTCGATTCCCGGCCGCGGCGGCCGTTTTTCTGATGGAGACGAAAAGCAAAACGCCCGTGTGTTCGAGATTTCGGCGCACGTCAAAGGTCCCCAGGTGGTCAAAATTAATCCGGGGCCCTCCACTACGGTGCGCCTCATCACCTGCGTTGCGTCGGCACGTTAAACCCCTCAATAAATAAATAATAAATAAATAAATAAATTAGCATTTCAGTCCCGCGGCGGACATCGACCTCGCACCTTGCAGAGTGGATCGATCCGCCATCGCACATCGGCCCATCGGACGCACTCCGGCTCTGGTGGGCCCTCTTTCACTTTTTTAAGGAAACAATTTCACCATCTTCCCGTAGGGGAACCCTGAGTATTATGCGAAGCAGCCATGGGGTCGACTCAAGTTCCCATTGGTTTGCATTTCGATCGCAGCGTTGCGGGAGGAAAATGAGGGGAGCGGAGCGCCCGCGCGCGTCATTTATACCGCAGAGCTACAGTGGCGCCCCCAGCGGAGTATGCAGCGGCTACCGTCGCGTCTCTAACCCTAAGCTGCTTCGCATTATCGCGCGTGGAGCCGCAGGTGTTGCCATTCGTTGCGCAATCCCGGAGAGGAGAGGAGCTTCGGAGAGGATAGGAGAGGAGGAATGCCGGAGAGGAGAGGAGGAATGCCTCGCATACTATTCAGGGTTCCCCTACGGGAAGATGACGGCGGTGTTTGAACGCGAAGCTATCTCGTGATGTATTCTTTGGTTGGCCAGTCCCTAGGGGCATCCTGCCACAATCAGCATCAGCAGTGCCTGGCCAGGCATGCGCAGGGGGGGGGGGGGGGGGGGGGTACTCAAGGTTCTCCTACGGGAAGATGACGGTGGTTGAACGCGAAGCTATCTCGTGATGGATTCTTTGGTTGGCCAATCCCTAGAGGCATCCTGCCACAGTCATCATCAGCGGTGCCTGGCCAGGCATGCGCAGTGGGAGTGGAGGGAACAGGCTCAACCATAAGCTGCTTCGCGTCTAAAAGAAGGACCTTGGCGTTTCTTCGAAAAGCCGGCGTCGGAACCACCCCACCGCTAAAAAGTTTACACCGATGCCCCTCCTCCACCACCTTGACCGACCCTATATCTGCCGCAATGGTTTTAACCTGTTAGATGCTCAAGTGAATACGTGCAGAAAAAAAAACTAACAATATCAAAGAAATCTACCTAGTCTACGACCCCACGCGATTAACCAAACTGCAAAAATATGAAAATAAAGACACGATTAGCCACCCCCGATAACAAAAAAAACGTGAAAAACACACCGAATAAAAACAAAGGACACGTGTTCCTTTTTAAAATCGCACGAGAAATGAGGGACGGACAGAAAGGACACAAACGTTTCTACTTATTGCAACGAAAGAGAAATTCTGAATTTTACCCATCAACTTTACTAATAAATGCCTGCTCATACGCCTACTAACACGTAACTTGTGCGTATTATACAGTTCCTCTTTATAAGGATACGGGGTGCAGCGTTTCGATGTTTCGATGTCAGGTTTGGTGTAGAAAGCTCGCTATAATGTAATTGCAAATTCTCGCAATGACGTCGTCACAGGTTCGGCCAATCCATTTTCAAATACCTCAGACCAACAGGTCAACACAGCGGATCTACGGGCACCGAAAGAGGCACTTCCCCTGATCAGTTTGTTAGCACTTGCCGCATATTGCAGCATATGTTCACGCCAATGAACCGTAAAACACACCGAATAAAAACAGGTTTCTGCACATTTCACACTGACTGGAACTGGGTATAATTTTTGTCTTCTACTGCTCGCTCGCCCCTTGGGCGCAGTTATTTCCGCAATGCATTCGCCTGCAAAACCGCACTTGGAAATTCTAAAAGAATTCAGTTAACCACATGCCCGAGATGGGCGACCTTCTGCCACTAAAAGCCAGCGTTTCACTCGCTCTAGCCAGCCCTGTGCCGTGGGCATCATGAACACCTGCTTGTCGAGATAAGACTATTGTACGACCGGGCAAGCTTCCCAAGCAGGTCATGACATTGCCTTTCCGCGGCTTCCCAGTCACTGCGGAATTATGGGCAACGAAAGTGGGGGCACTGCCGCCCGCTTGTTACACCAAAGAACGGAGACCATATGCTGATGATGATGATGGTTGTATGTTTATGGCGCAAGGCCAACTGGGGCAAAGAGCGCCAAAACAATAGTCATATATGAGGGGTGAAACCTTAAACACTAAGTAAATTTAGCAAAAACAAAAGTACAATCACAAAACGAGAATGAGCATGGCTGGTGTATAGGGCCAGTTTTGATTATGCATGATAAGAAATGAGGTTTAAAAACTTAATGTCTGACAAATACTCAAAGACACGTTTCACAGAAACCATGGCATCGTCACCAAGAAACAGCGATGGATGTAGGGGGATATGTTGTCTGTAGAGTTCTCTGAAGTGTTTGTGTCGTGTTGTGTGAAGTGCCTTGCATGTTATTAGTATGTGTACTACGGATAGGGCCTCTCCGCACCTGCTGCACTGGGGCCTAGGAGATCCCGTCAGCAGATACGAGTGAGTTGCATGCGTGTGCCCTATCCATAGCCTACCCAAAGCGACTTCCGTGTGTCTGTTGTGTGAGTCAGATGTGTACCGTCCCAAGTGTGGCTTTATTACATGTAGTTTGTTGTCTGTCTGTTCGTCCCAGTGTGTTTGCCATGTTCTGCGCAGGTGTTGTCTTATGTGTGGCTTGAGGTCTGTGTAGGGTATCGTTGTAATGTCTACAGTGTTCCTGAGTGCAGCAGCAGTGGCCCTCTCGTCTGCCAACTCATTCCCAGCGATCCCTGCGTGTCCTGGGACCCAGCAGAGGACCAGCTCATGCTTTTGTGCATACACGGACATGATAGTGTTGAATACAAGATTAACTATGTGGTTTTTGGGGGGCTTGTGCGATGACAGTGCGCGAACAACACTCAAAGAATCTGTATAAATGATGGAATTGGGAATTTGAGTTTCAAGAATGTGTCGTACAATCAGTAAAATTCCATACGCTTCTGCTGAAAAAAATTGTTGTGTGCACGCTCATGGTTCTGGCTGCATTGAAATTTGGACCATGAGCAGCGCACGACACCATAGTGGAGGTTTTAGAAGCGTCACTATAAAATTCTGCACATGTGTATTTAAACTGCAAAGACAGAAAGTGCTGCAGTATTGCAGCTCGTGGTACACGATTTTTGTCAAGTCTCATAAAAGAAAGGTCGCACGACACAGGGCGAACTTGCCAAGGCGGTAAACTGTTAGCAAAGGATGACCTGTACACATCTAAAAACGAAGCGCTCAGATCCGAGGCTCGCTCTCTCACTCTAAATGAAAAGGGCAGAGGAACGGATGGGCGATTTACAAAAAGCACAGATGTGGATGTGTCGTTAAAGACAGGATAAAAAGGATGATTATTGAGTGATGAAATTTTAAAAGCATAAAGCAAGTCCATATACGTTCGTTGGTTCTCAAGGCTCCACTTATCACACTCGACATACAGACTCTCCACAGGGCTAGTGCGAAAAGCACCCGAGGCGAGACGAAGCCCCAAGTGTAGCACTGGGTCAAGCATTCGTAACGCTGTTTTACTCGCCGACCCATACACCACACTGCCATAGTCCAAACGAGACCCAACCAAAGCAGTATACAAGCGCAGCAGGAGTTCTTTATCGGAACCATAGGATTGGTGGGAGAGAACCTTAAGGATATTCATTGTTTTAAGACATTTTTGTTTTAGTTGTTTCATATGAGGGATAAAGGAAAGTTTTTCATCAAGAATTATACCGAGGAACTTGTGTTCTTTTTTGACCGGAATCGAGACACCATTCAGTTTGATGTCTGGATCTGGCCTGATCCCACGCCTTTTGGAAAACACAACACAAGTGCTCTTGACTGGGTTCATCTTAAAACCGTTCTGATCTGCCCAGCCTGCTAGTTTGTTGACACCAAGCTGGACTTGGCGTTCGCAGATTGACATATTGCATGATTTAAAAGATATTTGCACATCATCTACATATATTGTACAGGAAATGGTTCGTGGCAACGCCTTTCGAAGTGAGTTCATCTTGACAATGAACAATGTGCAGCTCAAAACGCCGCCTTGAGGCACGCCGTTTTCCTGCAGGAAAACATTTGAAAGGGCAGTGCCAACTCTCACACGAAAGGTTCGCTCCGCCAGGTAGCTACGAAGTGTATTAAACATATTTCCCGAGACACCGAAGGCTTTTAGGTCGCAAAGTATCCCGTATCGCCAAGCGGTATCGTAGGCTTTCTCAAGATCAAAAAACACCGTAGCACAAAACTGTTTATGGACAAACGCATCCTTGATATACGACTCAAGGGAGACGAGTTGGTCGTTTGTGGATCGCCCCACCCTGAAGCCGGCCTGGCAGCTCTCGAGAAGACCATTGAACTCTAAGAAGTACACAAGTCTCCTGTTGATCATCTTCTCGAGAAGCTTGCCCAGGCAGCTTGTGAGGGCGATGGGTCGATAACTGGCGGGAGAAGAAGGGTCCTTACCCTCCTTCAGGAACGCCACTACAATAGCCTCCCTCCAAGATTTTGGGATGTGCCCCGAAAGCCATATGTTGTTGTATAGGTGTAGGAGTGTTTCAAGAGTGTCCGGTGTAGGTGTTGTATCATGGTGTATGTAATCTTATCTGCGCCGGGAGCTGAAGGTTTACACTGTGCTCAGTCCAGCCCTCAACTCATAGAGTGTAAATTCAGAATTGTAACCAGATTTTGACCTGTTATTGTCATGTAGGGACTTCTTTTCACAAGTATTTTTATGTTTCAGGAAAGTGTTTGTGTAGTGTGCAGAGCTGGAAACGTGTTGGAAGTGTTGTGCAAGAGTGTTAGCCTGGTCTTCGAGTGTGTCCCCTGTTGTACTGACCAGGGGCAGGCTATGTGTATGTTGTCCTTTAAGTTTGCGTATTCTTGTCCATACCTTGTGTGCATCTGTGTATGAGTTAATGGATGTAAGGAAGGGTGCGCCAACTCTCTCGTTTTGCCTCACGGCGCACACGTTTTCCGAACGCCTTGGCCCGTTTGAACAAAATGAGGTTACCCGACGTGGGGTACCGACGAAGGATACCCCACGCCTTGTTCTGGGCCTCTCGCGCCCGCCTACAGTCCTCATTCCACCACGGCCTCCGCTGGTTGCGCGGGGCTCCAGAGGCGTGGGGAATGGACTTTTCGGCGGCGTCGAGGATGTGCGCCGTGAGGAGTTGGGTAGCTTCTTCAACGTGTAGGTGTCCTATGGATGTGTGGTGTAGTTTGGATGTCTCTGTAAATGTATTCCAGTTAGCTCGTGCTTCATTGAACCTATTATGGGAAGGTGGACTGCTTGGGCCTTTACCTATGTATGTGAGTGAGGTGGGGAAGTGGTCACTGCCATATGGGTCAGTTCCCACTCCCCACTCGACAAGAGGAAAGAGAACTGCGGAGCCAATAGCCAAGTCAAGACTATGAGTATGTGTTGTGACCTATGTTATGGTATGTAGGCTGTTTATTGTTGAAAAGGCATGCTCCAGAAGATGTAAGGAATTTTTCTATCAGGCGACCTCGGGCATCCGTTCTGGAAGAGCCCCAAAGAGAGTTGTGAGCATTAAGGTCGCCTGTAAGGATGTATGGTTCGGGCAGCTGGTCAACCAGCGCCTCGAAGTCGGAGCTCGTAAGTGAAACATCAGGAGGAATGTATATGGAGCATACCGTTATCAACCTATTAAATAATATAAGCGTATTGCTACAGCCTCAAGGATAGTGTTCAAGGTGACAGGGTGGCATGCTAAGGATTTCCGGACGATTATGGCCACACCGCCAGAAGAGTGTGTGCAGCCATCCCTGTCTTTCCTGTATACCAGGTAACTATTCAAGAAATTTGTGTGTTTAGAATTCAAATGTGTTTCCTGAACACACATTACACTTGGCTGATTGGTATGCAGAATCTCATACACGTCGTCAAGATTATTCAGAAGGCCTCTGCAGTTCCATTGAACAATATTTTCTCTTCCCATTATTTAGTGTGAGAGCTACTGGAGTGTGTATGTTTATGTGTCGTCTTTCGGGGCTGTGACTCTTGGATTGGGCTTTTTGGGCGGCCTATCTGAAGGCTTGGACGTCGTAGGCCGCTCCTTGCGCTGCGTTGCAGGCAAGAACGGCACGACGTCCATCTCGTCGTCCGATGTCCTGGGTGTGCCCGTCGAACCGGGCCCCCCGGACTTGGCCCCCCTTCGGGGGCCCTTCGTTTGAGCCGCCACCGCCGGTGGTGTCGGAGGCACCAGAAGTGGCACGGGCGGTGCGGTGGCGGTGGGAGCCGGTGCGGGGCTCGTGGTGTCCATGGCACCCTCCAACGCACTGGACGATGGGGAGGCACGGACGGGAGCGGCACCGGTCCCGACGGAAGAGGTTGCCACCACAACCGCTGCTGGCTCAGCGAGCGGTGCGGAGGCGGGTTGGGCTGCCAGAGGCAACCCAGGGGGGGGGGGGCGGGGGCGGGACCAAGTCCGACTCGCGGTACTGGGTCCCCGCCGAAACCAGACGCCGCTCCGCCCCCCGGCGAGCTGCGTCGGCGTACCTGCCCAGAGGGAAGGAGGCGAACCTCTTTCGCGCTTCGGGGAAGGTGATGTTTTCCGTGACCTTGATGTTTATTATTTTTTCTCAAGCTTGAACCGCTCGCAGGTTCGCGAATATGCAGCGTGAGGTCCTTGGCAATTGGCACAGAGCAATTGATTGGATGAACAGTCATCAGTGAGATGGTGTTGGGCACATTTAGCGCAGGTTGGCTGGCCCCGGCACGAGTTAGTACCATGCCCGAACCGCTGGCACTTGTAGCAGCGACGCGGATTCGGGATGTACGCTCGGACGGAGCACGAGATGAAGCCTGCCTTAATGGATTCAGGAAGTGTGGAGCGGTTGAAAGTCAGGAATATATGCTTTGTGGGGATTTCCTGCTTGTCTCGTCTGATGGTGATACGCCTCACTGCAGTTACACCCTGATCTTTCAGGCCTTCTAACAGATCAGCTTCGGTCTCATTCAACAAATCGGTCTCCGAAATCACACCCTGAGAGCTGTTGAGGCTACGATGAGGAGTGACTCTGATGGCCAGATCTGCCATGCAGGTTTGCGACAGGAGGTTAGTGGCTTGTTGCTGCGTCTTGACATTGACTAGAACTTCACCGGTACGGAGTTTCTTAGCATCGAACGATTTTCCGAGGATGCCTTCCAGGAACTTAGTGATCAAGAATACGGACATGGAAGAAACAGGGTTTGTTTTGTCAACTGCCTCGATAACCAAGAATCGAGGATAGTTGTCAGGTTTCGGATTGTGGATTGTTGGAAGGGATGGAAAGGAAACTTCGGTGCGGCCCCTTTTCGGGGGCCGATCACGTCTGGGGGGGGGGGGGTTTGAATTATCCATATGGCATAGGAAAAAGCAGGGAGACGGGGGTACTTTCTTCTTTGACCTTACCCTGGTAGTCAAGAGGTCCCGGAGCTCCCTGCCTGGTAGACAGGCAGGGAGCCAATCGGCCGGAGCTTGACCAAGGCTCCGACGGCCACCGTTAGAGGTTTCTACCCTTCACCTTAAAACACATCACCACGGTAGGGTCACAGCTTATGTTGGGGGGCTCGGGGTCCGCGGTATCGCCAGTACCGTCACCATGAATACTCAAGGTGCCCCGTTCCGGGCGGAGACCATATGCATTCCACTATTCAGGACGGATGCAGCTAGGAGTATCCGCAAACTTGCCTGGCAGATCACGCTATCAAAATGGACTTCCCAAGCGTTCACGAGGGGTCGTAATAGTGCCCTCGACCGGCATCTTCAGCATACTCTTCCATTAAGCCCCCACGGTCTGATGCAACCGTTCTTTGTCGTCTATGGCTGGAAGTAACTTTCATAAATGCTTAACCCTATTTGATCGGTGTGACAGCCAGTGAGGCTTGTGAAGTCCGTGACACACCGAGGACCCTACGCCATTTTCTATGTGAGTGTATATGTTTTTCATCGGAAAGATGGCACGTCTCTTGAATTCTACGGAAGCTAGACGCTCGGTGGCCGCTCTCTGAGGAGAAAATCGTCGGCAACTGTCCTTCTCCGTCATCTACGCACAAGGCAGCAAGAGCGCTCCTGTGCTTCGTAAGAACGGCGGACTTGTACAGAAGACTCCTGCACAAAAGAGTACACTCGATGAACTCCCTGAACACTTTTTTCTATAGCGTCCTAACGCTGGGTACACCTCTTTACGCTCTGTCCTTACCTTTCCCTTCTGTTTCTGTTCTCTTCTTTTTTTTTCCAATCGTTCCCCTTACGCACGTGTATGATAGCAAAGTAGACCATAGCCTAGACCATAACTAGACCATAACATTCCTGTCTTTTACCTCTTTCCAAGTCGGATTTGGCTTGAGTAAAAGTTTGTTCAGGTCAAGCCAAGTCCGTTACCCTTTCTTTTTCTTCAACTGCTGCTCACTCCCTCCTTGCGTGTGTCCACGTTTTGAACGCGGGGGCACGCGCCTGACCCGTTCGTCCAGCAAAGCCGCACCCGGAACTCGGGGAGGCCACTGTGAAGCGCTGACAAGGTGATGTGCACGACACAGGAGATTCTCCTCCAAAAGGTAAACGAAAGAGAGAGCGAAAGAGAGAGAGAAAAAAAACTTTTGTTGCCCCAAGGGCCAGTTCAGGGTAGGGGTGGTGACCGAGGGAGGAAGATCCCAGGTAACTTCGGCAGCACGAGCGACGATGGCTTCTTCCACCAACGATTCCGAGCTGGTTAAGGGAGCCATGAAGACAAACACAAGTTTGGTTCTTTCAAAAGATTGCCTCGTTTGAATCATACTGACACCAGTTTTAACGTAAACTTCGCCTAAATGACCTATAGAATTAGGAAAAAAGGAAATGGCCATGCGACCCACTCGCTCAATTCCCGATACAGAACCTATGATTGCATACCAGCCTGCTGTGCGATTGGTTGAGGCGGGCAAAAGCAAACGCAAATTAGGGTGAGCCTATAAGCTTGCAGAACGAGCTATTTGTGCTTAAATTTAGGGCAGATTCTTTTTACAGCAATAATAATGGTGTGACAAACAGTGGAAGTTACGAAAGCACATGTAAACATAGAAGTACTGATGTGTACTGCTGTTGGCACTGCGCGCACTGTGCTTGGTTTAGTTGCACAGCGCTGCGCGCTTTGGGGGTTGTCTCAGGCGACACTGGCCGATTGACGCAAGCAACGGTGTCTTACGTGACCATATTTGTCGAGCGAGCAAATGTTCACAAAAAGATTATTTTCTCCCAGAATAAAAACAAGCCAGGCAGAATCGGCTTGCCACGGTATGGTGGCGCGCCATCTAGGTTCAGTAACGTAAACAAACGCGCGGACGCCGCTGTAGGGCACCTTTTTTATTATTTATTTTTATTATTTAATTTTTATTGGCATTCTTACTTTCTTACGTACAGAAAACTAAAGGAATAGGAACAAAAGGTGCCAAACTGCACTTGTCTGGGTTCCTGACTCCATGCATTCTGCATAACAGGGAAACAGAAACAAGCTCAACTACAATACAAACACAGAAAAGGTTCACTCGGTATGTCTGGGCACAAGGGATTATATAAAAAAACAGATATTCTATACAAAGCCGCGGTTACATTGCCAAACAAAATCATAAGCAGACAGCATCACACAGAAAATACAAACGACGTCAATGATTTCTTGAAGCAAATAAGAGATGGGCACTGATCAATTATCTCCATTAAGTCCTTGTTTTTATTCAAAAGGCTAGGAATTAGGTTGTTTAAACATTGAAAGCCGTAATTGGTTCGGATCTTCGGCGTTTTGTACTTACTAGTTCTAAATTCGTAAAACTGATTTCTGGTGAGATATGCATGTTCAAAGTCCTCCCAACTTTCCTTTATGTGAGTATATATGTACATCGCAAGCTTGCGCTTGTCCAGCTGGAACATATCGATCATACCATATTTGGCGCAAACATCTGCAACACTATCCGTATATCTTAAGTTTTCCAATGCTCTAATACATCTTTTTGTAGTTGAAACAGTGCACGCAAATTGGAATCTGTTGTAGTGCCCCAGATTAGTAGGCAATACTGCAAATGAGGCTGAATCATGCCAGAATATATACTTGTTCTAAACCTTGCAGGAATTTGGTTCCTTACCTTCCACAATGCGGCAATTATGCGTGGCAATTTTAGCTTCATATGATCTATATGTTCATTCCAGGATAAATATTCGTTAAAAACACGCTAAACATTTACTGGGTTAGTGGATTGTATTATGTTATTGCGGAAGCAAAGTTGAAAATTTTATGACCGGGGTGTATTTCGGGCTCTGAACATAACGTACTTTGTTTTGTTTATATTTAACTGCAATTCATTAGCGTACAGCCAATCAGAGAGTTGCCCTAGCCAACAATTCGCATCTGTTTGTAGTTTCATTAGGTCGCTTCTAGAAAAGAAAACATTTGTGTCGTCTGCGTACAAAACTATTTCTTGCATGTGAGGAATAATGGGACTATCATTAATATAAAACAAGAAAAGGAGAGGACCGAGTATCGATCCTTGGGTACTCCCACTGATATCGAACGAAAATCGGACAACGTGGCACCTAGCAATTCAAACTGCTTACGATCTGTCAAATAGCTTTTGATTAGTTTTTGTGCAACTCCTCTAATGCCGTGCGGACCTATCTTGTGTAATAAGATGTCGTGTTTCATGGAGTCGAACGCCTTCTTGATATTGCCGCGAACCATACATTGGGTTTGTTTATTTGTGTTATGCTTTCACCGCCCGGCTGCGCCGGTCTGTGTTATCTCTGCGCCAAGGGAAGCGCGTGTTCCATTCTTTCTTTCTGTGCCGCATGTGTTATCTGTTGTGATAGGGAGAGCATTCCGATCTAACGTGAACAGCCCAGAATAATCTTCTTGGATCTACTATGTTCTCGATGCGAATCGACGTTTCGAGAACCACGCGCGCCAAAAGATAAAAAGCCTGCAGTGCGGACGCCGGGGCATTCGATTCGACGACACTCGCCTGTGCAAGTCACTTGGTTGACCGCTGCTTCGCCGCCTCTGTATTCTTTTGAGTTGTTAGGGGAGCACAAGTTCGCTCCAATAAACGTGTTTCTCATTCAATACAACTGCATCGTCCTTGTCTTCGTGACATCTGGTGGAGGTGCGGGGTACGCACCCTTCATGCCCACTACAACCTCGGGAAGCCGCCAAGCCAGTCCAACAAGAGCCAGCCCCCGCCTGCAAGATTTACCACCCGAGTTCGGTTTGATGCCAGAAGGGCCCAAGAAAAGGAACGCTGCAACCAACACCATGGTGCAAGAAACAACGTCGCCAATCGTCCTGCAGCAGCCCCGGGAACCGCCATCGTTCCGTGGAGCCCACGCTGAAGACCCCGAAGAATGGTTGGAGAAGCTGGAGCGCGTCCGCATCTTCAACAGGTGGGACGACGAAGAAACTTTCCGGCATGTCTTCTTTTACTTAGAAGATGCTGCTCGAACTTGGTTCGAGAACCATGAGAGTTCTTTGACCGACTGGACTCACTTCAAAAGGGAGTTCCTGAAGACATTCACTACCGTTGTGAGAAAAGAGCGAGCTGCGCTTTTGCTTGAAACTCGGACACAACACCCCAACGAAGGGGTCGTGATCTTCGTTGAGGAGATGAAGCAACTATTTCGCCGCGCGGACCCCGAAATGACGGAAGAAAAGAAGTTACGCTTCTTGATGCGCGGTGTGAAGGAGGAGCTGTTTGCTGGACTTGTCCGCAACCCGCCCAAAACCATCGCTGAATTCGTGACCGAAGCCAGCACGATTGAGAAGGCTCTCGAAATGCGTGCTAAGCAGTATGACCGGAACTTTGTTGGCGCGGCCAGTGCGAACTACGTCGACAACATGCGGATTCCGGCTGATAGCCTACGCGAGACCATCCGCGCAGTAGTAAGAGAGGAGCTGCGGAAACTTTTCCCGACGACGCCGCAACCCCAAGTCGCTTGCCTAACTGACGTGATCCGGGAAGAAGTTCAAAACGCTTTGGGAACTTCTGTGGCATCCGAAGTACACTGCGAGCCCCAAGCTATGACGTACTCCGCGGCTGTTCACCGACCCCGCCCTGCTCCAACACGTCGTCAAGAGGCCCCGCCCTACCGCCGCCCACTGTCGCCCGCCCGACCCCCGGTAGCACAAACCCAGACGCCGAGGAAGACTGACGTATGGCGAACACCGGATAATCGTCCTCTGTGCTACCACTGCGGAGAGGCCGACCACATCTACCGTCGCTGCCCATACAAGAGACTCGGACTACGTGGTTTCTCCGTCGACGCACCACGCCCCCGACCCGGCCAGCACCCATCTGAGATTGAAGAATACCTGTCGAACACCAGCCGTGGACCAGCCCGTTTCAACCGTTCGAAGTCGCCCTACCCGTACAAGTCGCCGGACCGCCGTAGCAGTGCTGACTTCGCACGTGGAAGGTCTCCCAGCCCACGCGGGGGAAACTAAAGGCGGCAACTTTTGGAGGTGAAGTTGCTCTACGGCGAAAAACTGGAAACCCTCCAACGACGCAAGGACGCGCTGAAGACAGTGATTCACGACATGCCCTCATCCCGACGACCCGACCTAACCCTGACGAGACTCCCGAACACGACGACAGCTACACGGCGCGACGCGTACCCGACCTGACCGAGACGTCCGTTGAGAAGACGACGACAACGACGATGCACAGTGCCCGACCATCAACACGTACAAGCAGAGATACGACGCCCCGACGAACCCGGAACTCGAGGAAGACTGCATCTGACGTCAAGGTGTCCATCGACGGCTTTGACGTAGTCGCCCTCGTAGACACGGGAGCTGACTATTCGGTAATGAGTGGACCATTTGCGTCTAAACTGAAGAAAGTTATGACCAGATGGGACGGTCTGCACATACGCACAGCAGGAGGCCACCTCGTGACGCCAAGTGGAACGTGCACATCGCGCGTCACCATAGACGGCACAACGTACCCTGCGGCGCTCGTCGTTCTGCCTAACTGCTCCCGCGACGTGATTCTCGGAATGGACTTTTTGACGGACAACGGTGCAATAATTGATCTGCAGACCAAGTCGATAACATTTTCCTCCGATCACACCACGACGCCGCAGCCGAACCCCGATCACCGTGCTGCTGTCAGGATCGCCGACGATCACATCACCCTACCACCCCGCGCAAGCTTGATGATCGCCGTCTACTGTGAGGATGCTGCTTCTGACATCGACGCTATCGTAGAGAGTGATCGAAGGTTGCTTCTCGACCACGGTGTCTCCGTTGCAAGAGGCATTGCGCACTTTAAGCAACGCCAATCTCACGTTTTGGTCACTAATTTCACCGAAGAGTACCAGCATTTAAACAAGGGAGCTGCAATTGCGTTCCTCGAAGAAACGCAAGAAGCAAGTGATGTGATCGCGGTCGCCGACTTTGAACGCGCACCCGTAGAAACCTTCAAGCTCCCGCAGCCATTCGACGTGAATCCGGCGCTACCGCAAGAACAACGAAAAATATTATTGGCTTTGCTGCATCGCTATAGCGAATGTTTTTCGTCGAGCGCAAAACTACGTCAGACCCCTCTAGCGGAGCACCGAATAATAACCGAAGATGGAGACCGGCCTACCCGACAGTCACCGTACCGCGTCTCTTCACACGAACGGGAAGCCATCCGGACTCAAGTCGACGACATGCTCAGCGACGACATTATACAGCCATCGAAAAGCCCCTGGGCTGCGCCCGTCGTACTCGTAAAGAAAAAAGACGGCACATTAAGGTTTTGCGTTGACTACCGGCGACTGAACAAAATCACGAAAAAGGACGTGTACCCCTCCCCCGAATCGACGACGCCCTCGACCACCTCTGCCACGCGAAGTACTTCTCATCGATGGACCTGAAGACCGGCTACTGGCAAATTGAAGTGGACGAGAGAGACCGAGTGAAGACTGCATTTATAACCCCAGACGGCCTATACGAGTTCAAGGTGATGCCGTTTGGGCTGTGCACAGCACCAGCGACGTTTCAAAGAGTCATGGACACTGTGCTAGCTGGCCTTAAGTGGCACACCTGCCTCGTATACCTCGACGACGTAGTGGTATTCGCCCGGACTTTCGACGAACACCTTGAAAGGCTCGAGTCTGTACTCGAGGCCATTCGTACGTCGGGGTTGACGCTGAAGCCTGAAAAGTGCCGTTTCGCATACGGGGAACTCAAGTTCTTGGGCCACGTCGTCAACGCCGCGGGAGTCCTACCTGACCCGGCAAAAACTTCAGCCATTGCGAACTTCCCAAGGCCGAAAGACAAGAAGGGCGTGCGAAGATTTCTCGGGCTGTGCGCATACTACCGGCGCTTCGTCGCAAACTTCGCACGCATTGCAGAGCCACTCACGCGCTTGACGAAAGAAGCACCCCTTTCAGCTGGGAAAACGACCAAGAAAAAGCATTCTGCGAGCTGCAAAAACGCCTGCAAAGCCCCCCGTGCTCGCTCATTTCGACGAAAATGCCGAAACGGAAATGCACACGGACGCCAGTGATATAGGCTTGGGTGCCGTCCTTGTCCAAAAGCAAAGCGGCTGCGAAAGGGTAATCGCCTATGCCAGCCGTGGTCTGTCGAAGGAGGAGAAAAACTATTCTGCCTCTGAGAAAGAGTGCCTGGCTATTATATGGGCGATTTCAAAATTTCGCCCATACGTGTATGGAAGGCCATTCAAGGTTGTAACAGACCACCATGCGCTGTGTTGGCTCGCCAATTTGAAGGACCCCTCTGGCCGTCTTGGGCGGTGGAGCTTGCGCCTGCAGGAGTTCGACGTTACAGTCGTTTATAAATCCGGCAGGAAACACTCCGACGCCGACTGCCTGTCCCGCGCCCCCCTCGACCCACCACCACAAGACTCTGATGAAGACAGCGCGTTCTTCGGGATCGTGACGGAGAGCGACCTAGCCGCCCAGCAGCGTGCCGACCCCGACTTACGCGTCATAATCGAGTACCTCGAGGGATGCAACGTTGCCGTTCCTAGGACCTTCAAACGCAGCTTACCAGCATTCAGCCTGAGAAACTCCGTCCTTGTGAAGAAGAATTTCAGCCCCGGAACAAGAGCGAATTACCTTCTCGTCATCCCCGCGGACCTTCGTGACGAAATTTTGGAAGCGTGCCACGACGACCCGTCTTCCGGACATCTGGGCACAGCCCGCACTATTGGAAAAATCAAGGCGAGGTACTACTGGCCCGGCCTTACCTCTGACGTCCCCCACTACGTCCGGAGCTGCCGTGACTGCCAGCGACGAAAAACGCCGCCGACAAGACCCGCCGGACTTCTGCAACCGATCGCCGTCCCATCGAGACCATTTCAACAGATTGGAATGGACCTTTTAGGCCCGTTCCCTACGTCACGATCACAGAACAAGTGGATTGTCGTAGCGACAGACTACATGACGCGCTACGCAGAGACCGCCGCTCTTCCGAGGGGGACTGCACAAGAAGTGGCGAAGTTCTTTATAAGCCAAGTTGTGCTGCGACATGGAGCCCCGGAAGTCCTAATCACAGACCGCGGAACGGCATTTACTGCGGAGCTGATGCAAGGAGTATTACGCTACAGCAACACGGATCACCGAAGAACGACGGCGTACCACCCCCAAACGAACGGACTAACAGAACGTCTGAACAAGACAATCGCAGATATGCTGTCAATGTACGTTGACGTTGAACATAAGACTTGGGACGAAGTGCTCCCGTATGTCACGTTTGCGTACAACACGGCTATCCAGGAGACGACGCAGCTGACGCCGTTCGAGCTTGTCTACGGTAGAAGGCCAACTACGATGCTCGACGCCATGCTTCCGCACGTAGAAGACGACGACCTCAACGCCGACGTCCACGGATATCTTCAACGTGCGGAGGAGGCCCGCCAGCTCGCTCGAGTTCGTATAACGGACCAGCAGCTGGTGAATGCGGGCCGCTACAACCTCCGACGCCGAGACGCCGAGTACCAACCAGGGGATCGTGTGTGGGTTTGGACTCCCATCCGACGACGCGGACTCAGTGAGAAGCTCCTGCGACGGTATTTCGGACCCTACCAGATTCTACGACGTGTTGGCCAACTTACCTACGAAGTGATCCCCGATGGTGACTCCGGCACATCACGACAACGCACGCGGCCTGAAGTCGTCCACGTGGTTCGCTTAAAACCTTTCTACGGACGATGACGAACTTTTATTTTCATTTGTTCGGAGTGTCGCTTATGTTAGCATCGGGTCGATGCACTCTTAGAGGGGGGGTAATGCCGCGAACCATACATTGGGTTTGTTTATTTGTGTTTTGCTTTCACCGCCCGGCTGCGCCGGTCTGTGTTATCTCTGCGCCAAGGGAAGCGCGTGTTCCATTCTTTCTTTCTGTGCCGCATCTGTTATCTGTTGTGATAGGGAGAGCATTCCGATCTAACGTGAACAGCTTAGAATAATCTTCTTGGATCTACTATGTTCTCGATGCGAATCGACGTTTCGAGAACCACGCGCGCCAAAAGATAAAAAGCCTGCAGTGCGGACGCCGGGGCATTCGATTCGACGACACTCGCCTGTGCAAGTCACTTGGTTGACCGCTGCTTCGCCGCCTCTGTATTCTTTTGAGTTGTTAGGGGAGCACAAGTTCGCTCCAATAAACGTGTTTCTCATTCAACTGCATCGTCCTTGTCTTCGTGACAATATCAAGAAAAAGTCCCAACGTATACAGTTTTTTCTCAATGTTTTCTATCAAATTTTTCTTAACTCCTTATAACGCTAACTCAGTCGACGTTTTCTTTTGGAAACCGAATTATTGAGGGACTATCACTTTCAGACTTTCTAAGTATTCATTTATTTTTGTAAATATTACTGGTTCTATAATTTTGGGAAAAAAACGCTAAGAATCGAAATTGGACTATAGTTATTTAAATCATCTTTTGGACCATTTTTGTGAAGAACCGTCACACGGGCAACCTTGAGTTCATCTGGAAACAATCCGTCGCGAAGTATACAATTACATACATGACTGAATGGGGTTGCAATAAGAGAATCTACGGCTTTTATTGGTCCAGCCTCGATTTCGTCAGGGCCTGCTGCGCTAATATGATTCAAGGAACCGATTATTTTGTACTTCTAAGTCGTCCGAGAGCCTTAAAAAGATACTGCCTTGAACATGGGAGTTAATGTAGGTTACGGGATCACGTTTTCTTGCCGATCGTTGGGCGAGACCACACGACAAGAAGTGTTCATTAAACTTCATTAAACCCAAAACCAGCGCCACCTTACAGGGTGGAGACACCTTGTGAACGGTCCCGTGCGGCCGCAATTGGGTCAACGTGCTCAAGGCGTTGTTCTTTTAGTTTCCCACGAGACCCATCAACGCGAAACAGATAAGAGGATTCAAACTTCACCAGTAAACCGCGTTGCTGCATTAACTTTAGCACGGTTTTGATGCAGGGACTTTGGCGGTGAGCGAGTGACCCGAAATGGCGGCGATAGCGTATACGTGTCTCCACCCTGTACGGCGGACGCGTGAATCAAGACACTCTAGGCTGCACAGCGGTCGGTTACTGTGATGTCATTGCAGACCACAAAAACACAGGTTTTAGCGGGAAAATCAAAGTTTTAACTTAAATTTATTAATTTCTCAGTGAATAAGCATCGTTAGTATCCGTACAAGCGCTGGGGGCACTACAAAACACGAACTTTTTCGAATAGAACAAACTTGTATTTTGTCTTCATGACTCCTTTAACGCCCTCGCCAGTGTTCACCGTCTCGATATGGGGGAGATGGGTTGTGGGGACATTTCCACAGAAGGTGATCCGTGGTTTGGACCACCCCACAAGCGGGACAGTGGGTGAGGAGTACAGAGCGGACTACACGCGGTGCAGGCGGGAGAGGCAAGGAAGGGTGTACGTCTGCACTGAGCGCCTTAGGCGTTCTTCGGAGTGAGAGAGCGCCGGGTGTGTAGGGGAGAGTAGACGGTGGGAGAGGTGGTAATGAGGCGTAATCTCATGAAAGTACACGAGCCGATCTCGAGCTGACAGGGCTTCATGGAAGGGATCGAGGGTGAAGCGCTAGAGGCACATGTACGACAGGGCACACGCGATTCGCATGCGACTGATCGTTACGACGTATTGTTAGGATCCGCCAAAACCGGTCCTAACAATAAGTCGTAACGATCAGTCGCATTGCCAATCAGGTGTCGTCGTACATGTGTCTAGCGCTTCAGACCCACTCGGAAGGTGAGCTCTCAAATGGTTATGTGTGCTGCCTCGTTCCCTCCCACACCCGTGCGGACTGGGGACCACACAAGCTCAGTGGGAGTGACAGGGAGATTTCGAAGAACGGTTTTTGAATTCCGGGGAGAATTGCGACACCGGGCGAATTTCTAATGGCCGTTTTTGAATCGGAGATTGTGATCTCAGGGGAAGGCCGGAGTGTTAAACAAGTGCAATAGCCGCCTCTTCCGCAGTCGCGGGAGAAGCGAACGCGTCGGTTTCATACGCGGTAGCGCTAAATTAACGTCGACGCTGACTGGGATCGCCTGTGCTCTAACGCGAGGGGAAGAACTGAGATGATTTTATCCGCCTGACGTATCGTCTTTGCCGGCTGTCCAGCCCGCTTTGCCAGTAACGAGTCGACATCGCCATCGCCGCCCTGTGGGCAACCGGGCAGGGTTTATTTGAGTCGGCGTTCAGGAAGCGAAAAGCCCTGAGCTAGGTTCCTGAGCGAGCTGCCGCGCTTTTGTTTTCGTGGTCGTCGAGGGAGCGTCGTGTTTGTTCCTCAGACTCTGCCTTCTCTGCGATTGTCTCGTGCTTCTGCCTCCGAAAAGAATTTCTGACTTCCAACTATGGCAATGCTGTCTTAGTGACAACGATGACTGTTCTTCTCATCGCTGGTGATCCGTTGCTACAGGCTGCGTGAACGAAATTGTATGCATGGAGTAAAGTTTGGTTCGTCAATGATGTTGGTTGTGCCGTCGTGGAGGAAGTGTGAGGCACCCGATGACAGGACGAAAAAGGTAGATGAGGAAGAAAAGACTATTATAGCGTATACACAAGTATTTACAGCAGACGCTGAAGCGGGAACACAAGACAATGATCAAACTGCTTTAAAATTAAGAGCGCCGCAGCGCACAAGTATGGTGACGCGACACGATCGCTGAAGGGGGCCCGGAGACCAAAAAGGTGCCAAACCGCCGCACCGTTGGCTGGAAAGGTGCGTCGGATTCTGGCGCCAAGAAACTGCCACGGGAGCGAGTGTTCGTGCGTGAGCTCGCAGTCGCAGCTCTCGGCAAACTCCTTGAAGTTGGCGGTTTCCTTCGCCGGCCTGCCTCCTTCAATCAGTCCTCGCCCAAAACCAGTGTGCTGACTACCTGAGGGCTTTGACCTCCGCCCCCGTCTGTCTTTCTGACGATCAGGAGGAAAGAGAGGCATCCCCCGACCTTGCTCAGGGACCTGGCGCCGGTGGTGGCAATTCACTTTGCTCCCGCCGACGGAGCGGACACCGAGCAGAACAAGCACTAAGAGAGGGGCGACATAGCCCCATCGAGACCCATCGACACTCACATCGCTGCACATGGCTCGCAACAGTTCGTGTTCGTCCGCTAGTTGCTGTCACTGTTCTTTCATATACAAAATGTATCGCATACGCACGCGTCGAATCCAGCGCCGCGGCGCGTATTTCCAGACGCTCCTGTACACAGCGTCCCGGTGCGATGTCACTTCGCGCGCTATTCTATGGTGCCACTGCTATCTTTTTAGCCTCTGTGGCCTCGAGGTAGTATTCTGGGTACTGGCGCGAGCGACCGGAGTTCGAGTCCCAGCGGGTCTAAGCACGTTTAACAGCGCACCTGTTCTTCGTCTAGGCTTTCATGGGACGAAGTGTGGTAACGCTCTCACAGCGATGTGGGTAGGGATAGCCTGGCGAGGGGGAAAGCAAGCTCCAAGCACACATGCAGAAAGTTGAAAGAATTCTTGAACGAGACACTTATATAGGCAAAGCTTGGCTGAACTGCTAAATCTCGCAGCAATGTTTATACTTGTCCACACTGTAAAGCAACAGTAAGCATATTTTAGGCTGGACATCAATGCATAAGTTGTATTTTCATTGTTATTTTAGTTAACATAAATGGGTGTTTAATATTTGCAATAACACATATAAAAATACGCCATGAAAAAACAGAAAACCGCTCGCGTCGCCCCCTCGTGCCAGTGTTCCTAGTGCAAAAGTCACAAAAGGTTTCAATAGATGGCGTGAGCAGTGGAATACAGAAAAACTGAATTGGTGCGAAATAAAATCGATCTGTTTGCTTTGGGAAGTTCCGTGAAGCCTAGCCTTACAATTAAGGAACGCCAGGCAGCTTCGTTGTTAATAAAAGAGTCATCATCATCATCACCAGCCTATCTACGCCCACTGCAGGGCAAACGCCTCTCCCATTAATCTCCAATTACCCTGGTCCTGCGCTACCTGCGATCAATTTATCCCCTGCAAACTTCTTGATCTCATCTGCCCATCTAACTTTCTGCCGCCCCCTGCTACGCTTGCCTTCTCTAGGGATCCACTCTGTTACCCTAGAGTACCAAAAGTAATAAAAGAGTACTGACACCAAATTTCAAAGCTCAGATAACTATGAAAGCACTTCCTTTGAATATGGAGATTCCCCCTCAGAAGTGTAAGCCGTAACCATTCAGTAGAACGTATTTTAAACCAATTTTAATCCTTGCGCGCACGAGAAAGCTTATTCCCGCCATCCAGCAAGCTCACGACGTCATATGCGCATCAACCCAAACTGCGACGTCAGGTCTCCCGTTACGGATCGAGGCGGCCGCGGTGCTACTGGTGCCCGCTTTTCCGCCTTGTGCATAACGTCACAGTGTTTGGGATTGACGTCGCGTGCGAGTACGGCCGGTAGGGCCGTTCGGGCGCGCGCGCTCCCGCGCCCAGACGGCATCGACTGTGGTGCGACGAGAACAGTGACGTCACATGCGCCTTCCCGTCATGGCGGCTGCCTCGGTGTTCGCTTCACCGAAACCGAAACTGACAGGAATAAACGGATCTGTAAGTAATTATTTAGGCTGAGGTCGACAATATAATTACTCATGCTATGATCAGTGGGCTCGTACGCGCCTGTAGCCGCGAAAAAACGTAACCGAAAAAATTCCTGTTAGTACTCCTTTAACAGCAGCGTTAGCGACGCTATAAGTAGTGAAGCTGGGCGAATGTTTTATTATTATTGCAAAAACGTTTCTAAAATAAATTCTACTATTTGTTTTCATTAACATCGGTGACTTGGTATCCTTCAGGTCCCTTTAGGTTCGAGGCGCGGCCTATTACCATGTTTAACTACCATTCTGCGTCGCGGGAAGTGACATCACACATATCACTTTGGAGGCGCTGTGCAGCAAAGCGTTTGAAAACACGTCGCCTGGGCTGGTGGGGAAGAGAGGGAAGGCAAGCTGCTCCACGAGATCAGTGTGCCCCTCATTCGGCGAAATTATCAATCCCGGGGTAAAGGGAGGGACGAAAAATAACTCTGCCTGTCAAGAAATAATGACTCGATATTTTTTGCTTATGTGGATAACCACGCCAACCACACATGCGGCTTCGATGTATGTTCTCATAACGATCACCCATTTTACAATTTCAGAGGGGAAAAGTCGACAAAACAATCGGAGCGTTACGTGGAGCGCCACATTGCGAAAACTTTGAAATTTCAGTTGGTGAACATTTATTTTTTTCTGCCATTTTTACTTTTTCCTCCTTTACCTTTTTCTGCGTACGCAGAGAAAGGTAAAGGAGGAAAAAATTCCTGCGTGCGCAATTAAACACGCACACACAGGACTTCGCTTTGCAATGTGAAAGTCTGGTTGATACTGGAGCCAGCGTTGCCACCAAGGAATCACGCATAGCCTGCGCAAGTGCCGTCGTTTTGTTCGAACATTGCTTCACCATTTTTAGTGCATTCCTCATATTGTAAGTAAGCGAACGCGCAACATTCCGTTCACTAGAGGGAAGAGCGAGGGTAAAGCAATGTGGATTGTACGCAGTGCCGGTCGTGCTTTTCTTGCGACAGGAGGAAAGGAAACGCGATCGGGAAGGGGAAACCCGAGCTGGGATAGCGGTTTTTGATTCAGCTTCACGTCCCAAAGAAGCACCTTGTATCGGTAGATTTCCTCGTCCAGGTTACTCATGCTGCAGCTGACGAAAGTCTAACAGTGCTGCAAACGCTACGGCGATTGTACAATGCGGCATGAAGAGCATGTTTGTTTTGACGGCCAATGACGAAACCGGGAGCATCGACGTGTTCAAGCAAGAAAAGTGACAAGAGCGACGGGGCTTGAGGTGGGGTGGAATAGAGCCCTACCACAACGTCCACGTGGACGGTGGACTAGAGCAGTAGGAAAAGGCTTTGGGCGAACAGCACAGTCATCAGCTGCGGGCAAAGATCAGGTACCGAGCTTGGCCAGAACCTTCCAGATGGCCTTGACTTGACGAGTCCGCCGATTCGGCTCTCCGCAGGCACGTAACCAATCACTGATGAACGCGAGATGAGCGTACTTGGAATGATAATACGAAGAAACGTTCGAGCAGACGAAACAATAGATAGGCAGAACGGAGAACCGGTCGCTGTACCAGGCTCGATACACGGTGGGCGCACCTGCTCATGCGCACAAACGTTTTGCCGCCTCTGCGCACCGTACCGGCACTGGTACCGTACCCCGTTTCGCCGCCTCTGGTGGCTTGCCGGTACGATACCAGGACTGGCTCTCTACTCTTCTGTAACTCTCCATTAGTCCATCTAAGAAAAAAGACGCCCCAGCTGGCCAAAATTACTCGCAGATCACAAATAAACGTACCGGCGTTAGGGAAGAAGACACTATACTACCGGTGCAAGCATCGATTATAGGACGGATAGCATCACAGCCATTCTTTTTCAAAAGCTAGGCCTTAACAACACCTTCGCCGAAACCATAAATGCGACTCTGTCGGCACAAAAACAACGTTTGGAAGAACAGACAGAAAGGCCCACATTATGGGCATTAGGTGACCCTCCATAGCGGTGGGCCCTAGTGTGGGAGCACGACCTCAGCCCGGAACAACGGGGCTGCGTGAAACACGGGTTCACTATGAACAACGAAAGACGAGGAGCACGGGTCAACTTTCTCCGCCGGATGTTTGGCAACCATAAAAACACATTCTACGTCGATGTAGCCAGCTACGATGACACAACAACCACCTCGCTGGTAAAATATAGGGGAGATATTACACTGCCACACGTCGAGAAAAACTACGATACAGGACGCAGAAATTTGAGCAATACCACTTGCCATGCGGAGCTGGAAGAAATAACACCGAAGCCTCAACATTATACCAGACTGTCATGATGCAACAAGGCTGATTATAGCCGGCCGGATTCCAAAATAGTTCCAATCAACTGGATCAAGGGGAGCCAGTCACGGATATCTAGGAAGAAAAAAAAGCAGCAAATGTGGCGGTGTGCGGCCTCACATACCACCCAACCCAGGAAGTCCCCACACGCCCCTTCAAACCAACATGTGGGCAAACACTTCGCGTGTCCCGACAGTCAAGAGCTTTATAGCCAGCTCCACACAAACAACTCACGACACAGGAGGCGCAGCTGCTACGGAAAACACAGACCAATGCATCCTCCACAAGTCCAGATTGGCGCAGATGCTGCGACACAAGCACCCGGATAGGACCGAAAACTGCACGAAATGTGGAGAAACAGCGAAGCTGTTTTACACAACTTGGGCATGCCGCGAATCTTTGGGACACACCCAAGCCCCAAAATTCCCCACAACTATACCACTACTGAGACATGGGAAGCGACCATTCTTAGCATCTCACTACAGGAGCAGCTGGACCTGCTGACAGATCCAATCGAGGAGCCCTGGGCCTCGTATCTCATTGATGACTCACATTTCTCAATGGCCTATCTCATCCCCAGTTTTTTTTTTTTTTAAGTGCGAATGCACTTCTTAAGCGAGCTGAAGCGTCCGCCGCCGTCCGCATAGCGAAGCTGCGGTGCGCGCGCTCCTCGTCTTCCTTGGCAACGGGGGGAGATGGGCGCGCGCTGCCTGGCCGCTGACATGGCAGCATACCCACGTGGGGGATTGGCCAGGAATCTCCTCGTCTTCCTTGGCAACGGGGGGGAGATGGAAGGCGCGCGCGGCCTGGCACATACCCACGTGGGGGATTGGCCAAATATCGGGCGTGAGAAGGCTAATGCACCCCGCTTAAAGGAGTACTGACACGAAATTTCAAAGCTGAGATCCGCTCTAGCAATCAAGTACAACGACACACAAATAGTGTCTGTGAATAAATGCAGTCTTTCTTTCTTTGTAGTTTGTGTGTGTGTGTGATCTCTTCTTTCGCGAACATTACGAACCGCGCAAATTCAACTCAGTGCATTCGCACTTTCACATTCTTCCCCTCGGGGAAATGCGGGGAATTTTTTCTTAAAAAAAGTTTCATCGATTCATTAATTCATTCTTTCGGGTGTGACTCGTGCTGTCCAGTATGACCGGTGGGCTCATGGATTGGCTAGAGAGGGGTGGCTACTTCCGTTTAGGTTGAGCACATCTGTGCGCAATGGAGATACCAGGCATGCAATAGAAAGCAAGTACATACGAAAGAATTTCAGCTCTAAGTTACGGAGTAATATCGGCTTGGTTTTTCACAGCACTCAACCAATGTCCTTTCTCAGGTTATGTATTAGATGGACACTTGGAAAATGCCTGATTAAAATTTGTCCAACTCACACCCAGAGTATTTTTACTCACATGTTCTTTGCAGCAAGCTCCAACTGAGGTATATAAAGCTTATCTCAAATATTATTTCAAATATAAATTTAGAACTTTTGGTGGAACCAGTCACCTTATAATGATCTCATTTTTTCCCTCTGATTCGTAGGCTGATCAGAGGAAAAAAATGAGATCATTATACTTGAAAGTTCGGACGGCCACATCTTCTAGGTCGACACGGATGTCGCCACAGTCTCGGTAACCATCCGTATACTTATGAAGGAACTCGGCATCGGCGAGAAAGGGGGCGTCGAAGTCTTGCCGTTGCCGAACGTGAAGGCATCCACCCTCAAACCGGTAATCGCGTGGGCAACGGAACACCGCGATGACCCGCCTGCCCCCTCCAACGACGATGGAGGGGGGCTACCCATGGGCTAACGCGGGCAGGAGCACGGTCTCCCCTCGGCCTGGGACGAGGAGTCCGTGGACGTGGATTGGTAGACGCTCGTCCAAATCGTTACTGCAGCCAACAAGCTAGAGATAAGGGCCTGCTAAAGCTTGCGAGCGAAGCTCTGGGCGATGTGATCCGGGGCAAGACTCCAGAACAGATCCGCCAGATGTTCGGCATCGGGAACGACTTCTCTTCACAGGAATAGGGGCGGCTTCGCCGGGAGAACCAATGGTGCGACTTGTGCGAACCGGCCGCCGAGTGGGCTGCCCGAGACCGGTACAGATAGCGCGAACTTCGCTACCGGTACAGTGTCTTGGTGAGGGGCCGACTCCGAGCGGCTGCCCGACGCCTGGAAGGGGGACCCGAGTGGTTCTCATAGACAGCCACGACAGACCGACTAACCGCGATCTCTGCGCGTCATCTGGTGGACGGTCGGGACGACTGCGCTGGTGAAGAAGGGCACCAATCATGTGTGTGCAGGAGGCTCAGGCGCCCTGACCGTCCTACGGGTATCATACACGGACCGGTGTACTGGTCTCGCATAGCCATCGAGTACGCTCTGGAGGCACATCACTGGGACGCCTTCCCAAAGCGCCGGTTTTTTCCTCTCGGCGACACTGTTGTTCCCGCTTCAGTTGCCTTCAACCGTTCCTTCCAACACCGTGCTTTCTCGTTTTTTGTTTGTTTTTTTTTTTTCGTTTTTAGGAAGAAACCATTGCATGCCGTCTTGTTGGCCTTTGTGGGCGAGCACTGCTCCAGACGATCACAACGCAGCTGAAATTGTACTAGAGATTGCTTATGTGTAGTGGCGCCGATTTTTAGTAAAGCGGCACACTTGTGAAAGCCCCGACATTTCATTTCCTTCTTGCGTGGTGTATTAATGACGTATACCTTGACGACGACGTCCTTTTAAAGACGATAGTCTTTCTCGGGCTACTTGAACGCGAAAATTTTTTGTCTGTCTGTCTGTCTGTCTGTCTGTCTGTCTGTCTGTCTGTCTGTCTGTCTGTCTGTCTGCCTGCCTGTCTGGCTGTCTAGCTGTCACCCGATTCAGCCAGCCGGCCAAAGGGAAACATGCTGCGCAATAGTCTTATATACCCACAGCCATACCTAAACGTCTAAGTCCGGTGGAAATGTTGATACGTGTCAAAATTGTTGAACAAGAACAAAATATTACGCAAATATGAGGCAAAAAAACAATACACAAGGGATATTTACAATGTTCCTTTATGGATGCTTGATTTTTGCGATAGCAAATGAAATACTATGTCCACTGCAGAAACAAATTCACTGCGTCGCCTGCTGTCGCCAGCTCCACTATAGCTTCTGGCGGTATTTTAAGAGACGAAACGGCAAGAATTACGAAATTTTCACTAGATACGTTCCACGTTCCGCTTTGAACGCACTTGAAGTGAGGAAATGTGGTGTATTCAAAGTTGAAGTAGGGCGCCTCAATTTACGCGCGCCTCCACCGTACGGCAGCGCTGGCATAGAAGCACCTGGCCTGGAGCAGTTTAACGTGGTAAATTTAAATGGACTTGAGCAAACCTCTAGTGTGTTACCTTGGGAGCAGGGCGACGGGAGAGGAACAGTGTAAGAGGTGAGCAGGAAAGCGAAAGGCGGCATTTACTTGGCAGATGTCGGCGAAAGACCCTAGCCTTTCGTCGACATTTGCAACGAAAGGAGCAGATATGCGGCCATTTTTTTTAGCTTGTGATCCTGCATTTATAGAGCTAGAAAAATAGGGGGCGCTCTTAGCTAGTGGTGCAGCACCAAGTTACTACGCGCTAATTATAGCAATGCTGCAGAATAATACTGGAGGAAAGATTTGTTCGGGGATTAATCTTCAGTGTATTTTTCTCAGTTTGTATTTCTTGGTGCGTACACCTTGTTCGGGTAGTTGGCAGGTGGCTGATGCGCATCATCGTACTTCTTTTCATGAGTAAAGCAACCAATCTTAAAATGGAGACAGCGACATTGTGAGCTGTTTCGAGGAACACTTGAATCTGGAGTAGTGCATGTTTCCTTCACCTACACTATGTAAAATATTCTCTGTTTATGTGACGGAAGTCATTTTTTTAACAATTCTTAAATATCTACACTCCAGCGCCATATCTGCGGATTAACTCGTTAAAAAGGCTGCAGAAATGCATTAATGTATTTGCAAGTTTAGAAGGATTGTCTTGTGGCCTAATCAGGGAAGTAGGTTAGCAAATTTGTGAATAAAAAATGCCAGTTTATATCTTGGTCCCAGATTATGTATACGGTGCCGAAGAAGCTCTACCTCGTCGTCATCGTAATATTAATTATCACCGTCGCCGTCACGTAGTATTGTATACCCTGCAGTGCCTATACCCGCCGCTGACATTGGAGACACATTGTTACGTTTGGCCGAGCTGGGGTCCAGGCTGACGCATAAAGTCGACGGAGGGTGCTGAAGAAGCCACGTTTATTGCGGCTCCCTTGCCGATCGAACAGACGAAAACTGTGGTTGATTCCTCTGTCGTTGGAGTCGGTAAAGCCCGAAAGTGAAATGTGCTGCGAAATCTGCAGCTGAGCACGATTTGCGGTTGGGTGGCTGTCTTGTGGGTGTGCTTGGCGAGTGACATCCTCCTGGCGTGTCGCTTCGGCACACGTGTACTGGCATCATTTCCGTGACGGATATGACGTCAGTGAAACCTTGGTGTATCCCGGCATAATGCACTGTCGTGTTAAAACATAAAACTCGAAAACGAACAACCCTAAGTATAACGTACTCTTTTGCACTAAAGACTGCTTCCCCGCAAGAAGTCCCTGTGTGCAGGGGTGCACCCTTTACATGCCGCTTGCTTCGTTGTCATGGCGTCACTTCTGTGACGGATATGACGTAAGTGAAATCTTCGTGAATCCCGGAATAAAAAATAGCAGCAGCAGTTCAGCTCGGCTATGCCAGGATATACGTAGCGTGAGCTACGTATATCCTGGCATAGCAAGAACAGTTGCGGAAAAGTCAACCCAAAGCCCGCCTACAACAGGAAGTACGTCACAATAAAAAAGACGCAAAACTGGCGTTTTCAGAATGGACAAACAGAGGATACCGCCCCTGGCCGGCGTCTGCAGCTTCCCACACATGCGCTCGACTGCAGACGCTTTGGAACGACTGGTCCTGCTTCGACGCTGATTCAACACCCACACACACCCACACACACACACACACACACGCACGCACACACTCGCACACACTCACACACACGCACACGCACGCACGCACACACAAAGTCCTATGTTATGGCGTAATAATGTTGTATTGAAGTACAATCAATTTTATTTGGCGTCAGAAGCGGGGGGCAGTTACAAGCTCTGAGCGATGCTTCGAGAAATAAGGACAGTCCCGTAAAGATGTTTGACGTCTGCTTGAGTAGTACGAGTAGATTCAAAGAATGAACACCTCGAGAGGAGGGGAGGTGACATCCACTTGTTGATGATGTGCGGAGCATGTGCTGCGTTGACGACTAATGTATTGGTGAAGATTTCACCGGAGTGGGTAAGGGGGGTAAAATCTGGGGGTTTTCCACCCGAGGTTCCGTCTTCGCGTATTTTTTTCTTGGCCGTGCAATATTGGAGTAGTTTTCTGAAAGGTGGATCTGGAGGAGGAGGCGTTGGGGGGCGGGGCAGCCAGTGGAGGGGAAGAAGTACACTTCTGGGCCGCGGGAGGGCTCCGGAATAATTTTGACCACCTGGGGATCTTCAACGTGCGCCGAAATCGCGAACGCACGGCCGAGGTAAATTCTTGCGGTGCCAACACGGCAGAATTTGATTCGCCGACGGTCGCATGTGCACGTCACTTTGTTGACTGCTTTTACGACACAGTTGGTTTATTGTGAGACACCTGTAAAACTTTTTTTTTTCAGAACCATTTCATTTTTTGTCGACGTGACAAAATTTTAAAGTTGAACTCCTAAAAGGACATCCCTTTAAAGGAGCCATGAAGAGAAAATGCAAGTTGGTTTTATTCGAAAGATTTCGTGTTTTATAGTGCTCCCAGCGCTTGTCCGGATACAAACGGTGCTTTATTCACTGAAAAATTAAACAATTTAGGTTAAAATTTTCATTTTCCCGCTCAATCGTGCGTTTTCGTGGTCCCAAATGACATCACAGGAACCGACCGCTCTGCAGCCTAGAGTACATTCATTCACGCATCCGCCGTACAGGGTAGAGACACGTATACGCTGGCGCCGCCATTTTCGGTTGCTCTCTCGCCGCCGAAGCCAGTCATTGTGTCAAAACCGCGCTAAAATTATCGCCGCAACGTGGTTTACTGAAGAAGTTTGAATCATATTGTCTGTTTCGCGTTGCTAGGTCTCGTGGGAAACGAAAAGAATAACGCGTTGAGCCCGTTGGCCCAATTGCGGCGGCACGGGACCGTTCAAAGGTTGTCTCCACCCTGCACAGCGGTGTGGTTTGTTCCCGCGTTTTTTTACGTTCCGTAACCTAGATGGCGCCACCATACCGTGGCAAGCGTTTGGTTTATTTTTGCCCGCATTTAAACCTGGCTTGTTTTTGTTCTGGGAGAAAATATTCGTTCCCTGAAACAGTGCTCGCTCGACAAATGGGGTCACGTAAGACACCGTTGCTTGCGTCAATCGGCCAGTGTCGTTTGAGACAACCCCAAGCCCCGTAGTGCTGTACAGCTAAACCAAGCATGCTGTGCGCAGTACGAACAGCAGAACGCATCAGTACTTCTATGTTTACATGTGCTTTCGTAACCTCCACTGTTTGTCCCATCATTCTTATTGCTTTGTAAAGAATGTGCCCTAAATTTAAGCGCAAATCGCTCGTTCGTCTAGTTTGTAAGCTCTACCTAATTTTCGTCCGCTTCTGCCAGCCTCCGCCAATCGCAGAGCTTAGCTCATGTGACATCATAGGTTCTGTTGCGGGAAATGAGCTGGTGGGTCACATGACCATTACCGTTTTTCCTAATTATGTAGCTTATTTGAGCGAAGTTTACGTTAAAAGTGGTGTCAGTATGATTCTAACGAGACAATCTTTTGAATGAACCAAACTTGTTTTTTCTCTTCATGGCTCCTTTAAACAGACTCTGAATACAACGCAGATCGTTCTTTTAGTTAGAAAAAAACTATCCATTGATAACTACCTATGGTCTATTCCGGCCACGAATGAACTTTTTACTGACAAAATGGCTTAAGAATCGGCGTGTATTGAAGTCTCCCGCTTCGTAATAGGGGAGGTACCGAAAATAGAATAATCAGTGTGTAAACATGTCGTTGCGTTAAAATGGCGTGATCAAACGGCACCGGAAGCACCACTTCAATCCCCTTAAGATCATTATTGCCGGCAGCATTTGTCGGTTGTCGCTAGGTCACAAGGCACTGTGAAAAAGTGCGTGATGAATAGCTATCCCCCCCCGCATCCGATCTCTCTTTCTTATTACCTGGGTTAGTTTTTATTCTAATTTTGCGTTAAATTGACATAACTGTTATTCGGATGTAACGATCTGTGGAATGAACCAAACTGCTATTTTTATTGTCCCTTTAACATTCGTTGTTGTCTGGGAATGGCTGGTGAGGTCGAGGCGAAGGTGAAGAACCCAAGTAATAAAAAATAAACATTTCCAAAAACAATATATTTGACTTGTACAGTTGAAATGGGACGCAAAATAAGACATCGTCAGTCATCATAGACACACACGATTCTTTTACATTACCTAAGTTATAAAACGCTGTCATGCAATTTCCACGTTTACAACACAAAAACGCGACGGTGAACAAAACATTGAGCGGTGATTGCAAAAGCAGAGGCCATGCACAGGTTCGGGGGGTTACTGGTGCACGTATGCAGTGCTTGATGACGCTGTTGTATGCAAAATTAAATTCTGCGTAAGAATGCGCACCACAAAGTTGCTGCAAAAACATATACGAAACTGCGTAGCGGAGCAGAAACGCAGCATGGCTAAAGTACACGTAAATTCCACGCACAACTTGAATTCTCGATTGCACAAGTCGTGAGTTGCAGGCGAAACATAACTCTGTGCGGCCCCTCACACCATGAAGTTGTGAATTAAAGCCACAAAGACATTGTTGATACGAGCTAAAATCCTCGGCGTTGTGACACTTCGCGCAGACGGTACTTGAAATGAGGACAGCATGCAATGCCTCACCGGAAACTTTATTTCTCAGGGTGTCATTTAGCTCACTTGACTGAACGCACGTCCAACGGTATTACGGTAATATTTGCAAGAGGCAGTGCCTGAAAAGGGATAGAAATGTGCGAAACGAGTGGGAACAAGGAATCTGCGGCGCAATTTTTAATATTTCTAGCGGTTGCACCACACCTATTAGCTTTTTTTTTTTTGCAGCTGATATTCTTCGCTACGTTTTTAGCATTCCCGTGCAGTACACGGTATTCTCAGTACTGAAAAACCCCTAAAACTGGGAAATGACCATAAAACTAGTCATGCGAAAACATTTCGGCATTACCTGGCTCCTGGAGCCTGAGTCATTTTCCCACTTTGGATTATTTCAGTCCACTTGTTTAACGTCCCCTTAAAGCACGCAAGTCATTTGATAATCTTTTCTGCACCCGATGATTAATATTGTTGTCGTGTCTTCCATGAGGTAAAAATTATTTGCAAAAAAGAACTGCCAATTAAGAACTGAAATGCGCCTTACCTCGAAGCAATAATTCATCCAAGTCGGACTGTTTAAGAGATGTCTAAATTAGGCGGCTACAACGGGATAGTGGGCAATAGAATACTTGCCACTTAAACACTTTGTTTCGAGCAATGATTCTATAGAAGCGAACAGGAGTGCCGTAATATACCCAGAACTGCTACGTAACACATCCAGAAAGCAGCCGAACATACAACCATTTCTGGCGCCAAATGAAGCCAAAATCAGCCCAATATGGCCATTTATAGCCATACGTTCGTCTGTGACTGTGACGTCGGCGCCTCTTCTCTTATCTTTTTTTTTTCTTTTTCTGACCAACTCTAAGACCATCGCTTGCGAATTTAAACCGCTCAATGCTTTCGTGATAGTCGTATACCAGCGCTTCAGGAAGGTGGGTTCTCCCTATAATTCGACCTTCCCATCTCCACCCCTAGCGACCCGGTGGCCCTCTAGTGTGGCTTGTGGTCTACTGCGGCCATTTTTACGGTGTGTGGGGGAAGCAGGGGCCTCGAAAGGAATGTAAATGATTGCAGTCGTGTCGCTTCACAGCTTCCCAAGAGCAAGTCGCAGTTCGCACGACCCATGATTTTTCTAGGTGACGCTTCGATGTCGCCGGATACAAAGGCTAGTTCCGATGCCTGCAGGTCAGTTCTCGTAGTCACAGCCCTCGAGGAACCGAGACACCTTGGTGTAGAGGCACTTTCGCTCCCAGCCGGTCCTGCACGGAATGACAAGGAGGGCGGAAGAGAAGCCGAGAGGCACGGTAACGAAAGTATTCCGTTGAGCGCAAATAATTGTTAGAATTTTAAAAATCATGAGTGTGTGGACGCGAAACGTTCAAAAACATTATAAACTATTTTGTAAAATTTTGGTGCACTCTAAAAAGTCGATGCATACTGGTGTTAGTTTGGATGTAGGCTACCGTATAAAAATACTTGTCAAGCAAAATAAATATTTTAGGATATGTTTAAAAGGAGCCATGAAGACAGAGCACAAGTTTGTCAGTCGAAAGAATTGGTGTTTTATGGTGACCTCAGCGCTTGCCCGGCTGAAAACGACGCTGTATTCACTGAGAAATTAAACAATGTAAGCCAAAATTTCAATTCTCCCGCCACATCGTGTGTTTCGTGTCTCCAAAAATGACGTACCAAGGGCAGGTGAATAAAACAAAAATTAGTATGTTGACTAAGGCTACCACCCACGGCAAAAACTGATTGTGATTAGCCTGGTTACCGTCTGCCTTAATAGATGGCGCAACGATACTTCTGACGAACCACTGTCCGCACACGTTTTTTTTTTTTTTTTTTTCTGATCGATCTTGTACTTGGCTCATTCTTGTTGATAGTTATCATGCCGTAGGATATTCTGTACTCGACAGGACGGGTCACGTTAGTGGCAGTGTCACTGATGCCAGTGGATTGGTCAATGTCGTGTCAGACAAGCTCTACGCAGTCGACGGCTTTGCAGCCATTTTTTTCTAGATTACGTCGCTGTGTGCGGCGTCGGCCGGCATAGTGCGCACCGTACGCACTAGTGCTTCCATGTCTTCGTGTTCGTTCGTAAATTTCATTGCGTATCCCAACATTCTTCCGGCTATAAAACGAATTAGCACTATATTTCGGGTGAATAGCTTGTTCTGTATGCTTATAATCCCTGTTTAACCTGTTTAATTTGCGAAGGACTTTGTCGGCTTCAGCCAATCGCTACAAACAGCTTATCATACGTCATCGGTTCAGTGCGGAAAAGTGGCTGGGGATTCGCATGACTATACTCCATTTTCTTAAGTATACAATTTACTTTGGTGAAGCTGGCGTTCAAACTGTCAGTGCTATTACAACGAGGTAACCTTTCGACTGAACCAAACTTGCATTTTGCCTTCATGGCTCTTTCAACTCACCTTCCTTGACCATACCGTTGTTCAAGGCATACATTTCCCAGTGGCCGTGCATTCGTCTTTGAAAGGGATGACAATAAAGACTGCTCTCCTCTCTCTCTCTCTCTCTCTCTCTCTCTCTCTCTCTCTCTCTCTCTCTCTCTCTCTCTCTCTCTCTCTCTTCTCTCCCTCTCTCGCTCCGCTCCGCTCTCGCTCCTCTCTCTCTCTCTCTCTCTCTAAAACCGCTACAATAATTTGTAATGTCTATACGCAATCAAACAACTTAAAACACAGCATCGACCGCAAAAAAAGCATTTACTATGTCTGTTCCAAGCAGCTCTGTGAACGAAATGTATACAGTTCGACGTATGAGTTGAAGCAGTGAGCAGAACAAAATACATAGCTCGTTAGGTTCATCTGGCGACGAGGAACTGTATGGCATTAATGAAGACATCGGCGTGGGCTCTCATAAGACCGTCTACTAGCAACCGCAATGGCTTACTTGATGTAAAGTGGTGAGTTTTTTTCTGATACGAGCTATGTCAGATTTGGGTGCCTGTTAAAGGGGTCATAAATACAACACCCATCGCGCTGTTCGTTCGTTCGTTCGTTCGTTCATTCATTGTATTGTTTGTTCGTTTGTTCGTTTCACATAGAACTAGCCTTTCACGGCTCGTTGAGCTCCATTCCGGGCCCGAAGAACGTTTAAATTCGAAAGCATTAGTGGATTAATTATGTCAAAAACCCCTTGCCGGGCGACACAAGAAAGAAGTGGCTCACAAAATTACCGACAGATCCGAGGGAATAAAGTAAATCGAGTTTAAAGGGAAATTGTATAAAGTTGAATCTGGATGGGAACCGGACCCAAGGCCTCCGGAATGCAGGACAAGCACGCGTTTCCAACGTGACCGCGGATCGATGGCTATAGCTGACCAAAAGTGATCCCATCGAATGCGTTGGGGCCTTCGCCTTTGAAGGTGTGTCAGAGACCAGGTTTACTGATGCCCACATGAGTAATTCGAGCATGCTAATAACAGAAGTAGCAAATAGGCGGGTAACAAACTGCCTTACCGCCTCATGTCCTCTTTCACTGGCGATGCGAGCGCGCGCATGCGCCGGCCTGACATTTGTAGCGCCATCATGCGGTGTCCACTGAAACTCGCGATCGTAAGGCGCTGCCGCAACAGGTGATGTGTAAGCAGTGCGAGCGCAGGTATGTTCCGACGTGATGTTACACCTAACGTAATGCTTTGAGCTCGAACGTCATCAACCGGAACCCCCCTCTTGGCGTACAATGCGTGCAGGCAAGTAAATATAGACGCAAAGGGAACTGGGTGATGATGATGATCAGAGGAAAAGTAGCCGAAGAAGGCTCGAGCACTGAGAACGCTTTCAACTGCATTGTTGCTGTTCATGAATTCATGCGATAGGCATCACCGAGGTAAACGTTGCTTTCAGAATGATCTGGGGCCATTTTGGCCGGTGCTGTTGCGCCGGCGAATTTTATCATGAACGAATACAGGGTCCCCCAGTCAGCAGAAGGGAGACTGTTGTTCTGGCATAAGTACTATGTCCCAAACGGTCGACATCCTTCGCCGGTCGGATTTTATTGGATAAATGGCAAAGCTTATAAGGGTGCAAGTCCCAGACTGCGTGGGCGAGTGGTCGTGTGCACACGCCACACGCGACAAGTACCATCGTCTGGGTCATCTCCAAGTAATTTATGGTTAACAGCTATTCAGACAATGTTTCGCGCCAGGCTCTAATGAGGTCCCTTGGCAAGTCATTAATTATGAGAACAGCAGCACGAGACGGTTGTTCCGCCCAATCCTCCCGCTCATCGCGGAGAGTGTGTCTTTGTTATTCCGTGTTTGCCGACTCCCCTACCGTCACTGATAAGGACAGGCCAGCTTCCCTGCTTGCTGCGACGGTGATTGCGCGCGGCGCAGAGGCTATTTTTCTGGCCACTGTCTTAACTCACTGTTGGCGAAAGGTTGCAGGAACCATTGGTTGAAGCGTGGCGAGAGCAAGAGCGCCCGCGGTGTGGGCTGGTTGGAACGCAGGCATATGAAGCATTCATCGACGTGCACATAACAGACTCAACACACTCGCCAGGAATCCAAATATTAGGCGTACTGGCTTGAATCACTTGGACGAGTCAGCTCTTCGCGCAGACGACGTTTTGGAAACGTCAACATTCTTTCGTTTTTATTGCGATGTACCTCTCTTTATTGAATACCATCTATAACTTTAAGCTCGTGCCCATCCTGCAAAAAAAACGTGATGGGATAGGTAGTATGTCTGAATATATAAATGGTATTCTTATAATGCGTGAGCGGGCACGGACTGACATACCGTAGGTAGGGGGGAGAAAATGGGAAGCGAGATCACCGTGAATAATGACCAGGGAGGGGGTAGCACCCAATGTTTGGAGTTCCGAAGGCCTTTGCGAAAGAATATCCGCGACCGTTTGTGTTCTTCAGTTGCGGTGAGAGTCACCCGTCGCTATCGCTGTTGGCGGTGTGCACGGAAACGGGATTACATGAAGCTCTGCCTGCAGTTTACGTTTGTCCACGAGACTAATGGCTCGATAACTCAATCTGCCTGATTTGCACGCACTGTTTCACGGAGATTAATAAAAATGGAGCCTGCTGCAGCCCGCTCCAGTGCGGTATCTCCTTGAAGCTCTATCCAGCTGTTCGCTATGGTCGTTCGGGTCTCTTTGCTCCATATCCACAAGCGAGTATAAATGGCGGCGGGGGAATGTACTGCCGCTCCACAGGCTTTCCTGGTCAGCGCTGGGGCAAGCGGGGCAGCTGGAGCCCCGTAGAACATATTATCCGTACCCTTTGCATGTTTCCAGACTCCAGTCACAGCCAGTCGATCAAACAGGGAGATTAAGAGGACGTGCTTCAGTGATAATGACGATGGCAGTGGTAGTAATAGTGGCTGCTTATTGCATCGGGGTAGGGGACTTGATGGCACATCTTTGGAAGCAATGGTTTGCTTTGTTCTCAGCACTGCCATTAATACCGAGTTGTACAAGATATTAGGAAAATCGCAACAATTATAGTAACCTCCGCGGGTTGCAATGTTTACCACTCATTACAGACATATTTCAGGAGGTATCTACAGAATAATGCCACCTATCCTGCACTATGTATACTGCTGACTGTAACGATACTCTAGCGATATTCGATGAAAGTGTTAAGCTATGCATGGCTAATATACATCTAGCACCGCAGCCTGTGAGCAAGCGAGCTCACAAGGACTGCTAATCCCTTTCACTTTCGCCATGCTGGTTTTTACACTTTCTAAAGCAAATGTATCACACCCCGAGGCGCGACAGTGGCTTGTAAATGCGTCGAAATATCGGCGACATTAGCGTGCTGGTATTGTTTTCCCCGCAGAGTTCATGTCAAATATTTTTCAGATCACATCTTAAGGTCTTCTGTAACCAATTCGAATAAGGGTTCGGTTCTCAGTAAGGCACTCTTGAGGGAGCGTTTTCTTTTTCGGGCCTTCTCTACAGAGTAGATACATATTTGCAAGCCGCGGACCTCGCTTTTAACCTCAGAGTTGCCTTTCCTTGATCTTTAAAGCCGAAGCTACATAAAGCAGAGGGCCCTTGCAAAAATGAACGTTGCGATTCTATTAAAGTTTTATGGAGTTCTTATAGAGTCTAAAGGAACGTACTAGAAACTCATGGCAGGCTGATGCCCTAAAGAGTCATCTTTATAAGACCTCTATAGAATTTCAAAAAACACCTTCCTGTAAAAACTCACTCTACTTATCTCTACAAGATCTCTATAGAATCTGAAAAAAGACCTCCCTATAAAAATTATAAAATGGTAGTCGTGTCTAACCGCGAACCACTGGAAGCCCCATTACCGCTACGCAGCCCCATCTGCATCAGACATGACTCACCAGTACTTGAATCCCCACAGGTGGCGTATGAGCCCCGCACAGCGGATGTCATCCTCCAGGTGCTCGTCCAGGAACGCTGCGGCGGGAAAAACATTGGCCGCGCATCTACTCAGCTCACTGCAATTGTCGTCGAAATACGATAGTCTTCTGCCCCCTCTGCCACATAGATACCTCGCCTCTCTTCCTTGCTCACCTGTCACGTTCTTCCCCTCCCTTCTCGCTCCTGCCACGATAAACACGGTGGAGGTGTTCCAAATTCAACTTTCCCGCGTTCCACTGCACGCGCCATCTACTGGAACCTTTCGGTACTGTTGTACTTGAAACACTGCCACGATGTCAATGCTCGCTCGAGCTGTTTTTGTATTCTGGGGTTAACATATTGCTTTCAACGCGTATTTTTTATTTGCTATCGCAAACATTAGGCAAACGTTTATTTTCGATTAAAAGAACACTGCGAGTACCAGTTGTGCATTCTTGTTTTGCCTAAAATATGCCTAGTGTTTTCTTTTTGCTCTGGAATGTTCACAAGTAGGAAGCATGTTTGCAAATTCAGTTGTTCGGAAAGGTTTTGCCTGTATGAACTTCGCGTTCAAAAAACTCTGCTAAATTTTGGCGGGATGGCTGAATCGACAGACAGACAGACAGACAGACAGACAGACAGGCAGACAGACAGACAGACAGACAGACCAAAATTTTCTGGTTTAAGTAGCCCAAAAAGACTATCGTCTTTAAAAGGACACCAATCATGGGGTGAAAGAACGCCATGAAATTTTCGGACGAAGCATGATACGATTATCGGAATGCGCCTCCCAGGGCCATGTGCCTGCCAACAAAAAAATTAAAATGGTGCGTCAATTTCACTCCAACACTTCACTATTCCGATATATCGGCCCTGGAGAGGTTGCGGAAGGTCCTAGAACTCTTCTTGTACAATACATGCGAAAGCAGACGAAGTTACCAGTAGGACTACGTCGAGGTAACTCCGAAGAAAGTGCGGAAGTGGTCATTCTTCCTACCTTACGGTCATTATCGTCGTACTTCGGTTTTGATAAAGAGCGGAGCCTCTTTAGCATCCGGAGACACTTAACCATAGCCGTGAATTCTATTGAACATTGGCCCCTTTGCAATAAGTGTTCTTTGCAGCGGTCATTCCTGACGTCCACGACGGATGGACCAGGTACCGGGTTTCGGCAGAAAGAGACTAGATGGCTCCACGCCTGCTCCGAGAGTTCGGCGAGCAGTGGCAAGTCTCTCCTCTATTGTCGTTCCACGAAATCACTCCGCATTACCGTCTGGAACGAATGCTATATCCTCCTGCGCGCGAAAGCCTCACCAAAGAACAAGAGCGCCACCTCCGAGGCACTCAAACAAACACATTTCCCCATCCCACTAGAGCCCACATTCTGGCCCCTACCTTGTACTCCTCGCTATGCCGCTTCTGCGAGGCTCCGGGAACCCTCTACCATATCATGTGGGGCTGTGATAAGAACCCCCACCTACCCCCCCTGCCCTTCCCCTCCCCTGAGCACTGGGAGAGAGCCCTGTCCAGCCCGGACCCTGACGACCAGCATTGGCTGGTGCAGCGAGCCCATGAAGCCAAACGGACTCCAGGGGTCCTGGAATGAGGACTCTTCCCCAGGGCTGACAACTTCAGATACACGTTTATTCCTCCTCCTCCTCCTCCTCCTACCCTTCCCTGCCCAGTGTGCAGTGCCGACCGACCCACCATACACCGACCCTCCGAGGAACGCCGTAGGTGTCTACCTCCTCACGTCACGTCCCTTCAAGAACGCATAACGCCTTCGAGCGACTTGAAAGAGACTTTAGTGACCCTGTTAAAATATGCTGTACAGGTCTAGTGAAAATTACCTAATCAAGTGGTCCGTGCCCGGGGGGAACACGCGTTGTGATTGAACCCCGGCTCCCCGCTGGTTCATCTCCCCTCCTCTCTCCCCTTCTCCCGCACGAGGCGCTCGACGTCTCCCTTCTGAATGAATAAATTAATGGAACTTTATTGACATAGGATGGCGACTCGGCCTAAGTGGGGGCGAGTAAATTCAATAAATTCTGAATAAATTCAGATTAAATTCATTCATTCATTCATTCATTCATTCATTCATTCATTCATTCATTCATTCCTTCATTCATTCTTTACCACAATACGTAGTTATAATGGTCTCTCTTGACGTCACGAAGCACGCGCAGGACGCCTTCTTCGGCAAAACTGCCTCGCTGTTTTGCCTTCGCTCTCAATGGCGGAAGGATAACTGCCATACTTGGATATTCTCGGCAATAGCCCATGCAGTGTATCCCTCTGCCGAAGCGGCGGACCCGGATGTCAGCCCGGGTGCGCGTTTTGAAAAGAGATTGCGCTAAATGCGTGACTTCGCCTGCTTTTTCTCGAGTGATTTGTTTGTCGTCGCTAAGCACACTAAGTTTCAAAAATCACTGAAACGACTCGCGTAATGTTGAATATACTGGCCGTAAGGCGGCGCTTTGCGCCGCGCGGAGGAATGGTCGGCTGCGGTGATGAGGCGCAGCGGCAACTTCCGTTGTCTTTCTTAAAGTTGTACCCGAGTTGTACCTGAGTATTGGGGGGTGGGGGTACTTAATAACGGAGGTTCAAGAGGCGGGCCCAGGAAGCGCAATTGTGGCGAGTTATGCAGCGTACATTTTACGACGACACGTATGTGTCTTTGAACGGCCGGTGTTTTCTGTGCCATTTCGCTTCATGCCTCTGCGCGCTCGCTTCGTCCTGAATGCCTGGTCGGTTGACGATCGCAACTGTCTTCAGTAGCAGAAGCGCGGGTAAACGAAGACGATGATGGAAGTCATGAACTTTTCGCAAGTGTTAGTGGTGGCCACACCAGATTAATGACGAATCCATCACTCCCACGGCGCCAAATTTCGCAATAAGTTAACTTAACCCTCTGGCACAGTTAAAGTTATTTTAATGTCGCCTTAGAGACGTAACGTTGATTGATTGTAGGATTTAACGAGCCGACGCCACGCAGGCGATGAGGCGCGCTGTAGTGGATGGCTTCGGATTAATTTTGACCACCTGGCGATTTTAACGTGCGCCGAAATCTCGCACACACGGGCGTTTTTGCTTTCGCCTCCATCAGAGAAGCGGCCACCGCGGCCGGGAATCTAACCTGTGACCTCGTGCTCAGCAGCACAACGCCTTAGCCACTGAGCCACCGCGGCGGGTAGGGACGATAACGTGGTATCTGCTGCAACGAGGGACTCGGGGAGGGATTCAATTAAGGTTAGTCACCCGCCGCGGTACCTCAGTGGCTAAGGCGTTGCGCTGCTGAGCACGAGGTCGCGGGTTCGATTCCCGGCCGCGGCGGCCGCTTTCTGATGGAGGCGAAAGCAAAAAACGCCCGTGTGTTCGAGATTTCGGCGCACGTTAAAGATCCCCAGGTGGTCAAAATTAATCCGGAGCCCTCCACTACGGCGCGCCTCATCGCCTGCGTTGCGTCGGCGCGTTAAACCTTACAATCAATCAAATCAATCTAGGTTAGTCAATGCACCAACAACGAGGCCACTCAGGCAACGCTCAATCGCAGATTTACCTGAATCCCAGAGCAGAAATGCAGCGAAAAGAAGCCCGTTTACATTTTCGCATTACGCACATTGGTCAATCTTGGCTGGCTGCAATGCTGGGTTTGAACCGCGAAGAGGAGCAAATGTCCGGCGGCGAAACTCAGCAGTCCTGTTGGCCTTGGGGCATGCTTTGGGGACTTAAAAGCGGCGCTTATTGAACTTTTTTTTTCGGCGAATTGGCGATTTAGGGCGTCGTTTCGGTATTTTCGGGCCGGATAGTTTAACGACAAGTAAACAAATTACACATAATGGCAGACGATTCCCAGAACAATAACGCAACAAAAATACGTCATGCTCTTTTTTTTTTGTTGTTGTGCACAATATTCACGTAAGGCACATTAAACATTCCATGATACCACAACAAGGGCCGCAAAGGACTTCAGTATGTGAAACAGCATTATTCCTACATTGGCAGTACGGTAACTTATGAAAACGTGGGGCAAGGTGCCGCTATACTCGGGAACAAGTTAATAACGGCAATAGCTCATGTAGTAACATTTGGCTGCGGTGATGACGCACAGCGGCAACTTCCGTTGCCGTTCTTGATTTGTACCCGATTATAGTTTTTTTACGCTTGACGCCGTCCACATGCTAAGAAAGAATGACAAAGCACACGACACGGGACCCAAATACCTCTGTGCAGAACGTTTACGTCCTATTCCAAGAGCCTGGAGGAAGGAAGAGCGGAAAAGGCGAGCATTTTCGTCTTGATCCCCACCAGGAGGACTTGCAACGTTTCATACCTCAAAGCGTAAAAAGCAAAGTGAAAAGCTTCAGGGTCTCCCTCCGTGTTCCCCATAAAGACGCACACGCGCAACTCAGAACGTTTGAAAAACTATCCCTGTAATCTTGCTGACGTTGCAAAACGTGAGTGCTTTGCGCGCACGTATAGGGCGCATCGATGCCCAGAGCCCGAGACGCTCGAGCACTTACTGTGCTCTTGCCACCAGCATGGCACCGCGAGGGAGGAACTCCGGGCCGCACTCCAGCGACTCGGTGCACCAAACCACAAGCTAGAAGTCTTCCTGTTCCCAACGGATCCGGGCGCCTTCTGACGGGAGGTCTTCCAGCACCTCCTCAACTTCTTGCTTGTGACAGGACTAGTGCATCGTTTGTAGCCGTCGAGCCTTGGACGAGACGAACGCGACATATATCCCCCACTCACCTCCTTCTTCCCTCTCTTTCTCTCTTCCTATCCTTTGAAACCAAAACACCCACTTCCCTTCCCTAGACTGGGTTGTATGAGGGTGAACTCCCCGTTGAGTTCAACAATATCCCCAGTTCTTTTCTCTTAATAAATCACCACCGAGGCATGCACCTTACCGTCGCAAAGCTCGTGGCAACGTCCGTTTCGCATACCGGGCACGTACTTGTCGAAGCAGAAGAACTTGCTGGCCACCTGCGGACACCCGGAAGCGACGAGGAAAGAAATTAGGGAGAGGAGGGAGGCACGTACGATGTAGTGCGCAGAAGTTGGGCTAGTGAAAAAATTATTCGTATGTGGCACTGCGCGCCGAAAGCTGGGACAACGGAAGGTAACGCGCACAATGCATTGTTCTTGTTACCTCCCGTTGTTCCTGTTTTCTGTGCGAGTGCCAAATATGAACGTGTGATGTATTAAAATAAGGAGCTGACAAGATAAAGCCACACATTTCTGCCTTTTTTGACCAAATAACCTTTGGTTTGACTCGCTCGTACGGTAGTTTTCTCTCTTCTTACTAATTGAGTGAGTGGAGAACAATTTTGAGATCGCCTGCAGATCGGTTTAGACGTCCCTCAGCTTGGAGACGTCCCTCGCGACGTCTTCGCTGCGACGCGGCCTGGACGGCGTCCCGGCCGACCCCCGAGGTTTGCTCCCGAGTTCCGCCTAACGTCCTAAATGAACTGGAAAGGTTGACTGGGCTAAATGGACTTCGGTAGAACGCTACCTCCAGTGTGGAGTTATCCCCGAATTACTATGAGTTGGGAAAGGATACTTATACCTATTTCCCACTCCTCGCTCACACAGCATCCAAAACATGACCTCTGTAAAAAGCTTAGAAGACGCCTAAGCTTCGCCCTTGCGGGTCGAACAATCGACGCGGGCCGCTGCAGCACTCTCCAACAAAGAGTATGATAGTGAGGGGACCGATTGCGTTACGTATTGTCATTCCCTATGCCTATAGAAAACGGCGATCAAGTATCTGCCGCAATGCTAGGCCTAGCGTCCTCTCCGCAGACCGGTGGCGGAGCGCCCCGGACCAGCACCTACCCATGACTAGGCCACGGCTGCTGCTTGATAGAAACAAGGTCTTGTTTCCATCGAATGATCGTGACTAGGCAGCTCGAAGCCGCATAGCGGCTGCCTGTACGCATGAATCGACGTAGGCCGCGTAAGACAGCTTATTGCAGCCCGTCCGAATGTAAAAACGGAGTTACACATTCCAGAAAGGGGGTGACGGTGTGTTGAAAAATTCCGCAGAAATTCAGAGAATTGTCTACTAATGCGTAGCATTCTTATGCCGCTTGTCTTGAGTGTGAGTTTCTTACAGCCAAATATTTTGGCTCTTCAAATTCTGTTCGACCAATTATCTTCATTTACGCTTATTGTAGTGATTACAGGCGAAGCTTTCGCGAATCTGCATTATTGCGGAAATGCAGGGCGTCACACGATTTGCTATTTTCCTTCATTTTTATATATTGTGGTTTCTTTAGTTTTTCAAAACTTCGTTCGACCACTCATCTCTATTTACGCTGGTGTAACCATTACAGGTGAAGCTTTCGCGATATCTGCCTTATTGTGGAAATGCAGGGCGTTGTACGGTTTGCATTTCCGTATTTTCTTGTATTTTTCTTATTTTTGCTTTTTCCAAATTTTGTTAGACCATTTATTTTCGCTTACGCTATTATAACGATTACATTTGGCACTTTCGCGAAATCTGCATTATTGTGGAAATGCAGGGCGTTAGACGTTTCGCCCTTTTCTGTATTTTTTTTTTGTATTTTGTTATTGTTTAGTTATTCAAAATTTCGCGCGAGCAGTTATCTCCATTTACGCTATTATAACGATAACAAGTGTAACTTCCGCGATATCAGCGTTTTTTGTGGAAATGCAGGGCGGTAAATGGTCCTAGCTTCGGGAGTACTTGGCAAAGAATTCTACGCAATGTACGCATTAAAATTGTGCTGGGAATTGCGATGAGCGCTGGTTGTAAAAGCGGCGATCCAACCCGAGGTCCCTGCATCCGAGAAATCTAAGCCGGTCTCCAGGCGTTTGGGGGAAAGCACCTTTCTAGCTCTTCGTGGGCGAGCGTGTTTCGTTTGTTTCTCCGTCTCAGGCTCCGCCTACTGTATAGGAAGCTTGCGTGCGTCTTCCATTTCCCAGAAGACTATCTTTCCCGTACCCTGAGCGTGAAGAAAATGAGCTTTTCAGGCCGAGAGCTCAGCGCAATGCCAGCAGTTTGACTATGACATGCTATCGGCCATACCATGCTGAATGCACCGGTTCTCCTCTTAATATGACGTCATCTACCGCCGGGCAATCCCGAAAGGCAACCAGGGATCTGATCGAACCCTCCGGGTGGTGGTCGTTTGTTTCGAGGAAAAAAGATGGTTTGCGTGCGTTTACACATAAAGTAAACGTTTTCTTTTAATTCAGGACGTGGAGAAAACTATGAGGTTATGCCCCCATCATCATCAGCTACTCAGGTCCTCTGCAAGACGAAGGCCATATTGACCTACCATTGACCTCCAACCGGTCCTGTCCCGCGCTGCTGGAGTCCACTGTTGGCCACCGAATTTCTTCATCTCATCCCTCCATCGGATAAATGGTATTCCCCTTCTTCTAGACTCATCTCTTGGTATCTACTTCGTTATTCTAATTTTCCACCGGTTGTCGGTTCGCCTCACTACGTACGAGCCCATGTAGTGAGACCGACCAACTCAACTGATGCCCCCATCATTAACGTCACCCGCCGAAAAGGAGGTCATCTCACCTGGAATATTCCGACGGTGCGCTGTCCGCCTTCGCGCTTGATCTGCATGGTCATGTTGAACTTGCTCACCATGTTTGCCACGCACAGGACTGTACGCCAACGAGGGCAGGTTCCAGGGGGCGGGACAGGGGAGCAGGTGGCCGAGAAAGGAAAGCGCAGAAGCATGTGTAATCGCCCTTGTGTATGAAAATGTTGCTGAGTGAGGAGCTTAGCATAGTTACGCCCAGAGCACCTGTTCCACAGCTAATTGTTGCGGAACATGCATGGGAAGGCGTGGCTAGCGCTCTGCATAACGACCATCCCCAGCCCTGAAGCGGCCCCTGAGGCACCCGCCCAAACCATTGCTCTGTATATCCTGTGTCTGCTTCAAATCCTCGCAACTGTTTGGGCCTGATCGCGTCACTCACTCACTCACTCACTCACTCACTCACTCACTCACTCACTCACTCACTCACTCACTCACTCACTCACTCACTCACTCACTCACTCACTCACACACACACACACACACACCGCACCCCCTGATCGCGTCTCACACACACATGCATGGACACCCACGCACACGCATGAGGACGCACGCACGCACTCACACACACGCACGCGCACGCACACGCCATTACGCACACGTGCACACGCACTCACACGCACGCGCACACACGCATACATGCACTATGTTGATAAGTTTTCTTGTCGAGAAATAATAGTTGATATCCGCAGTAACAACACCACAATTCAGAAAAGGTGTGCTTTTTGAAAGGAACCAATGGCAGCGAATCGCTTTGCAGATTGCTCCACATAACAGCATGTTGTCGGCCGTGGAGTCCTGCAAGGACCACTACTGGGCCATATGCTTTTCAACCTCTCACTCACTGGCCTTCGCCAAGTCTTCCAAAGACGGCTCGTATTCTCTCTATAACGACGGATATGCTTGCTGGAATCAGCGCTTAGACGCCCACAACTGCGGGCACCTGTCTCACAAAGAGCTGGGACTCTAGGCGTGTTCCCTTTCTATCACCGTCAAGGCCTAAAAATTTCTACAAGCAAGTGCGCCCTCGTCAGGTATTTAGAAGTTGATGTCATCACTTCGGTACGTGGGAGCGCAACACTTAAGGTGTAACCTATTTGTAGAGCCCTTTCTGCCATCTGGAAGAAAACGCTCGATATCATTATACAGTAATCCCTCGTTATAACGAAATCGCTTTACTCAAAATAGTCGCTTTTTTCGAAGTTTCCTTGTGGCCCCAACCCAAACGCATGCATTTTAGGCCGCATTAGTCGAAGCGCACGAAAAGCTGGACCCGCTTAGAGCGAATTCAGTGGCGAGCGGAAGCGTCGCCGAGCGGCGGCGAGTCATGTGGTCAACATGGCGGGTTAACAAGCTGGTGTTTCCCGGGGCGATTTTCTCGAGCCGGCCACGCTCGATTCGCGCCATTCGACTTCAGACAAAGAGTCCAAATGCGTGGTAAGGGGGTTGGATTTGGATTTTGTTCCTAGACATTGGTCAATGGTGACGGTGCGGCAACACTGACACTCGAAGCGCAGAATTAGCAGTGTGGTCGGCAGCGGGGCGAGGAAAAACTCTTGTTTTGCAAACTTCACGTCTGCACACCTCGGGAAAAAATTTACACCATCTTCCCGCGAGGGGAACCATGGGGTAGATGCGACGCATCGGGGGTTGCCGTTGCGTTTCCGTTATGTTAGCGATGTCAGCGTGTGGATTGCTTTGTTGTGTATCCTATTTACGCAGCATGTTCACCCCGATGCGTCGCATCTACCCATGTCCCCTCGCTGAAGATGGTGTAATTTTTAACCGAGCGCAAGCTGCGCGCAACGCACAGCTGGCACGGCGACGGGAGCGAGCGCAGCCGAGCGCAAGCTGCGCGCTGACCGCGCTGACGCACAGGTGGCGCTGCGGTAAGAGCGGCAGAGCGCGCAGCTGCCGCGGCGAGGAGAATAGGGGAGGGATGCGGGCTACGCCGCGACAACGCGTGACAAGGCGAGTTAAAGAGATGCGTTACATCTAAAATTTCCTAGTGATCACGCAAAGCCGGTGCAAAACCGGTCAGTTTTCATAAATGCGTTGTGTACCACAATGAGCGGTTGTGGTTTGGCTCAACAAACACAACCTCAGAGTCGAGCAATGGCGTTTGCGGCGCTGTCCAACGCGAAACTCTCGTAGCGTTCCGTGACGCCCGCACCCTCCACCCCAACCCCCACCCGCCTATAAAAGTGGTCACTGCCTTCTCCTCCTCATTCGCTCAGAAGTCTGCGAGGCGTTCGGATGCCTATTACTGCTTTGTCCAATTGGAGCAGGGGTTGCTCGCGCCTGGCAAGAACATCAAACAACCAAAACCCACTGCCTTTTTTGCACCTGAATAAAGTTTTGCTTCACTGAATACATTGCGGTTTTATTCTTCGCAGTTGTGGCACAATTAAAGCTAACTACTTTAGCTTTTCTCCAGTGGTCGCTTACATCGAAATACCACTCATAACGAAATTTTTCATCGTCCCGATGACTTCGTTATAACGAGGGATTACTGCATGTCTTCAAATTCTTCAATGGAAAAAAACAAAGTGATTCTGTGTATACTTTCTGGAAGAAAAAGCCCGATACAGTATATGTCTTCAAATTCTTCAGTGGAAAAACAAATGATTCTGTGTATACTTTGCGACTATTGCATTTGCTAGATGTAGTCTAATATCAACCCATGTGACACGGCGACCTGAGGATGCACATAAGGCATTGCACTCGACCACCCTCGTACAATCTTTCACAGCTGCCTTCGAAAAGGTCCCGTGCGCCTTTTTTTTTTTTTTTTTTTGCCGCTGCCAGTGGTAAAGGCAGGCAGCCACTAGGCCTGCGGACTGTCATTCCCACCAGTTGGTAAGTGAATGTTCTTCACTTCTAAGCAACCCTCGATCCCCACTCAAATCCTCGCCCGCATTAGCACAAACTGGCAAAATATTGTATTAGTCAGGAGGGATGACCGAAATACAGGCGCCGCGAGTGTTCAGTGGCTCAAGCACCTATCGTCATTTTTTGCGTCGACTGGAGTGAACCCATAATGTGGGCAGCCAAGAGAGCAACTTTCTCAAAGATTCCATCCCTAGCAAGATAAAGTTGCCAGACGGGTTGTCACTAATTTCTTTATTATCTCCAAGACCCGTTATATAATCGATTACTCTTGCGCGCCTGAGAATAACCCATACGAAAATATAAAAAAAAAATTACGCCTTTCCACTCAGTGTGAACTCTGTCGGAAGTGCCGAGCAGTGATTCGCCATAATTGGCTGCAACTGTCACCCAATGCATTTAAAATTTCCCACCTTCGCAGTGCTCGCGCGCCCCCTTCCTGAAACTGCGCCAGCGGGCGTTCTGTTCTTTTTGTGCTTGCTTTAATTCCGTATGCTGGAGCAGTTTTGCGTCATTTTGAACGCGTATTTTATTTTCTTGCGCGGCTAGAGCCTTTCTGCGGCATTTCGAATGTGCCATTTGTTTTTTTGTTGTTGTTGTTTTTGGGGGGGAGGGGGGCGGCGGCTCGGGCCTTTTTGCGCCATTTCGAACGCGACATTTTTTTTTTTTTTTTTTTGCGGGGCCGCGTTTTTTTCTTTTGTTATCGTAAAAACCAACCCAACGAGCGTTCCTAACTAAATGAACGCGGGGGCTGCCGGTTATACACAGATCTTGCCTGAAATGCACCTGCAGTTTCCTTTGCGTAAACAACGGGGATACTGCCAACAGTTCACGAGGTTCGAAAGGTAATGACTATTTAAACCGCGTGCCTTTCGAAGCCTCAACATGACCCCTTGACGACGGTACATAAGGCTCTACTTGGGTCCGTTATCTCGCTGCGACGCCTGATTCCGGCAGTCGCATCGACCGTTAGCGAGCTACGACGACAAGGCGAGCCCATAAAGTGGTTCTGAACTTTAAAATTCCGGCATGTTCACAAATTCTGAACCTAACGAAGGGGATTCATATAAACAAGTAAACGCGTTACGTCAACCCCTCATTATTCCTTAGGCCTGTAAACGTATAGGCTTATCGTTTCCGTCTTAAGATTACTTAGCAAAATGTCTAAAAGTAAGTTCCGGCTATTTAAAACTCTCCCCACCCGTAACCGATGCGAATAATATTTGGCTTGAAAGTGGTTTTCAATAATCCATCAGGCCCGTATACATCCATTAGGCCTGTATACATATGACACTGGCTTCCGCGTCTAAATACTACCTGTGCAAGTGCCTGAAAACAACCTATAGGCCTTGTTAAGACTTTAAGCCACACCGGCAATAAAATAACATTTGATTTCTTGTAAGCATCGTCAAGTCCGAATCCACCGTGCTAAAGACAAGAAATTTCACAGAAGACTTTTTTCGCAACGGGGAGGCTTGAAAGGACGTAATTTTCTTAAATATCCCTCGTGTAAATTAGAAAGATTATTAAACGTGTTGAAAAGTACGGTCAATATTTTTTTTTTGTTCATAAAGCTGTCGATTTGGCGCCTCCGTGTAAAGGTTTCTGATACAAATATCTAAACACGATTTCAGGAATTTTTGTAAATTTCTCTTTAAGGTGGTTAAAAGGGTTGAACGTAGGTTCACCACACCATCAGTTTACGTTAGGCTCGTAAAGTTACAAAAAGGTTTCGGTGCCTAAAGGTTGGTCAGACGTATGTCTAAAAATAAATACCAGCATATGTAGAGTGTAGAAATTCAACTCAAAAGGAGGTTCGAAGAACGACTTCAATTCGAGGAACCCCTCGAGACGGAGGTCTTGTTCCAAGAAAACATAAATGTGACGTCACTACCAAATGATTGCCGTGTATGTATTTGAAGTTGAATAAACATTGTGTATTTTCAATTGTTTGCAGTTGTGCAGGTTGAATGGCAATTTTCTTTATTTCAACACTTATTCACTCATTCATCCATTTCACCACTAAAGATATAAAGATCGGCTAAACCCGTTCTCGAAAATCCTTTCATATTTACGAGAAACATCAAGTTCTTAATTTCATTCTTGCTCCCAACGAAAAACTGCACAAATCATAACCACCGACAGCATATTTATGTCCACTGTAGGATAAAGGCGTTTCGCGTGGGCTTCCAATTCCTTCTATCCTGTGGGGGCCGAATCTTTTTTTTCCTTGCGAAATTTCTTATCTCATGTCTTCAGCGAGCATCCAGTCCTCTTTCTCAATAGCCATTCTGTACCTTACAGCGGACGCTTTGGACACTCCGCTTCTGGCCACCTTCCAAGGCATCCCCCAGCATTACCACTGTATTAGACAAACCATTTCGCCCCTCACCCACACCACCACCCAGTCACCCTCACCCACACCATCTCTCTATTCCCCTCCTGCTCTCCTGACGACCAATGGTGATCCGGACGCCCAGTGACTACTGCTGTCCAGTGCAAAGACCACCAAGTCGCCATTTGGAGCCCTGGATGAAGGAACCATAGAGTTTCATATTAATATGTACTAGAGCGAAATCTGGCGCTGCAGTCGCAGGCCGTCGTGGGCACCGCCATTGCAGCTAGTGACGTACCTCGCCTACTTGGCTTAGCTAGCCACATTTTTGTCTCGAAGCCAAAGTCAACAAAAAAGGGTAGCATCTTTTTCTAGTACATCGTGCCTGAAGCTTCTACATAATCTCTGACCGATAATACTTTTTACAGCTTCAATTTTATAATAACAAAACAAATTTGAATAACTCTTTACAGTAATATTGTTGGTTTTTGCAGCCAGAGGCAACTTATCAGCCTGTTCATGAGTCATGCCAAGGACAAGTGGAACGTGCCTGCCCGGTACATGACGGAACACTCGCTGAAGCGCGGCTCCCCCAAACAGTGGCGCCACATTTCCCTCCAGTACATATTAGTATGAAACTCTATGGGAGGAACAACATCCACTTCCTCGCCACATAAACTCCTTACCCGCATGATCAGTTCGAATTGCATGTCCGCAGCATTTACTACAGACCGAAATTGCCATAAAATTCATGATCAGGAGCACACGCGCACCTGTCAGCTCTGCTCGCAACATGACACACGCGTACAAAGCAGCAGCACTGTTCACAAAACACTCCGGGCTGTGCTGAGTCACCATTGGCAAACGCTTTTTGGTGGCAATTTCATTTTTTTATGCGTGTCCGCGCGATGTCTGATCGAAGCTATGAGGGAGTGCACACATCATGAGGTAGTTTTTTTTTCCGCAAAAATATGTCCTGGGACGCACATGTTAAGCATCTTATTAGCTCTGTGTCAAAGTGCGTGGATATTCTAGGAATATGACCGATCTTTTCTTCCTGCACGGGTAAAGCTTATAATTTACAATGCACTCTTCATGTCCCATGTGAACTATTGCTTTTGGTTTGGGGTTCCACTACGCAGACAACATGAACAAATTGTGCCTGTTGCAGAAGAAAGCAAGTACGTCCATATTACAAATACAGATTATTTTGCATATGCAGAACCGCTATTTAGACGTCTTAATTTGCTACCTTTCCACAAACAATATGCTTACCACCTAGCGATGCGGTACAAATCCTCCATTCATAGTAATCAATCTGCTTCCACAAGGTTATTCCACTTAAAAATATGTCCCATTTATAGTAGTTAGGAATCTATATTACTGCGACATTCCATTTTGTCGTACGGAATATGGTCGCCAAATGCTCCGTTATGCCTGTACCGCACCTGCTTGAACAGGTTAAGAAGCCAAAACATTGTTTTAGAATTGTGTGCTCCCTCTAATCTTCGCAAAGTTTTATTCTGTGTCGTAGGCCATAATGCAAGTTCTAGAAATTGTGAAGTGTTTTCATTTGATCAGTTTGATTCTTTTCTTTGTAGTAGACAAGCATTGTTGACTTAGATTTTATGATGTCATGTAGTTTTGTAAAAGTAAAAAAAAAACGTCGCGTGTATTTTGTAGGGCCCTTTTAGTTACCCTGAAGAACTGCACAGGCATGATAGTCTGAAATGTTCACTTATATATATATATATATATATATATATATATATATATATATAGATATATATATATATATATATATATATGTTGTGATGAAGTGCTGTACCTGCCCTTTTACAAGGGTGGCTCGGGCTACATCAAGTCAAACTCTTCACTTTTTGCCTGAGCTAACCCACGTCCTCATGATGCAAATAAAGAAGTTGAACGTGAACTTGAATAAGAAGGCATTACATGAAATAATTGAGGCACCGCAATAGGAAACTGAGCTCGTCGGTCCAACGATCCATGCAAAGAAAAGTGACAGTAGTAACGTCAAGAGGTAGTAAACGGGCCTCTCGGACTCGGGAGAGCGTTTGGGTGAAGGACATAACGCGCTCGTACGTTTTAAGGATCTCAAATTTCGTTCATAAAGTATGTAAATGCGAAGTTTTTTATCAACAATATCTCCAATCACAAGGCAGTGCTGACTACGTCATGGTGCTCAGTTGCTAAACCGCGATTTGTTGTCGCCTCTTTCCATTATTTTAACCGCGCAGATGGCGTTTCTATTTTCGATTGCTTATCCGATAATACCGAATCATTTTTACCAGTCACCACTTGCAACAACTTTAGCGCTTTGATTAGATTCTTTGAAAATTCGGTGAAAACCTGTAATCTACACTTTGCACCTATTGAAATAACAAGGGAAAGCCTTTGCATCCTTCACGCCATGTTCGTAGGAAGATACATGCTCGGTCAACTAATACTCTTGATGGTAAGAACCGATTTATTTCGGCAAAAAAGGAACTTCGCCACAAAATAGCCTCGCAAAAAACTTCTTCCTGAACAACTCCTAAGCTTTTTGTCTAGTAACCCGGAAGTTTGGTCATCAGTATTTCCCCGTGATGCGACGTCAGCTTCATTTCCCATGAACAACAAAACAGAAATTTCAGGCGCTTTCAACACTTCCTTTCAGTCTGTTTTCACTGGAGACAACCTTGAAACACCCCTGAATTTAGTACAAGCAAAAACACAACTTTATCGCTATCCGGACATAGAAATTAGTGAAGAAAATATTTTTAATTTTTCGGAAAATGATTTTACATCCCCATCAGGACCTAGCCTAACCCTGCTCTTCGCAGCCATGTCATCACTGCTTCTTATACCTTGCCTAGTCCCTCAAGATTACCTGGATTGGCAGTTAGAATAAGGTCGATTTTATATTTCGTTTTACTGTTCAGAGTATTCCGTGTCTTTTTTCGGAGTATTTCGTGTCTATTTCCTGTTCCTCCCCCTGCAGACAACCGTATTCGTTATCCTTAGTCTATTCTCAACCGGTACGTCACAACGGCTATTTTAACTGCCTATATCAGACTACCCCGCTGCCCGTTCTCCTTATTTCTCTCCTACTTTCGGGTTAGTCTAGCATCCCTGCCATGTACTGAGTGTTTGCCTTCCTTATTGCAGATTCGATGTCCTCGTAGTTAGGCGTTGGTGCATAGGTTTGTACAACCTTGAACTTGCATACGTCCTTTTAAGCGCAGAGCACTTTATGGGCTCGCCTTGTCGTCTTAGGTCGCTAACGCTCGATGCGACTGCCTGAATCAGACGGCGCAGCGAGATAACGTACCCAAGTAGAGCCTTCTGCACCGGCGTCAAGGGGGTCATGCTGAGGCTTCGAAAAACCACGCGTTTCAAACAGTCATAACCGTTCGAACCTCGTGAACCGCTGGCTCTCGTCATACATCTCCCCCTTGTATTGCGCAAAGAAAACTGCAGGTACGTTTCAGGCAAAATATGTGTACATAACCGGCAGCCCCGCTTTCATTTAGTTAGGAACAATCCTTCGGTTGGTTTTTACCAAGGTTTTTGCAATAGTAAGTGAAAAAAGCGGCCGCGCAAAAAAAAAATGGCGCGTTCGCAATGACACAAAACGGCTCCAGCATACGAAATTAAAGCAAGCACAAAAAAGAACTGACAACGGCTGGCGCAGTTTCAGGCAGGGGGCGCGCGAGCATTGCTAAGGCAGGAAATTTCAAATACATTGGGTGGCAGCAGTGAGCGGATAACGGCGCTGCGGCCATTATAGCGAATCACTGCTGTGCACTTCCGACAGCTTTCATATTGAGTGGAACGGCTTTAATTTTTTTAGCTTTATCTTTATCAGACGGCAGCGATTCTCTCGCCAATGCTGTTTCCTTCACCCACATGCACGCAAACGGAATGTTGCAGGAGAGACTCATAAATGTCGCTCAGCTGCAGGTTAACGTCTCGAAGCTTTATTTAATGGCGCTCAATGGAAGCGCTCGTTTTCCGGCTATTCTTCGGGACTTCGTAGGTTTTCCCGCTGCTTAACAACAACGACTGTTACCAACTCGCACAGCTGATTCCTTTCCCTTCTATAGTGAATACTTATTTGTAGACGCTAGACAGACTGGTCCGACGTCAGCGAAGTCTTTGTCATCACGTTCGAAACCGAACATTCCTTTTGCGTTTCTTTATTCGCGTCATTGTTCCCATATAGACTGCTTATTTGTTCATTCGCTCAGGCTGTCCGCTTTATAACCGTCATAACATGTCGAAAATCTACGTGATAACAAAGGGAAGGAACAAAGCCGTCTACGTCGGGACACAAAAACATCCGTATTGAGCTGCATCTGTCTAGCACGATTACAAAGACGTCCCTCGGCTGCTCATACATCAAGGATCCCGTAACAGTGGGTTTTGGCCGCTTATTGATTCGATTGTATACCCTAAACTGCAGAAAGCCTCCCAGAGACACACAGAACTATGGCTAGACTAATTCCTGTGGTGGTCTACGGCCCTAACTCCAGCATTTCCCACATGTACGCGCGCACACATGCACTGCATATGTATGTATGTATGTATGTAGTATGTACGTAATGTATGTAATGTATGTATGGACTGTATTATGTATGTATTATGTATTATGGTATGTATGTATGTATGTATGTATGTATGCATGCATGCATGCAATGCCATGCAATGCATGCATGTATGTATCAGGTGACCCACCGCGGTGGCTTAGTGGCTAAGGCGTTGCGCTGCTGATCACGAGGTCACGGGTTCGTTCCCCAGCCGCGGCGGCCACTTTTCTGATGGAGGCGGAAAAACGTGTGTACGGATTTCGGCGCACGTTCAAGATCCCAGGTGGTCAAAATTAATCCGTACTCTCCACTACGGCGCGCCTCGTCGCCTGCGTTGTGGCGGTGCATTAAACCCTACAATCAAGCAATCAATCAATATGTGTATGTACGTACGTACGCATGTATGTATGTATGTATGTATGTATATGTGTCTGTATGTATGTATGTATGTATGTATGTATGTATGTATGTATGTATGTATGTATGTATGTATGTATGTATGTATGTATGCATGTATGTATGCATGTATGTATGTGCGTACGTACACACGTATGTATGTACGTCTTTAGGTAAGTACGTACGTATGCATGTATGTATGCACGTACGTATGTATGTATTATGTATGTATGTACAGATGTATGTATGCATGTATGTATGTATGCACGTATGAATGTACGTATGTTCGTACGTATCCATGCATGTACATACGTATGTATTACGTATTTATGTATGCATGTATGTATGTACGTGCGTGTGTATGTACAAATGTATGTATGTACGTACGTGTGCATGTAAGTAGGTATGTTCGTATTATGTACGTATGCATGTATATACGTATTATGCATGTACGTACGTATGTGTGTATTTATGTGCGTAAATTTAGACAGTGATTTATTTTTGAATTCTTTGAAAGAACGTGGACGAAGACATGCTTCCTTATGCTTCCAGGTAAACCAGTTGGTATAGCATTGCGAGCGCATATGAAGGTCTTCTGTCCGGGTCGCACCCGAGAGGCACGTTTTTCTCCACTTTCCTTCTTTCAGACAGACCTCTGAAATAAATCTATTTCAAATGATAAACTACTTCCCCTGTGCCTTCCTTGGCGTTCCTGACTGATGGTTTTTTCTTGTTGGTGTATGCATATACATATATACACACATACATATATGACAGTTGCGTGGCAAAACCGCAGACGCGTTCGTTGCTGGTGGCTGTCACTGCTTGCGTCTAACTACAGCTGCTCGCAACTTCGTCAACACCGGATGTCATTTAGTTAGCTCAGCAGGCATAGGCACAAAAGGCCGACTTTGAGGGAATCGAGCAACTCTGTAGTTGATGGGTTGTCGCAGCAACAGCCAAGGGGGGACGCTCTTATATGCCATGAACACACTGCAGGCGCGGGTTTGCGAAATGTCACATCCAGCCATGTGTCACGCCGTCAAGAGCCAGATCGTAATGATTTATGAAAAAGCTGGGGAGGGATGGAAACCATTGTAACGGCACACGCGGCGACGCAAAAGGGAAAAAGAAAACTTGGAAGAAAAAAAAATCAGCTCCCAAGGAAAATTGAGCGCGGTTGAAGCGGCGACGTGCGCGCAGGCTGCTTGCAAACAATGCAGTCTCCGCCGCCGCTGACATCAAGATGGCTGTCACAGCAGCCGAACTCGCGCCGGCGGCGGCCTCGATTCTGCTAGAGCAGCGCTTCCAGTTGCGTGTACTCACAGTGTAAGATATGGTAGCGGTCGAAGCCGGCTTCGCGTAGTTTTCGCGCCAGAAAACATCGGTGGACCCTCCTGCAACGGGCACCGTTGACGGCGAGAAGTAGCAGCAGCAGACAAGTGACGCAGACGACAGCGCAGGAAAACGACGGCTGTTCCCTGTTCTTCCAGTTGCGCGAACCTGACATTTTCGATGCGGCGCCGAGGACATGTAAGTAAAGTCCTTCTACCTATTGGAACCTGACAGCCGCTACACACGGGGAAAAAAGGTTCGGCATGAGATTTGTGGGTCCAGCTTACATCCAACGATTGTCGTCTGCTACCATTATGACATCACCGGCTATCTTTTTACTCGCTCCGCATCCAGTGTCGGGTGCTAAGGAGCAGATTGGCGACATAGAAAAGTACTGATAGAAAAGCAAATTAATCACGGCAGTGTACGAAGCATAACAGGTCGGTACCGAACGAAGCAGCGGGGAACTACGAGTGCTCGCTAAGTCTGCGGCCGATGTGTCACGTGATCGCGCTGGCCGCGCAGTGATCGGGAGCGCAGGAAGGGGGGACCGGCTGAGCAAACAAGCGTCTACGCCAAACAGGCAAAAATAACGAAAGAGACAATAAAGGGTCGAAAACGGGGCCATGAGCAGCGGTGGCATGCAAGGCGTACTTCGGGAAAGCAAACAAAAAGCAATAAAAATGGCTGTCAGAATGGCAAATGAAATTGACAGAAGCGCTTTTGATGCGCCCCAACCGTTAGCATTTGTGACAGCGTATTAGAGCAAGCGCATCCACCATCCCATCTCGAAAGATAATTAAGGGGCAAAGAAAGGCAAAGATAAAAAAACTGTTGATTCGTACTAAAGTGTGCCTGGGTGGTTTTAAGCACGCTGTCGTTTTCCCGTGCACATGGTATGTCTCAATTAAAGGTTAACATATGCAGGACATCGGCTCGCTAACACTTTTCCTCGGTAGGGAGCCTGACAAGTTTGCTCTCAGGCGCATAAGTATTTGCGCCGCGAGAGCATGTGAGGAAGTTAGCATTCGAGCAAGTTAAGCAGGTCTTCGTTTGCTCGAAACTGAAAAAGCACATACTGCTGCGCAGTTGTGTCGACACTCAATTTGCCGCATTACGGGCAACTTTCGCCGACTACCGTTACATCCCCAATTTATCTTTAGTGGGTCGACGAAAGTTGCATCATGAATTTTTCAAACCTTCAGATCTACTTGAAGCACACGCGCATGGAAGCGATTCGTCCCCGGTGCACAATTTCCATCTGCTGTTTACCAGGCAAGGCAGCGCGGTGACTCATAGGCCATCGGTCTTGGTCTCTTTTAGTTGCGTGACCTGGGCAGTTCGAAGAAGTTCGCGGGCAATCCAGAACTGTTTTGCCAACCGAATTTCTATGGGAACTGCTCTGGACTATTTCTGTGCAGCTCAAAAATGATAAATAAAAGAGCCAAGGTGGTCCCTTCGTTCCTGTATGGTCTCGCGAGTGGTGTTCGATTCTCGACCGCGTCGACCATGTATGCTCCTGATTAGCGTGTAACGGAAATGCAATACAAGATGGGAGCCTTTCGTCGGATCTCTCTCTACTTGCTGATGAACCTGTCAAAACGTCATTTGACACACAAAACGACGTAGGTAACGGAAAGTATGAAATCATACGCCCCTCCGTCTAACGACGAACATGGTTGAACGCGGAGCTTCCTCATGAGGGATTCCTTGGTTTTCGTCCAGTTTGGACTTTTACTCCAGATAATTCACGCCACTGCGGCAAAGCTCTCCTTATTCTCCCATTCCGCGGTCCTGTGCCACCTGTGACCATTTACTCCCGCAACTTCTTGATCCACATTAACTTCTGCCCCCACTCTCGCGTTGCCTTCTCTATGGATCCACTCTGTTACCCTTAATGACCAACGGTTATCTTCCTGCGCATTACATGCCCTGCCACGTCCATCTTCTTCTTAATCTCTACTATTATGTCTTAACACGGCTTTGTTCCCTGACCACTCCGACTCTTTTGCCCGTAATGTTACTATATTACGCTCCATTTCGTGAGCTTCAAAAATATAAGTAAAGGCCAAGTGGTCCCTTCGTTCCTGTGTGGTCTCGCAGTGGTGTTCGATTCTCGACCGCGTCGACCATGTATGCTCGTGATTAGCGTGTAACGAAAATGCAATACAAGATGGGAGCCTTTCGTCGTATCTCTCCCTAGGTGCTGATGAACCTAGAAAAACGTCATTTGACACACAAAACGACGTAGGTAGACGGAAAGTATGAAATCATACGCCCCTCCGTCTAACGACGAACATGGTTGAACACGGAGCTTCCTCATGAGGGATTCCTTGGTTTTCGTCCGCGTTTGGACTTTTACTCGCAGATGATTCGGACGTTGACTCGTTGAGCTTTGACTTTGACTCGCACGCAGTTTGGAACTTCCGGTCACAGGTGGCTTTGACTTTGACCCTCCGCAGTTTGATTTCGCGCGAATAAATCTTCGCGTTCAACTATCGCGGTCGTTAGACGGAAGGGCGCATGATATTTCTGTCTAATTTTGCACGTCCAATGCACCCCTCTCCAAATCCAAACTGTTTCGGCCATTTCGTAATGGCGCAATAGGACAGACGTCGGGTTCACAACCCGACGGACCGAGGTTCGCTTCCGACCACGGTAAGCGTTTTTTTCCCCTCCAGCTATAATCATCGTCATCATCGACAGAGAAAGTTGGCTTTCCTGCAGTGCGTTTTCGACACGACATCCGCCATTCGTGAGACATAGAAAGCTCCGCTTTAATATAGCCTTTCAGGCTCTTTTGGCTTTAGAGCCGAGGAACAGCCCTTACTAAGCCCCTCCATAGTACTCTGGACCGCTGCCGTGGACGTGATGGAGGGGCTTTAGCCGTTACTTCCTGTCGACGCAGTACTGTACCGGCTTTAAAGAACACGACCTCAAACAGCAAGCATATCTGAACGCAGGTTTTCAAAAATACAAGGCTCTGTTATGTCATGAAAGTACGCCGGGAACTGACATTTTCGATTTACTACAAGGAATATGTACGTTTTCCTTTAGTGCGTGCAGTATTTCATCAAAAACCCTTACTTTTACTTTGGAGCCCCACAATAAACCAATACAGCCGCTTGTGCAAAAACTGCTGCTGCTGTTGTCGTCTGCTGCAGACAGTGGCCGCCGTTGTAAAGAGCCCACAAAAACGCATTTGAGTTTGTACGAGAGTTAAACCCCGGCCTGCAGAGCAGTTTCAGAGTGCATTGCCACAGCGCTAACTTAGCCCGCTGGAACAAGGATTATCCTACTGCGTCTCGCGTGACAGGTGGACGTGACGGCACGAAAGTAGAACACGTGCACCCTATCCCTGGAGAACTCTGATTCGCTCGAAGTGGTGTATACCTGTGGCTGGTTGTGTACCGTTGTATACCAAGATGAATGGTGCTGAAGCAAGTGGAACGAGAATACCACGACTGATTGCACATGGACACCGATGGCTCTGTTGAAGCAAAAGATGCGAGAGAGGAGAGAGAGAGAATAAACTTTATTGAAGGAAAGAAGCCAAGTGGTCGGTTTCCTCAGTCCAGGACCCCGTTGGAGCGTCCAGCCGCCTCAGCCCGGTGGATCAGCCGAAGATGATCTTCGACGCTCGAGCTGGCCAGTTCTCCCTCCCACTGCTCAACCGAGGAGTTGGAAATCGCGGGAAGTGAGGGGTTGAGCTGGCACTTCCACACCATGTGATGCAGAGTGCAGGGCGCTTTGCAGAATCGGCACTGCGATTCGTACTGCGTAGGCCAGCTGAAGTGCAGATTGGTCGGATGGGGAGACGTGTTCGTTTTGCAGGAGACGCCAGTAGCGCTCCTCTTTCTTGCTGATAGAATGGTGTCCAGGGGGAGCTTAAGCCGGGCTAGCCTGTAGTTCTTCGTCACCTCCTGGAATGTTGTTGGAGGAGATCGTCGTCTCTAGCCAACTCTTTCGCGGCGCTCGGCTGGTTAGACCTCGAGCAGTCTCGTGGGCAAAGACATTATACAGAGGGAAGTGTGAGCCTCTGCCGATACAGTAGATACCCTCTCCTTCGGAAGGTTCTGACTCAAGATCTTCATCGCGGTGTGTGAGATTTGGCCTTGGAGTAATACACGCTGACTGAGAATCCATTATGGAGGGGTGTGCGCAGCGGCTCTTTTCGTACCCAGCTTGAGTATTTCGTGGACTGCCATGGTGAATAAATCCTGTGGTTTTATCTTCAGGAAGTGCGGTTGCCATTCAAGCTACGTTGCGCAAGTTGTCATTTTCTCAAATGCAAGAAGTCGCAATATTCAGCTATTCAAATCGAGCTCTTCAGCTGTAGCAGCGGGGTGTACCAGTGGAAAAGCCATGTCAGCGATCCTTGCTTCTACTCAAGCGTCTCACCAATAAGGTTTCACCGTAACGAGCATGCTGACGTACAAGCGAGGGAGAGAGAGGGAGAGAGTAAAAAGCTCATTATCTACTAGTATGGTAAGAGCGTGGTGCGACTTCCAACGGCTGAAGAAACACACCGCTAGCGAGCTCTTCAAGTATAGCTACGGCATACAGCTCATCAGCCTGCCGTGACAGAGGGCCTGAAAAGATCAAAAGCCTGTCTGCTCCACCGAGTAAGAACAGCTTCAGCGCGTACACCACAAGATCAGCCTTGTCTTATCCCCTTTGAGCATGCTCCTCGCGCAGTAGCCTGATAACATTAACGGCTACATAATGAACTGTTCCAAAAACAACCTGGAGGGGACGAACTTTTTCGTGATCCCCGGAAGCTAGGAGTGCCACGTGCTGCATCGGAGGGCATTAATTTTTCTGGGACATTGGATTCTACGTAGAGGGGTGTCTCGTCTCCTTTTGGGATTTTTGAAGTCCACAGGACTAAGTGATTAGTGGGGACTCTCCGTGTATGTGACACGATAATGCAGCCACTTAGGCGTAAGCGATTTCCTGCAGTTGTATTCAAGGCTAAGTCCGCCTCATCAAACAGCACATCTCTGATTCTGGTAAAGCTGTGGCGTGAAGTGTTGCCAGTCTTCCTGCTGCAGTAATTAGCGCCAAAAGACGATGAAACAAGAGTGAAGAAGGAGACGCAAACACGGCGTATCAATAAAGAAGTATTTAATATGTATCGCGAGAAGCAGACAATGTTCTCGCCTTCAAGGCACGTAGTCAGACTTACGTACCCCAGAGAGGGAGAGAGGGAGGGACTTTGTTTTATGCCCGAGATGGGTTTCCAAAGCTATAGACGTCTTGGACAACCCCCTCCCATGGATACTAGCGGATGCATGTACAATTTGTATATGTGTGCATTTCTCCTCTTATTCCCCTTTCTTTCTTTCCCTTTCTTTTTCTCTCTATCTTTCGCTGTCACCTCACTGTATTCACCCCATCTGGAGTAGCAAGCCCTACCGTTAGTGGGGCTGACCTCTTCAGCTTTCATTAAAGGCGTTCTCTCTCTTCGGTCATCAGGACTGCTGTGAACTCTGGCTTCGTGCTAGAGCTGAGAAGAGCAGTCTCCCATCATTCCGTCGTCTTAATACTGCACTTTCTTAGTGTATTGATACCTGACTTCCTATTATTGTTGGCTGCACGTTTTTGCGGCTTGTGGCAAGACAGCATATCGTGTGAAGCAGATCGGCTTTGCAGTTAACTGCACGGAGCTATGAATAGTTAGGAGAAACGGGACTCGGAAATGTGCTCGTTTGCAACCGTCGCCACGTGACTGCCTCTTCTACGTTTAGGGTGTGGTGGCCCAGTGGATTTTTGCATGTATTTAACTTGTAGCGATATATGAATATCTCTGCATGTGACTGTCTTTGTTAGAACTAGTAATGTACGCTTCTTCTTGGCCTTCCTGCGCAGTCTAGCATTGAGATGGTGGTAGTAGTGGTGGTTAAAGGCCCTCCATCACGACCACGGCCGCCACGGCGGCGAAAGAGAGCAGTATGTGGAGGTGCTTTAATTGTGGTGTCGTCCGTAACACAGCTCGGTTGGCGAGGTCTCCACCGTATCAGTGAGCCCGTTTATTCCCCAGTGACCGGAGTGGGCCGGAGTTCATACGAGAAGGATTTTCCTTTGGACGCGGTCATGTGTCGCAGCGAGCCTTTCGCGAAGCGCCTTTGAGTCGCTGACAATGGTGTCCACTCGTGTAAAATTAATTGCAGCAGCCACAGAGTTTCACACTAATGCAGCAGCCTTCCCCTGATAGGCATCTCCGGCTGTCTTGCATGCTGACGTAACTGTGATTCTGTCGTTGTCGATGACTGAAATTGTCATGGGCTGATACGAGAGTCCATAGTGCAGTAGCCGGCAGCGTCGACGCAGAGAATCTCCCGTGGCTCATCACGGTTACCCAAACGCTTGTGTAGTGCTCCTGCGCTGCTTTGTCTTCTTCCCACGTTTAGCTCCGGGTGCATGTCCTTCGGTAGTTTCGGGACGCAAATGCACTTTCGCGATTTATGTTGGACGTCCGCTTCGAGTTGAAGGGAAGTTCTGCTTCTGGTTCCGAGAGATTGAAGAATGTGCTATCCGTTTGCTTTTAAACAGGCACGCGTAATTTAGCTGTTGTGCTTTCATTAGTTCTTATATTCGATTACGGGTGCCTAATGCGACGAAACGCTTGTTAGCTGCGATTTTTACTACCAGAACTCACGAGGCTTACGCACAAATGCGCAACAGTTTTTTTGTTATGATAATGTTTATGGATAATGCTGCATCGATAATGTTCAAGTATGATAATGTTGTTCTAGATCATGACGTGCATCAACTGCCGAGACATGGTTCCAAGACCAAATTTTTTCCGCAGATTACTTTGCCGACGAGTACGCTGTCTTCCGCCACGACAGAGGTTACAAACACACCGGCCACAAGTACGGTGGAGGAGCTTTAATCGCGCTGCTGAAGTCCATGGCTGCGTTTCGCCGCGCTGACCAAGAAGTAGAGAATGAATGCGTTTCGGTCGAAACGAAGGCCAAACGTGGAAAAAAAGCTTTGCTCACCATCGTGCATTATCTTCATCCAACTCTAGAGATCCCTGCATTCGCGTCCGTTTTTCAGCCCCTCTCAGAAACTGTAGACCCTGGCAGGTACAATTAATTAACATGCTCTGATTCGGCGCTTTCAATGCACCCGGCGAGTGGTGGAATCCAGGGGAAAATGTTGGCAACTCTTCCAAAGCAGCTCACTCGTTTAACTTCTCATTCACCGGATCGGCATACCTCCTAACCCCGCAAGAAACGTACTGGACATCGCTTCCTCCAACTTCATATCTTTAGATATTAAACAGCCTCGAGAGGCCCTTGTTCCGGTCGACCTGTGGCATGAACCTTCCACCATCACGGTATTATTACCGGTTGCTTACGAGCGGCGCATAAAGACCCCCCTTTTTTTTTTCATGGCGATTGTAACGCGCTATTCAGAACACTCAACGAAACGAAATGGGAGCCAGTCTGCGTTCGCCTAATACAAACGCAGCGCTGCAGCAGCTCACAAAAATTGTCCAAAAAGGAATGGATGAGCACATACCGAAAAAGTCGAAGCGCCCTCGCCAATTTCCGTTCTGGTTTATCAAACTCCGCAGTGCTTTGTGCCGAAAGCGTCGGCTCCACAAGCTAATGAAAGCTACTAATCATACGTCCGCCTGCATGGGCTTCTAAAGAATAGCGTTCACTTGTGAAAGCACTCCTCGCTCATGACAGATAACATCTTTTGGACTTTACGCACGCTTACCCGTTCCCCGAATGACTTCTGGGGGAACGCAAAAATGCGCACAAGAAAAGGCCCCTGAGCGGCATTACTCTGTAGGATGGCGACAATATCGTCTCCGATGCAGCCAGAATGCGCGAAATATTCACAAAACACTTCTCGTCTGCGTATTTCTCGTCTCGCGACAGCGGCTGCCCACTTGTATTTGCGCCGCTAGATGATGTCATACAGACGCCCAAAATAACTGTTGAGGATGCCACTGCTGCTATCCGCTGTCTGTGTTCGAAGAATCCTCCGGTCACAATAATATCCCATGCTTCATTGTAAAAGGCTGCTCTGACGTCCTCTCTCCGTTGCTCTGCCACATCTTTGTCTTTCCCTTGTAGAGCGTTACTTCCCGACAGATTGGAATCCTGGCGTTGTTTTTCCTCTCCGCAAGTCCGGAAACGCGTCGGTGCCTGGGAACTATCGCCATATTTTTCTGCTTTCTTCTTCATCAAAAGTCTTCGAAAAAGTAGTGCACTGTTACCTCTTGTCCAAACTCCACCCCTTGATTCACAGTAATCAGCCCGGGTTTATGTCTGCCCGGTCTGTCGAGTCGAACCTTGCCTGCTTTCTGAGTGACTCCAGCAAATGCGTACTTTCGCGTCATCTAATGGACGCCATCTACTTCGACTGCAGTAAGGCATTCGACCGCGTGAACCATGATTTCCTCCTTCGCAAGCTGTCTGCGTATGGTCTGCCTCCTGCTTTTTGAGAGTGGTTCTCTACCTACCTCAAACAAAGAACAAACTTTCTTCAGTACGCTGGCGCCAAGTCTCGCAGCTTCGCTGTGCCATCCGGAGTTCCCCAGGGCTCCATTCTTGGCCCTTCACTGTTTAATTTACTTGTGAATGATGTACAGCTCGTTATAAAACATTCACCTCTCCAGCAGTTTGCAGACGATATGAAACCTTACCGTGCAGTAGCATCAAAGGCAGATTGCGCCCAGCTTCAAAACGACGTACACGCGATTTCCCTCTGGTGCAAAACTATCTACCTAGATCTGAATCCTCTGAAGACCGTTGCTATTACATACACTAGAAGGAATTCCCCTTTAACCTTTTTGCCCCACCTTGACTCTCAGACGATAAAGCACGCGATTTGGGTGTTTTAATGGATTCTAAACTTCGGTTCACACCTCATGTCAACTACCTAGCACGTGCATCCCTTCGGACTCTGGGAATCTCTCGTGCAGCAAAGGACTTCTCATCCACTGCAAATTCGACAGTCCGAAACTAGTGAGATCTGTTCAGCTAAGGGCACCAATGCAAGCAATCCGTCCTCACGTGTGCTTTTATGTAACGACCACAGAGATGCTGTCTCCAGTCTTCCGTGTACAACGCGTGCATAATAATGATTTTTAAGTGCGAAGCACTTCTTAGTCGGGCCCTGCTCCTGCTTCCACCGCCGTCCTCCGTCCGCAGCCTAGCAACGGAGCTAGCTACCGTGCCTAGCAACGGCGCCGGATTTCCGACGCGTGAGGGCACTCGCATAGCGCCTCCTCTCCCCCCTCGCCTACTCTCCTAAAGCCCCTTTACTACTCTCCAGCTCGCAACACCCTCTCTCGGCGCGCCAGCCAGGTCACTACACTATATAAAAAAAACAGCATCCGGCGCCAGGTTTCGATCCGAGGACTTTGCGGCCGCAGCGCGACGCTCTACCGACTGAGCCACGGACGCTTTTTTTTTTTGTATTTATTGCCTGTCTTTGACAATTCACAACAGATTACATCTCAACACTGCAATTAGTACACATACAAGAGGTGCAGTTGCCAGCCACTACAGGGCTGACTTTGTCCATTTAAAATGCCCTCATATTGATTAGTTGCTCTATTTGCGGCAGCCAATCAGGTAGTTCCTGGTGGAACTTAATAACTTCAACAAATCTCCCAATGCTCTCTTTGAAATACTCCCTTGCACATCGCGCATCAACATCATTGTACAACCTTGCTGTACGAGAGCGCCATATACTATGGAGACCCAGTGCCATGACTAAATCGTAAGGCACTCCATCCTCATTGTCTATTGCAAGGAAACGTATACCGTGAGGATCTAGAGGAAAATCTTTGTGTAATGTCCTCTGTAGCACATCCCAAAAAGTATACTCCCTCCCAACAATGCAAAAATACATGATCTATTGTCTCGGGGGATTTACAACTAAAACAATCTGTCCCCCATGGCACGAATAACCCCCTTTCTTCCATAAATGTTCGTACTAATAATGTTCCTGTATGTAACCTAAACATAAAGGATTTGACCCCTGGTTGAATCTGCATTCTTTTAACCCTCTTAAGCACATCGCTACCGGGCCTTCCAAAGTACATAGCCCTGTACATGGGAACAGGGAACACAACATCGACAATATCATGATACAATTTCTTACGCGCAACCGTACTTAAATACTCTTTCGAAAATCTTGCGTTTAAAAACTTTACGCTGGCCACGACCTCCTTAAAATATCCAAAGATACCTCCCGTCATGTATTCAGTCGTAATCACAAATCGGGGAGAACCCTGCCCTAGCCTTAATTGGACACACTGTACGAAGAAAAGGGTCCCTTACTTCTCTCAAAAAAGAAATCTATTACTAGTTGTCGCACAAATAAATGCGCTAGCCCCACTCCTCCATCTTTCACACGCTTAAAAAGGTTGTTACGACTGCACCTCTCCCAATTCGAGGCCCAAACAAAAACAGCGAACACTCTATGCAACTTTTGCACGTTCATGCGTGAGCAGTGCAACACCTGCATCACATACCACAGTTTGCATACTAAGAACAAATTACACACTGTCGCCCTAGCAAACGTGGACAAATAAGCCCCTTTCCATTTGTCCGCTTTCGCGCGAGTTTCTTTTGTCTGTTCTCGCCAATATGGTTCGCTATCCCTATAAACTGTAGGGGGGCTCCCAGATACCTAACTGGGGTTGTTGTCCAGGCTACGTTGGCAAAAACGCTGGGGGTTGGATTGCCATTCGCCATGCCAGAAACCAAGACATTTTCCCCAATTTACTAGGCTTCCGGTTGTGGTACTGAACCGTTTTGTGACCTGGACTACTCTATAAATGCTCTCTTTGTTTTCACAGAACACAGCAATGTCATCCGCATAAGCCAGCCGTTTCACTTCGGTCTCCAGGAGGCGGAATCCACGAATCTCTACGTCATTTGGATACGCAAACACAAAGTTTCAATGTAAATACCAAAACAATAGTGGGCTAAGTGGGGCATCCCTGGCGCACCGAGCGTTGCACGTCAATGGGCGCTCCCAATGTCTTATTCACCACTACCGCGTAGTGCAATTCGGTACGCCAGAGCCACCCCATCTTTGATAACAGAACCTACATTGATATAATCCAGTATACAAAGCAACACTTCATGTGACACACAATCAAAAGCCTTCTCGAGATCCAGCTGAAGAACCGCGACACTTACTTTTGCGGCATCGCTACACTCAAGCACGCACCTGGCCTTGTGAATGTTAGTACATATAGATCTCCCTCGTATACCGCAGGTTTGATGAGAGCCTACTACGGACGCGACGCTGATATCATTGCTAGTAACGCGCCTTATATCTTTAACGTATTCAAACTACGTCGTCAGCGGCGTGCGTTGGCGACTCAGCGGCGTTATACGCCTCGAGATTCGCGATCGCTGCGCCGCCTGCCGCCGCTTCTCCGCGGCGTTTGCGGGATTAGCACTGCTTGGCTGATAGGTGGTCATGCAGTGTTTTGGTTCTCTTTCGCTTCTCTTTGCCTTTCCGCGCACTAAACAACTTGTTATGGTGATGTCTGTAAGCTAACTGCACGTTTAGGGCACTTAAAAAAAACAGCTGCGTCGTGGCAGAGCGCTCTTACGCCAAAAGCTACTCGAGGAGGCGGTTCTGCGCGCTTCTTGGCCGCTCTTGCGGGCCTCGGCGACGGCAGCAGCATATCACCGCTGTCACCTTCGAACACGTCAGCACAAGTGAATTTTATTTATTGTCGCCTCGTTTAGACCTGATATTCGCACTGTAAGAGGTTGGTTCGTTTTGCAGCGCAGACAACAAATGCGGCTTTGCTTCGAATATGTACGTCGTAGAAAAATATGTTTCGGGGATGTGATAACCCGATAGCTGACAAAAACTTGTGCCTTTTATGGGAATATAAGCCACGCGAAAATGTTAAGTACACTCAAAGGCTGTGCATTGTCAGATATGTGCCCACTCATGTCTTATATGGTAAGAACCAAGGTATATGTAATGAAACCACGGGAAAATGAATGGTCTGGAAGTCAGGAATAAATAGTATAGTAGTACGGGAATAAAAAAACCGAGTGCAGCTTCTGAAATGCTAAAGACGTTTGTTTGAGCAAGGTAGTGTTCACCAGACCAACTAGATGCGAAATGCACTGATATTTCGCTAGACATGGGGGGGGGGGGGGAGGAAAGGAGGAGGACGCTCAACTGTCGTTTACAAATGCGGAGCGAAATCAACGAATGAACGTTTTGTAATCACACACACAAGCTGCGTGTTCACTTTTCGTTTTTTTTCGCCTTCAACGAACGGCTGACCACTCGGCGGACGCCCTTTTTTGAAGAAACAGGGTAGGAATTCACAAGCGATACGAGGTGTCGTTGGAAGTAGTTGATTGATGATTGCAGGGTTTAACGCGCCGACGCAACGGAGACGATGAGGCACGCCGTAGTGGAGGGCTCTGGATTAATTTTGACCACCTGGAGATCCTTAACGTGCGCCGAAATCTCGTACACACGGGCTCGTTGGAAGAGTGTCGTATCTGATGAGGGTCTCTGATTTCGGTTTATGCTAGATTCTGCAGTCTTTCTTTGTCATATGTTTCGAAGAAGAGTTTGGTCACGGACGCGGAGTTACTCTATAAGCCCATCTTCGCGCTTCTCGTGGAGGATAAATGTACAAATGAACCTTTGCGAGCGCTCACCTCGGGACAAGACGACCCCAGCATTAAATTTGTCGTGGTGTGCTGACTCCGGAGTGTAATTTTACATTATCCATCGTACTTCTTTGGTACAATATTTGTGAAATTTATGCCGCATTGGCTTGTTCATGGTACTGATCAATATCTGATATGTGATATTGGCAGGCGTAACTTGCGTGCTGTCAGGTATGAGTGCTCCACAGGATTTTGTAAGTGCACAAAGTCGATTTACATCATAGTGTTTATGGTCGCAACATGACCATCGGAGGAAACACTGCTTACGGAGACACTGTCACTAAATTTCAGGGCAGCGGAATTGCAATCAGCTGCATGCAAATGCTGGCTTCGGGACGCCGGCCTGTGACACACGCCCGGCGCTCATATAGATCTCACTAAGATCGCGTCATAAACGTTTATACTCTCGTGAACACACCACGCTTGCAAACAGAGTGCCTGCTCCACGTTATTCGGTATTTCGAACGTGGACAAATGGTAAATCGCTGTCTTGAACGAGCCCAAAAGCAACGGCGACAGGGGGGAGCGGGCCGGGGACTCCCGCGCCTGCTTTCGAAACGGGCTGCTAGGGGGACTTCAGTGGCGCCCCTACAGGCCGCGCTCGAGGCGTATAGCGGCTTGATAACTGCGTGGTGTACACGTGATACTACAAACCCGCTAGTTCTGCATTCTCTCACGTGACTGCGCCTCCTCTCCCTTCACTCCGGTCGGCGCTTCGCAGCTGCGGTGCGCTGCGGTGCGGTGCGCTCCTCCTCTCGAACATACACGTTAATTCACCAAGATTTCCGCAGAGGGACAAACGAGGCGTGTTAAGCCGAACGTGATCACGAGGGGGTGTTAATGTAACTAACGGGCAAAATGCCACCAAACTTCAACAAACTCTCCCTCATAGCATCACCCCGTGCTTCGCACTTCCTCATACTCCCCTTCGGGGAAATGCGGGGGAATTTTTGTGTATCCTTAGGCATTTTAGATGCGACGCTCAGAGCATCTCTTGTCGGCGGCCCTGTCCTTCCTGCGTGCGTCCGTTGTTGTCCGCGTGCGTCCGTTGTTGTCCGCAGCCACACTCCCCCTCTCCTCTCCGATAGCGAACACTCTCTCGCGAGGGGCATTGGATTGGATTGGATTGGATTGGATTGGATTGGATTGGATTGGATTAAAGTGGATTGTGTTGGATTGTGTTGCGTCATAGCCGCGGCACTCTCTCTCTCCGTGGTCTCCTCTCCTTCGGACGCGCTGCGCATATACGCCTCGAGCTTCGCGATCGCTGCGCCGCCTGCCGCCGCTTCTCCGCGGCGTTGACGGGATTTGCGCTGCGTGGCTGATAGGGGCTCGTACAGTGTTTGGGCTCAATTTCGCTTCTTTTCGCCTTTCCGCGCCCTAAAACAAACTTATTATGGTGACGACTATAGGCAAGGAGTACGTTAGGTCACTTAAAAAGCAGCTGCGTCTTCGTAGAGTACGCGATCGCCTCCAAGAGCTACCCGGGGACGCGGTTCTTCGTGCTTCGTCGCCGCTCTTCCGTGCGTCGGCGGCGGCAGCAACACATCACCCATGTCACCTCCAAAACATTAGGCACGAATGAATTCTACTGTCGCCTCTTTTAGACCTGATGCTGGCACAATGAGAGGTTGGCTTCATTTTGCAGCGTGGACAACGAATGCGGCTTCGTTTAGAATATATACGTCGCAGAAAAATATGTTTCGAGGATGTGATTATCCATTCTTGGACAATAACTTATGCCGTTTATAAGAATATAAACCATGCGAAAATGTTAAGTATATTCCAAGCCTGTGCGTCGTTAAATATGTGCCCACACACGCAATATAGCTAGAACCAAGGCAAGTTAATGAAACCACGGAAAAATAAATGCTGTGCAAGTGCGGAATTATGAAACATAATAGCTCTAACGGAAATGAAAAAAAAAAAAGAAACAGTGCAGCTTCTGACATGCTAAATACGTTCGTCGAAACTTGAGCCAGGAAGGGTTCACTAGACCAACTATACGCGAAATGCACTGCTATTTCGCGAGACATTAGTGTGGGGGGGGGGGGGGGGGGGGGGGGAAGGGGAGGGGGACGCTGTGTAAAAATGCGGAGCGGAATCCAGCAATGAACGTTTTAGTAATCCCACACAAATCTCGCGTTCACTTTCCTTTCGTTTTTCTACTTCAACGAAGAGCTGATCTTACGGCGCACGCATTTTTGGAAGTATACAGGGTAGGCTGTTCAACAAGCGATGAAAGGTGTCGTTGGAAGAGTGTGGTATGTGATAAGGCCCTCTGCTTTCAGTTTCTACTTCATTCTGCAGACTCCCCCTGCCATATGACGATATTTTGAAGAAGCATTTAGTCGCGGACACGGATTATATTCTAAGCCCGTCTCCGCGCTGCTCGCAGAGGATATATGTAGCAGATGAATGTTTGCGGGCGCTCACTTCACGACAAGACGACTCTGTCGTGTGCTGATCCCCGAGTATAATTATGCATTGTCCATCGTACTTTTGTTGAATATTCCCGGAATTAACACAGACTTGTTTGTAAATGTTGGTGATCAATATCTGAAGTATAACATTGGCAAACGTAACGTAACTGGCGTGCTGTCAGGTATGAGTGCTCCGCTGATTATGTAAGCGCACAAAACCGATTTAAATCGTAGTGTATAGCCGTAGCATGTACACCTCAGTAACCGGTGGTTACGGGGATACGGGTAGTAAATTCAGGTCAGAGTAACTACAATCGGCTCCATCATACGCCGGTTCCGCGACGCTGGCCTGTGACACACACCTGGCGCTTATACAGACCGAATATACCACACTAAGATCGCGTCAGAAACATTTACACTGTCGTAAACGTTTCTACTTCATTTGCGAACAGAGTGACTGCTCCACATAAACATGGATTTCAAACGCCCGCAAACGGTAAATCTCAGTCGTGAAGGGGCCGCAAAGGCAGCGGCGGCACTGGGGAGCGGGGCGCGGACTCCCGCGGCTGCTTTCAAAACGGGCCGCTAGGGGGATTTCAGTGGCGCCCCTACAGGCTGCGCTCGAGGCGTATAACCGGTGTGCCGCTTTCCGGCGGCCTTTCGGTCGACGGTTGCTCTCCGTTTGCGCTTGAACCCCCCTCAGCGTCGCATCACACCAGGGTTCCCGTGAGGTGAGGTAGGCGTAATTTTTTTTCGAACGTCCTCTTAGAAATGCAAGTATCTGAATGAAGCTCTTCATGTCCCCTGAGTATAACTGATTCCGAGTTCCCGTTTTTTGTTTGTTTGTATGTGTGTGTGCATATGTTCATACGCGTGTATGGGTTGTCCATACATTTCAATGGGTTTCATATGTATTTCGCAATAGTTGTATTCTCCGCATGATGCGACCATTTGAATATTGAGAACATGAGTGTTTGCAGATGCTTGTACTTTTTCATGAACCCTGTCTTCGTGCATGCTAATGTACCCTACCTCAATGTTCATATTTTACTCGTGTAATTTGCTTGTGTTTATGTGCGTGTGTGTTCGTGTATGTATATGTCTGTGTGTGTCCGTGTGTGTGTGGTGCTGCACTGTACTTCGTGATTCATTGCACTTCGCCACCAGTACACCCATTGCTTGTTTCTTCTGTGTGTCTCTTTGTACTTCCAGTGCACACCCCAAGGAAGGCCTAGGGCTGTTGGTGGGCACTCCCAAATAAATATATAAATGATTGGTAATGCGATTCCTGTTTATGAATACTTTTAATTAAGCCGTTTTTTTATATTCTCGATTTTTTTTACTTTGTGGAAAATATTGCAGTATGTGATTTTACTAATCACAAGGGTTGTCGGAGTTTTATGAACGTGCCTTCCTTCACATCTCTGTTCTTGTTTTCCATTCTGGAGATGAGTCTGATGGTGAGCTGCGCTCTTTCCCAAGTGAAGGGTTGTCTCTTTGTTGGGACCGTTTATTGTTATCGTAAGCTTAAGATTCTAATGCTATTCACGACTGGTGTCTGGTTGTTGGCGTAGACGCAGATGTGGTAATCCGACGGGCCTCTTTTCCGTCCCCTACTGGTACGTCGGTGAAAGAGTAATACCGATTTTGACGAGGGGAACAGTTGAGTCCTCGGCCTCGAACGTACTGTCGTATTGTGCGTACACGCCTCTTGTAAAGTGACTTTAAGTGCCCGTCGCTGCCTCCGCACATCCAGAGCGTCATGTCTCGGCGTAACGACTGTGGGCTAATGAACTCCGTACAGATGGTTAACCAGCGAAGCTGTAACGTGTGGCCGGCGTTCACCCGTGGCCTACCCATTACGGAGTAACGGGCGCCCGGTGTTTGCCATTGCCACTCCACCCGTGAGCGCGCCGCTGACCCTGCCTGCAGTCGTCGCTTCAGCCGTGCTTCACGCTGTAGCTCGCTGCGAGAGAAACTCTTATAAGTGCAGAACACTTTATGGGCTCGCCTTGTCGTCGTAGCTCGCTAACGGTCGATGCGACTGCCGGAATCAGACGGCGCGGTGACATAACGGACCCATGGAAGTAGAGCCTTCTGTACCGGGGTCAGGGAGTCACGCTGAGGCTTCGAAAACCACGCGGTTTAAATAGTAATAACCATTCAAAACTCGCGAACCGCTGGCGCTTGTCATACATCTTCCCCTTGTTTAGCGCAAAGAAAACTGCAGGTACGTTTCAGGCAAAATGAGTGTATATAACCGGAAGCCCCCGTATTCATTTTGTTAGGAACGCTCTTTGGGTTGGCTTTTACGATAGTAATCGTAAAAAGCGGCCGCGCAAGAGAGAAATGGCGAGTTCGAAATGACGCAGAAAGGCTCCAGCCACGCAAGAAAAAAATTTCACGTTCGAAATGACGCGAAACAGCTCCAGCATACGACATAAAAGCAAGCACAAAAAGAGCAGAACTCCCGCTGGCGCAGTTTCAGGTAGGGGGCGCGCGAGCACTGCGAAGGCGGGAAATTCGAAATGCATTGGGTGGCAGCAGTGGGCGGATCCGATAACGGCACTGCAGCCCATGATGGTGAATCACTGCTCTGCACTTTCGACAGCTTTCACATTGAGTGGAACGGCTTTAATTTTTCGCTCCCTCGATGCGCGATTCGCACCAGTATACCTGTGTTGGATATGCGACAGTGTTGCTACGTCATCTACATCATATAGCCAATCTCTCTCCCCTCACTTCATTAACTGATTATTAAGTGTAACGCACTAACGCCGCATAGGCGATGAGGCGCACCGTAGTGGAGGGCTCCGGATTAATTTTGGTTACCTGGGGACCTCTAACGTGCGCAGAAATCTCGAAGACACGGGCATTTTTGCTTTTCGCCTTCATCAGAAAAGCGGCCACCGCGGCCGGCAATCGAGCCCGCGTCCTTGGGCTCAGCAGCACAACGCCTTAGGCACTGAGCCACCGCGGCGGCTATCTCTTTTCCATTCTAACTCCTTTCCAACCTGTTTCTTTTTCTCGTGAAGGCGGTGGAGGAGTTTTCTGCGTACATGGAACCACCGGACTTTTCGCTCGTCTAGCCGCCATATAAAGCTTCTCTGCACATTGTTTTTCGCTTTGTGACACCATTTGCGTTCGTACATAACCTGCAAGCTCCGTTTAACCTGCAAGTTCTGTTTAAACGCGAAGTAGAACTTTTGCCTTCTTTGGCCAGTGCTTGCCTGGTCGTATGTTGCAATTTCGTCATCTGATAGGCTGCGCAGTTCGACAAACCGAGTACATCGGCACTTTCCTGGGCGAAACTTGTTGTTGGGCGGACGTCGGCTCAAGAAACCTTTCGGCTCCCTCAACGACGGCGATTTGTCGTAAAGGGGGCAGCTGGCTTCGCAGGAGATTTTGACGTGTTCGCGCTTAGAACGTGACAATTTTTTTGCGGCCGATAAACTTGCGAAAAGTGCAAAGTAAGCGTGACGCGTTCCCGTTGGCATATTGATTCTGACCTTTTAAGTAATCATGCGCCTTATATACTTGAGATCAGCTTAGAAGGTGCGTACTGTTAAAGGTCACCCGCTGGCGACGCCACGTTTGTATTTTTTTTTTTAGTTTTTCGAAGAATTTACGCTTGCAACTTCACACCTGATTTCACATAAGTTATTTTTGTTTTATGTTAAACCACGCTCTGCAGAATCTGCGTCGACAAATTGGGCAATGCAAAAATATTGTCTGATTTTCTAAGGAGTGGGATATAAACAGTAATTGGCGGTTGAAGACAGAAAGGTCAACTGCAAGTGCGGAAACAAAAGCAAAAACGTGCCAGCTTATTTGACCTTTAAACAGCAGTAACGAATGCTCGCCGTCTCTCTTTCTGCTACAATGTCACAGAGAATCCGCAGGATTTCAGGGGTGTCTTTTTTCTTCTTCTTCTTCTTCTTCTTCTTTTTCTTCTTGCGTTTTTCTTTCTTTGTTCACTGTCACCGCAGCCGACAACGCAACAATATTGAGTGAGTGAGAAAGTTGTTAGGAAATGGGAGGCCTATAGCCTTTCGAGGCGTGCCAGCAATTGCTTCGCCCGAGTAAAACTATTCGCGACCAATCACCAGAAGCCACAGAGGCTTCTCATTCAACAAGTTCAGTGCAAGGCGTACGATGTCTCTTCCAGCGATCCAGTATTCTTTCGGGAATAGTATGTCGTCGAAGGAGGAATGCGGGGGCAGCTCTTCTTCGGAGTTATTTAAATGAATAAATAAAAAGAAAACGTGGCGCTAAACATACGTGGACGAAGACGATATGATAGAAACAGGCGCCACGTCTGTTTAGCGCCACGTTTTCTTTTTATTCAAGTATGAACCGACTAGCTCAGCAACAAGTTCTTTAAACGAAGCTGAACGCTCCATCGCATGCGATGGGCAGTCCACAAAATGTGTCTTACGTCACCAAGACCACCACACGTTGAACACTAGGGGCGGTGAGGTCAGATTTAGTTTATGAAGTCAAGCTGGTGCACGTGCTGGATTTGTCCGGGTGCGGAGCCGTAACAATGGCTTTGCTCTTTACATTCCTTTAGTAACACAAGGTCGGTTCCGCGGGCTCCAAAGGGACCTGGCATGGTCGGTAATCTCCTGCCTTAGAATGCACCGGTGGTCTGGTATCGCCTCACCGTTCGAGTAGGTGCAGGCGCTTCTTGAGCCAACTTATCAGCGGCTTTGTTCCCCGACCATCTATCTACGCGGGAGGGGAGCCACTCTAAGCGAACACTATGGCCGCTTCCTTTGAGCGCCCGAATAAGACGTACGAAGCGTTTGCTCGTTCGTTCTATGGGAACTCCATGCATCAGAAGTTGTGGGGCTGTTTTAGAGTCTGTTGGAACGACCAAGCGTTGTTGTCCCCAAGAAGTTAAATCGCAGTAATATTGAGTTGCAGTTCTGGCTTTAGGTTTTACCACCTCGGACGTCGCTAAAAGGTTGCCTACGACGAATCCGCTGAACGGGCTTTCCTGCGGTGCTCTCAATCGGGACAGACGACCGCCGGTTTGAGAAGAACGTTAGATCCTGCAAATTGCTCTTGCCTGTTCAATTTACACGCGTTCATTACCCGCAGGTCCCTTTGTCGACCCCGCATCGTCCAGCTCAACCGATCCTCTTTCTCCGGAGTGGGGACAAGGATAATGCAGCTGCTGGATGCACTCAGTGTGTATGTACCTGGTGTACACACACCAGGTGTATATAGATGGTGTATACACCTGGTATATACGTACCAAGCGCAGTACGAGCACGACTCAGGTTCCAAGAAAACCGCTGGCGAGAAAATCGGCGCTGCACTCGCACGGCATACTTGATTGATTGATTGTAGGGTTTAACGCGCCGACGCTACACAGGCGATAAGGCGTACCGTAGTAGTAGAGGGCTCCGGATAAATTTTGACCACCTTGGGATCTTTAACGAGCGCCGAAATCTCGTACACACGGACGTTTTTGCTTTTCGCCTCCATCAGAAAAGCAACCCCCGCGAGCGGAAACGAACCCGCGTCATTTTGCTCAGCAGCACAACGCCATAGCCACTGAGCCACCGCGGCGGGTACGGCAAACTTCAGTACAGCGCTCAGAAAGTTTCTAGAGCACTGTACTTCTCCATGCATGACGCAAGAATGAAATTTGTTGAGAGCTGAACTGATAAAGAGCTTCATAAATTGGCAGGCTCAGTCACGAGTGGACGAGTGAACATCAGCCCTTTTCTATAAATGCCACGTATTTTCGAAGTAATATTTTGTGTTTAGCACACGTGCGCCTTCAAGCAAGTTGCGCTGCTAACAATGGTTATGGCGCGTTGGAAACTGGTAGTCCATTTGGGTGGTAAACAACCTGGGAAAATTTTCAAGAAAACTTAATGATCACAAAGGAAATCAAACCAGGAATGCGCTGGCGGAGCACGCGTTGCAAATACTGCATCAGTTACTATCAGTTAACTACGTTACTATCATGGCAGATGACAATAACTTCGCATCTCGACTTATCCTCGAAACGCTCATAATTCGAGCTACTCCGCATATAACAGGATTGATGGTAACCTGCAAACTACCCGCGATCAGTACGCCATATGCTATCCATATAAATTTACGACGGTCAATTGCCCTCGTCAACGTCGTTCTCGAATTGGTCAGGCATCTTAGCGGTTAAAGGGACACTGAAGTGATTTGTAAACATTACGGGATAACCGCGGATTGTACTTTGGAGTCTCTAGTCCATGTTTCGACCACTCTCGCTGCGGTTTACGCGACTTTATTGAGTAGAAAAATCAATTCGAAAACGCTTTCCTCCTCTCTACATCTTCCTTGCCGATTTCCTATGACGTTTTGTATGACTTCAAAACGAGATGGATTGGCTTTACTCGCTATTGCACGGCTCGCCGACCCTCCGACGAAATCAGTCGGCCTAGCGTTTAGTCGGCCGGCCGCGGACGGGTCGCCGCTGGGCGAACAGGAGCACTTCTAACTGCACCCAAAGTGCTCTCGCGAGTTCTGGCATCTTCCAGTGGTCGGGCAGGAGCAGGGGCGTTGTGTTTCATTGGTCGAGGAGGAGCACTTTTTTGGCGCCGAGAGCAGCCGAGAGCAGTTCTCGGTGCTCCGTCCATGTCCGTCGCCAGCGGCGGAGTAACAGGGAACGCCGAGGAAGTCACATGACCTCTTTTACGTCATTTCTGGTTTTACCCCCCCGGGTGGCGGAGGAAAAATGGCGGAATCCAGCAGCCGCGACAGTCGCTCAGTGCGTACGGCAGCAGCTAAGCGCGGTCGTCTGGACGATGCTGCTACTGTTAGATGATGAAAGCACCACAGATTCAAGCGCAAACTCATCATCGGACAGCAGCAGCAGCAGCGACCACGACGACGATTTGACATTGCATGAGTTTATGTTCGAGCACCTGTTCACCCCGCCGGAGCAGCGACCGAAGGTAGAGCCGTATCTGGAAAAGACGGCGAATGCTGTTATCGTTCGTAGCTAATTTTTGGGAGACACGATGGTGACCCCTTTAACATGAACATCCGCTCGGCTTCTTCATTTGTCGCCATGCGGAAGGCAGAAAATCACCGGCACGTATCTGGCAAAATTGGCGAGGAACAGCGTGCGGACAACACGATCGCGCGAAATGCTCCGGGAAGCGAGAGCGGGAAAAGTTTGGTCACATGACTGACATGACTCTTGACATCACGCCCTCCCCCTCTTTTCACTGCCCCCGGAGAAGCGCGAATGTTTCATTCGCGGAACGAAAGCACACGTCCGCGTTACTCCTGTGTGCTGCTCTGGCTGCTCGCTCCACTTGCCCCTGTTCTCCCAATGGAATTCACCAGCCACGACACGTTTGTGCCAGGAAGGATTGCATTTAATTGGTTAGTTTCTAGACTGTATCAAGCTCCAAGTTCAAGGTGCTCCTCACAAGCGCACATGCGACGCTTCGCAGTCTGGTACGACATTAAAAAAATCTAAAGCCAATTGAAGGCGGGAGAAGAGTCAGCGAAATAAATGTAGGTGCTAAGGAATTCAAATAAACCGAAACTGTTATAGCACAGCGTCAAACCAGGGTGCCGGAAGCACTTTTCGCGCTGGGTGAACTGGCATAGCGGCCAGCAGCACGACCGCACATTTGCGAATTGCTTCTCCGTCTGATGAATGCAGTCGCTAGAGGTGAGATATTTGGGGGAATTTGGGGGACGCTTACTGCTCTCGCGTTATTCAAAAAATAGTTATCTAAACTGCTTGGAATGCTATAACTAAATAAAAATGTACTTTACATTTCCATTCCCGGCAGCGCTGGAATACGTAAAAGATCGCTTTTTGCAAACACAAAAACGCAGAAGGTATAAGTTGGGGGGGGGGGGGGGGGGGGGGGCGGAGCGGGAATTTTTTAAGCAGTACTGTAAGTTTAATTAACGCCATAGAGAGCGATACTGTACCAGAAGGAAAGAGAACGAAACCTGAAGCAACATGAAGCGTAATTTGAGGGAGATGCTGAGGCTGGAATGCGAAGTCCCTGGCTCTTTCTGGGCAGACGTAAGCACAATAAAGAACAAAAGAAGCAATAGGTAAGCTAAAATACAGGGGGGCGACCGTGCGAGCAAGGGCAGAACACTATTAGCGTGCGAATCACCCACGAAATTAACTAAAGCCAACACGATTAATGAAATAGATAGACGGAGAGCTTTCCCGAAATAAAAAGGTAATAGAAGATGTTTTTGTACATTACACTACACTCTTCGCACTGCCATTCCCAATATCCAAGACTTCAAACAAGACTTTATCCCACCCGCCGCGGTGGTTCAGTGGCTAAGGCGTTGCGCTGCTGAGCACGAGGTCGCGGGTTCGATTCCCGGCCGCGGCGGCCGCTTTTCTGATGGAGGCGAAAAGCAAAAACGCCCGTGTGTACGAGATTTCGGCGCACGATAAAGATCCCCAGGTGGTCAAAATTAATCCGGAGCCCTCCACTACGGCGCGCCTCATCGCCTGCGTTGCGTCGGCGCGTTAAACCCCACAATCAATCAATCAAACATCCTAGCACAATTTTTTATAGAGTATTCTGTGAAGCGTTCTAGGCGGGCGTCCTGCCGCTTTCTTTTTCGTGAACGAATACTGTTTAAATTCCAAAGTCGGACGACAGGGCAAAACTTCAGTCTGTAACTGGCTACAGGCCAATCACCTTAGCCAATGCAAACTACACAGTCCTGATGATGATTATAGCTAATAGATTACATGAAATAAAAACATAGGGAGCATCAAACATGTGGCATACGAGGTAGAAGCACATTAAACGATGTTCATGTCGTACGTAGCGTTTTGCAGTGTTGTGATGTATGTTGTAGAAGAGATGATTGATTAATTGTAGGGTTTCACGCGCCGACGCAACGAAGGCGATGAGGTGCGCCATAGGGGAGGGCTCCGGATTAATTTTGACCGCTTGGGGATCTTTAACGTGCGCCAAAACACACGGGCATTTTTGCTTTTCGCCTCCATCATAAACGCCGCCGTGGCGAATCGAACGGTTCGATTCCCGGCCACGGCGGCTGCTTTTCTGATGAAATGCGAAAAGCAAAAACGCCCGTGTGTGCAAGATGTGCAAAATAAGTTGTGGGCCACAACTTATTTTGTAGAAGGGTAGCGATGCTTCAGATTGATTATGAGGAGGCGTTTGATAAAGCGTGTCACGAAATCTTGTTCTTAATTTTGGGCTATGAAATGTTGGGGATGTTGTGAAAGAGATTGTACGCATGACATATCGTGAATGTTTCACAAAACTGTTCGTAAACAAGCATGTATGCCAAAGTATTGCCGTTTTATCTACTGTGAGACAGGAATGTCTTGCCTCTTCCCCGTTGTTTTGCATTTTTTTAACCTGTTTGTTCGCGCATAATTAATGGTGGTGATTGGCGCGGGTGTTGTCTCCACTCGAGTGAGGTGAGACTATTAACATATGCGGATGGCATGGTTGTATTTTGTGGTGACAAGGAGAGTGTCAGCAAAGCAATAATGATAACAAAGGCATTTTGTCGCGTTACTAAGAGTTGTGTTAATCGGGCAAAGTGTGTGGGTTTTTTTCATCGGGACTGGGCGGCAGCATCGTCAGTGTTTGAAAATGTCTCTTGGTTACGCACACCTGTGCGGTACCTCGCAGTTCCCCTGGACAGTTATCAGGATAGCCGCGATTACTGGGAATCCGAAACGGTGAAGCTGCGCGAACGAACAGACAACCAAGGGGAGGGTCGAGCTTTGTCTGTTTTCACACGTGCCACAGTTTGCAACCTTTTTCTTGTAGCAAAACCGTGGTATGGGATTCAAGCCCTTCATTGTTCGTGAGTTCACGTTCAGAGAATGAGCACGAGGTCGCGGGTTCGATTCCCGGCCGCGGCGGCCGCTTTTCTGATGGAGGCGAAAAGCAAAAACGCCCGTGTGTACGAGATTTCGGCGCACGTTAAAGATCCCCAGGTGGTCAGAATTAATCCGGAGCCCTCCACTACGGCGCGCCTCATCGCCTGCGTTGCGTCGGCGCGTTAAACCCAGTGTTGCCATCGCTGAGCGTCAGACATCCGCTAAAAAGCAATGAGAAATCCGCCAGATTCCGCTAGATTCTAAACATATCCGCTAAATTTCCCGCTAGGGCCTCTTTTTTTAAAATAACAGTGCAATTTCGTATCAGAAATACCTTTATCATTCTTAAAAGCTCCCAAACTACGAGAGCTGAAAAATATATAAAGAGTCTTCCAAGGAGTCTAACAGAACACTTCAGGTTTCAGTGCTGCGGTGGTCGTCATTGGTCAACCTCATCACAGAAGAGGCTAAAGTTATAATCTCACACTGATGAAAAAAAAAAAAGAACTCACAGGTCAACGAAAAACACATCGAGGTCTTCGTCGCCGCTGTCGTCGTCTGACACCATCTCCACAGGACCGCTGGTACTTGTTGAGGGACCAGAAAGGTGACTTGGTTGCACATACGTTGCAGATGTCCAGATTGCACTAACAACTGCTGCGGGAAGTTCGTAATCAAAACAACTTTTCTGGTGTCACTTCAGTCCCGCTCTTACGACGAGGATGGCGTTTGTTGTTTCAGGCTTCGGCTTGTTCCTCATCTTGGATTTTACTATGTTAAGCTGACTAAACCTCATCTCTACTTCGGCATTTGAATACGGCAGCACGAGCATCGACATGGCAAATCCGGCCAGCTCGGCGAACGGGTTTTCGCCGCAGGCGTCCTTATAGGAGTGAACTTCACACCAGAACGACTGCGTGAACGATATTTGCTTCCAGTCCAGGAGTGTGATTTTGCTCCACTGGTTTTAAATTTTTTCGATTGTCTCAGAGCCGTTTTGAAACCTCGCGGATTTGTTTGTTTGAGATAGGCGGAGCAAGTGAACGGGAGCCCTCCTAACCTCTGAAGTTAAGCAATTTCTGAATTTTAGAGGACACGGAAATGGTTTCTTGCAGGGCAATTTTGAATCAGTGCACTTCGTGAGGTATCCGCCAGAAATCCGCTATGCATGAAAATGGCCCGTCAAAAAATCCACTAGCCGCTAGACAAATTTTTCCCCCGTCAGAATAAAATGAAATCCGCCAGATTTAGCGGAAAATCCGCTAAATTGGCATCACTGGCTACAATCAATCAATCACGTTCAGAGAATACATCGTGTGTTCGCGGTGTTTACATGGTCTTTAGTTCGGGAGCGTTTAATTAGAAGTAATCTTTTCCGGCGAGTTAATTAGGGAGGGCGGGGTGGGGTAATAAATTTGAAATTGAAAATTTTGAATTTGGGCAGCGTCACGTTTATATTCGCCAGCTTGATAACCGGTTTTTGCTTTTACGAGATACGAATGACCCTTTTCTGCGAACATTTTTACAAAGTGTGCTGTCAAAAGCATTGCCAAAGTATATTGTCTCGTCCGCAAATGAAAGTGTATAGCCATAAAGGCTATATGAAGGAGGTTGTAGACTCTTCTAGGTTTCTAGCAGTACGGTTTTCATTGAAGCACCTAGCAACTGTGTCAAGAAAGGCTTTTAATAAGGACTTGAAGGGTCTGTTGTTACCTGTGTAGATCTGTTCCTGGCCAGGACGTGTCACCTCGTGTTAAAAAGGCCATTCCAGCATCTGTGAAAACCTTTTTCTTGAAGCTACACACCAGTACACTGCCCGTTAAGAGGTGGATGCAGGAGAAAGGCTTGTTTGTCGCTGGTCCTACAACTTGCACTTTGTGCAACAAACCGTAAACTGTTGAGCACGTTTTTGCGGAGTGCTGGGACGCCATCTTTTTCTGGGATGTGTAACAGAGAACCTTAAAAATATACCAGGCCGTTTCACCACAAGGCATACAATTTATTTGCGTAGCTACAGTGTGCCGTATAACCTCATCATGGCTCTAGGATTGCATGCCATTTGGAGGTCGAGGATGGCGGTGCGCCGCGCTGACCCGCACGCCCTCATTGTGAGCAAATATTTCGCACGAAGTATTAGTTTTCTCTTTGAAGTGCACAAGTTGCAGACGCCCGATCTGGAATGGCTACCAGTTCTAAAAGAGCTGCGTACACGTTTGATGTTTATTTTTAGTTTTTCCGGCAGCCGAAGTTCGGCCGATGGTTTCTAATTTATCCGTGACGTGTATTGTGTGCGAAAAAAGGCAATTTAAAAAAAAATACGGCTTGTGGCCGAGTGGTCTTCTTAAGTTAGGCTGGTAGCCGAACGTGTGAGTTTGTACATCTTTGTGTGCCCACTGTTATATGTAATGTCGAAGATCCGCAAGAAAGAAAAAAAAAATGGCCGAGTGGTGTGGAGCTGTAGCTCGGCTGTTTTGCCAATCGCAAGTTCGAATTCCCAACAGGGCGTCTTTAGTTGATTTATTTGTTTTTGGGCATGTATTTTATACCGACCACCATTTTTGCGCTGTAACGTTCACTGAGTTCGCAGAACGCGTACAGACTGACACTGACGCGCTGGCGAGTTCTCGTTGGCGTGGTGTTGCCATAAGCACCGACTCTACAAAAATTCTTCAATAGCAGGTAAGTAGTTTCAAAAAGTCGATACGAGACCATGCAGTTCAGAAACTTACTGCCAAAGTTTTGAGATGGGTTTCTTGGTCACTCTTACGTTAGGAGCCCTGTTTATTTCTGATGCATTTCTATGAAAACAACTCCTAGTATTTACTGGTAAACTGATGATGACCCATCCGACTCCACATCGAATAGAACTAGTTAAAAAAGAATACGGATGGCCATTAGCTCATAAAGTGGGGTCTGCGATATAAGTGCGATTTCAGTCGCGGGGCAGGTTTGTGTTGACGACTCCCAGGTGAAAATAATATTTTTTTCTAGTTGGGTTATTGAACCAGAAATTTTTTCTAGCTAGAAATTCAGTTTGTAGCTCATTTTAAGCTGGATTTAGATTATGTAGCTGGCACCTTTTACAACCAGCTAGCATTTGTCAGTCCAGCTGAAAAAAAAAGCCTGCAAGCTGTAAATGATCGTACCTTACCTAACTAAGAATTTTTCTAGTTAGATGGTGTCGATTCCAGCTAGAATCTATAAATCTGGTCAGAAATGACGCTCGAAATAATGAGTGCTTGCTAGAAACGCTCTTTCCATTTCCACGGGGGGTTGAATTCAATCAATCGTGCAAAACCGACGAAGGGACTTTCGTGCCAACGGGCACTCCCGCTGCCCACTCTCGCTATGGCTTCGCATGCCAAGCTGTGCCAAGCAGTTTCTTCGAAAATACAAAAGTGCAGCAAAATCGTCGTTTAAGCAGACGAATCATCGTCTAAGCAGACGATTGAACTCATACTGTTGCTCTGCGGAAGGAAGCTGTGGACAAAAGCCTAGAATCTGACGGAATGACGCTTTTATTCTCCATTTATTCCATTTATTCTCCATTTTCTTATCACAACACCTGTGTTGTGATAAGAAAATTGCGATAAGGAAATTGTGATAAGGAAAGCGCTGGTGTCGTTTCCCTTTCTCGTCCCTGTGTCAGTGTAAGTTTCACTCAAGGAAGTTTCGAAAAACTATTACGGAAAAAAAATTTTGAAACGGTAGTTGCTTCGCGCGCTTACGGGACCAGTGTTTGATTCTTTTCAGCCCGGGTTTTATGAACGCAACGTCATATGTGATCTCAATTTTTTTTATTTTACTTTGTTGTGAACAAAAACTAGGTAAAATGAACTATTTAAGTGAACTGTGCGCTAAAAGTAGCGAAGTCTACATTGGATGTACGCTGCAATGCCACACCTGGCCACACCAAGCCAAGACTAGTTCTATCATAATCCAAAACACTTTCGGAAGAAACGACGCAAAACAACGGAGCAGAGACTGAACGATACTTTCACTGCCTAGAATACAAATTTAATCTCGCCACCTCAGGCCGGTCGTTTCAACACAGCGCTTCGGATTTATAAGTGCTTGCAAATATCCTGTGCATTCCTTGGCATCTTCGGCATCTGTGAACCGCCGGCCCCAGGCGACCGGCACTTTTGACACGCTGCGAAGCAGGTCAGTTGAAAATCGGCGCCCACATTTCTTGAGCTCTCGTACTGATAATCTTTTAAAACGCTGTATCAAACGCTTTTGTTCAGTGTACTCACACAGAAAAGCGCGTAGCGATACGTGTGTTAAATTCCAGCCTGCTCTGGCCTTGGAATCCCGGAGCGCTGTTGTTACGCTTGGAGTTTGAAATTGTTTTGCTCCCTTGTTGGCTGCTTGATTAGCTGGGGTTTCCCCTTTATTTTTAGAAATATACCATAGTCGTGTAGCCCTGCGGGACATATCTGCGTGCACGACAACGCATCTTTTTGAGCATCGGTTGCTTTTTGGGTGTCAAGGTGTCGCCCCCAAAATTTTGGTGCACAATCCCTGGGTTCAAACCGCAGCTCTTTCTAACCTATTTTTCCCTGGGTAGCTCTGACTAAGCCAGTCGCTCGATTATATTCTACGCATTATTTTCCGGTGCTTGGGTTGCGTTTAGGTCTTTTCGGCACAGGGCACATAAAGCACTTTTCTGCATTTTGGGGCTCGGTTTTTCATGGCGATCGCTGAATTTATTACACTTGTACACACTATTTTGAGGTGCTCGTGTGAAGTGTCGTACTCTTCAGTTTGCAGTCTACACAGCGTGCACGAGAACGCTGTTTATATTTCGGAAATTGACCAAGTCGTGCGCACAGCGTCAGCCCTATTTCTTTGCGAAGTGTTTTCTGGCCAGAAAATGGCTGTGCGTAGTTGCATGTAAGTATGAATTTGACACTGTAGCCAGTGCAGTAAGGACAAGAGCCCAAAGAAAAAGTCAGGTTGTGCTCTTGTCCTGTCTCTGCAACTTCGGACCCTTGTCTATTTTGCGCTGGCTACAGTGTCGAAGTTTACTCAACACCAACTAGCCCGAATGTCTGCCTTAAACAGTCGGACTCCACAATGAGCTAAATAAATGAGGGTACATGTCAGTTATCTTGGAATGCTTAGACGATTGATAACACACGCTTCAGGGCATTTGCTAACTTGCAGATATACCAAGTCCAATGTTGAAGTGCTCTTGTCTTGTTTTGCTTTATTTCTTGGCAGGCTCTATTTCCTGTGTATGTTGTTATAACTGATGGATTAAGGCACTTATGTAGTAGGTTGGAATGAAGGTGGTCTTTGTAAAAATTTTGTTGGCCAAAGGGGACCGCGGCCGAAGGCGCTGCCTGCCGCTGTCGGCTGGTTGCGTGGCTGAGGAGAGTGATGGGAACTTTCCCTCTTGCTTTCGTAGTATGGCTGGTGTGACATGTGCGGCGTGAAGTTCCTGTGCTAAAGAAGTGGCCACGTGCTGCACCAATTGTCATGCCAGCCACACTACGAAAGCAAGAGGGAAAGTTCCCATCACTCTCCTTAGCTGCGCAACCAGCTAAAGAGACCGGAAAGAGCGCAGCCGAAAATTTTGATGAAGACTGTACGTGACCAAATAATACGCTACTGCCCTTACTTTAGTATGCAGTGGGAAAAGGGTGGCATTGTGTCTTCAATTAGGCAACGAGTCCTGTGGAAATACGTTACCATACGTACAATATTTGTCTGGTGCAGGAAGAATTTTTCGGGACATGGGAGAGCAGACTGAGAGGTATTGCTTTGCCACCCTTCAGTATGTGCCTGTTGTCGAAGCCCGTGAATGGGCCGCTGGTGTCTCTTTGTGCTTCCAAGCATGCACTGGCCTGCTTCCGTTGAAAATGGTGGGGAGGACAGACTTAGAGCAGCTTTACTAGGCCAATAGCCAGGAATATAGCCAACAAGTCGTGCTAGAATGCACATTACATGGACAAGAGGGATCGGAAGCACAGTGGCTGAGACAACGAACATTTTACTGTGGATGGGCGGGATACGATGCACAACACACTCACAACACGCACCGTGAGAGTACTTGAGCGGAGCAATGATGCACAAAACTTCTGTGCATATCACAGCGCGGTGATGCACACAGCCTCATGTGAGTATGGCAGCTTGGCACTGCACTTGCCGGTCCATGGCCATGGTGAGTCTTCGGTGCAGGGTAAAGACGGCACGACCCGTTTGTGTCATTGCACGGGGATCTTGGTGTCGCGTGAGGTAGTGAGTCTGAGTGTAAATAGAAATCAGGTTCCTCTGGTTCTGGGTCCATGGCCATGGTGAGTCTTCGGTGCAGACTTGCCAGAGCAGTGTCGATGACCACGGGGGTGCCACTGATGATGGCACCACTCATCACACAACTGTGTTGCTACTGAGTTGTGGGCAGGGTTGCGTCAGATTGAACAGATGTGAAAATAGTGTTCGTGACAGTGGTGCTGGGCCAAGGCAGTTTACTACAGTGTGGAGACCACATGCAACATGGCTGGGGGTGGGGGTGGCTTCCAGGGTACGCTGATTTAAAAGATGTTTGGCAGACGATCTCGGTTATGCTGAACAATTCTGGGTTGCATGCTTTCAGCCAATCAGTGCTCACTCGAAATGGACACTTTGGGAAAGGACATGAAATGGACTTGTATTGCTCGTGTGTGCCCCCATTTTGACGACGCAGTGCGGTGGACTGACGAGGCCGAGGCGAGGGAGAGGGGGCCGGGGGCGTGGCCTCTCCAGGGGGCGTGGCCTCGGGGCGATGGCCTCTCCGTACCCCACCACCACCCGCAGCCCCCGCAGCAGCTGCAGCAGCTGCAGCAGCGCAGCCGCCCCTGCAGCCGCAGCCTCAGCCCATGCAGCTGCCGCCCATGCAGCAGCAGCAGCACATGGGAGGGGGCCTGGGGCCGCCCCTTTTGTCGCCCGTGCAGGCGGGGGTGGGGGGGCCCCCCCGGCTTCCCCATGCCCGTGGGGGGCCCCGGGGGGGGGGGCGGGCGACGGGGGGGACCCGTCGGGGGTGCCCCTGCAGCCCAAGGACTTCAACACGGCCATCATGTGCCGCATGGGGCAGGAGATCGTGCAGGAGATCGTTTCCAAGGCCATCGAGCTCTTCCAGAACCTCAAGGCGCTCCAGGTGAGGGGGCACCACGAATATCTTCAAATTTCGAGGGTTTGATGTGTCAAAGTCGCACCTGGGCTGTGAGGTGCACCGTAGGGGAGGGCTCCAGATTAACTCTGGCCACCTGGGGATCTTTAACAAGCGCCGAAATCTCAACACACAGGCATTTTCACTTTTTGCCTCTATCTGTAAAGCAGCCACCATGGCTGAGATCAAACCAGCATCCTTAGGCTTAGAAGCACAATACCTTAGCCACTGAGCCGCCGTGGCGGTTTTAGGCACCACAAGGGGGAAGGCTGGCTGGCAGGAGGAGTTGTGTGTGATTGGGCCACCACAGCTCACCCTACCACCTTTTTCTCTAAATCTGCTAGTGGTGTAAACTTAAAGAGGCAGTGATACGAAAATTTTGCATCTTTTTTTTTTTTTTTTTTTTTTCAAGTAGCTAATGACCTATTTATCATGTGTAGAAACCTCATTTGCTTCACCATGCGATGTTTGGTTTATTAGAGACGTTTTTAATGCAGCCAGTCACAGTTTCGGTTTCAGCGGGTGCCGTGAAAGGCTGGATTTGGTATAAACATCTGCATCGCTGGCATTTTCTGCAAGTTCCCCATACGTACTGATCTTGGCAGCCGCTTAATTAAAAAGTGACCGTGGACGTGACGCAGACACTGTGAGTGCAAATTGCTACCGTGACTAGCGAACGATGCGGTGGGGACAGTGGGTGGGGAGACGCGCCTGGGAGCAGCTGGCCGGTCTGCCTACAGGCCAGCCTACAGATGTTAGGCTTAAGTCTGCGGCAGAGATGTGCAAATGTGCAGATGACGATTTTTAATGCAATTTGCCATCACATCATGGCCTGCTTTCTCTTATGTGCAGCTTTGTTTTATCCTTGAGTCACATATAGGGCAGTTGTAACAAGCTATCGCTCGAACTAACTGCACCTGCCTGCCCCACTTTGTGGCCGCGGCACAGCGACGCTGCTGGGTGGTATACGCGGCTGCCTCAGTGCGCCTGTCGTGTGCCCGGCGCGTATTCGCATGCAGTGTAATAAAAAAGCAATAAAAATAAACTGCCTGGAATCGCTGTAGAACTTAGGTCACGGCCAGCTGCCAGATGAGAGCCAATGATCGGATCTTTTGTTGCTCGAGAGCAAAGTTCCAACCTCTGATCGAAGCGGGGAGCCGGCAAGCAACGCCAGCAGTGCAGAAGTGGCCAACACAAACTCTTGACGTGGTTGGACGTTGTTTATGTACTCCACATACAGGAAATGTCGATTGCGCAAGGTCCTCTGCTGGCTTGTCGGTTGTGTTTTGCTCACTTTAAAATTGTTTTTTAATATGTTCTAGGCTGTATTGGCCGCTCATATTTTGCAGATGATGTATGTGTGTTCGCACCAATCTATCTCCGAAGTTATGTCGCCTTCAAAATTTTGTGTCAGTGCTCCTTTAAGGCCACTGGTTTGAACTTCAGTCCCTTTGTACGCTTTAGCTAAGTGATGACAACAAAATTGCGCCACCAACACGATCTTTCATTGGCTGACACGCACGTTCACTTTCGGCTGTTGCGCAAGTTCTCGTCCCTCATTCCCCACCAGTTCTGCTTCTCAAGCACAGCTGAAGTGCACAGTGTCATGAGCAGAGCCTGTAGCCAATGGACTTTTTTACAGTAGTGATGTGTGCATGCACGGGCTACCGGTCCGCCATTCTCAGCGGTCGCTTCTGGCAATATAGACAAAAGGGCGCGCACCCTAAACCTTCTGATCAGAGAGAGGCTATGCTTTCTAGTGCTGCGCGTTTTTATTTCTTCATTTTAAGTAGCCCGTGATGAGTTCGTACGTTCACCACCCCCAGAAAAAAAAAATTACGAAGGAAAGGGGGCAAGGGCTTTTGAGGTTGACCACACTGCGAGCACATGGGTACCGGTGAGAGAGCGACAAAGATGAAAAAAAGTAAAGAAAAAGGCACTTTGTCCACTGCAGATTAGTCTCGGGATTGTGCAGCTGCTTTTGTGGCATTCATGTGAAAGGTACGGGTGGGTGTGGGAGGGACTGAAAGACAAGAATGTTCTGTGCACGAGTTTTTTCAACAGTGAGACTTTTGGGGGGCGTGTCTGGCTGCCATTTTTGAGTTCACTCTAGCGACTGCTAGAAGGACCGCTACTGGAAAAAGGTCCATTGGCAACGCTGTGCACATGCGGAGTGGATGAAACCGGTTTTCTTCATGCACAGGAGTGCTGGTCGTGTACAGAGAGCGATATGGCCCCTGGTTTAACTGCATTCAAGGCAGCATCCACTATGGCTGGAAGCTAGGAAGGAAACTTGCTTATTTTATTTATTAAGTGTGGTCCACACTCTGTCCAAGCAGGAGGGGCAGATATACAAGTGTATGTAAAATAACAGCTTCAGTACAGCAAGAAATGCAATAATGCCAAATAATGCGTGTAGAATATGGTTCACTTAACACCAGGGTTCGCACAGGTCCTTGAAAACCTTGAAAACCCTTAAATTTAGATGTGTCAATTTCAAGGCCTGGAAAGTCCTGGAATTTTTAAGTGGTCCTTGAAAACCCTTGATTTTTCTGAAGAGAACCAATAGCCCTGTCTTTTTACAAGAATTTAAAGCGTTTGTCGTGGATTTTAGGTGTTAACAAATGTCAAGAAACATTGTAACAATCAAGTTCCAGTGTATTGCGTGAAATTACAAGTTTGGTGGATTTTCATAATTACAAGGCAACATTAGGAGCAGGCCCTTCTCAATCCAATCCATGTCACAATGCAATCCAGTGAAAGCCGGCTTCTGTTCTCTATCTTGCATCTTCCATCTAGACTGGGGGCGCTCGCTCATTGCATGTTTGCTGTGCCTGAAACGCTTCATCACCGTTTGCTCTTACGTGCATAGGTGGACGTGTACATAGTCCGCCCTGCCTTGCAGCAACACTTGCTGATTTAGTTTCAGCTGGAACTGTTGCTGACAAAGGCGATGCAGGCAACATAAACGAAGTTTTGAAATCAAACAGCCTGAGCAAAACAGCAAGCGATAAAAGAAGGACCTCTAAGTACCAACCATGAAATAAAAAAAAAGGTGGGGGAGCATTCACGAACCCGTTAACGCCAATCTAAATGTGCACTAATGTGCTTAGGTATTGTGCAATAATAAGCTTTTGCATTGTGTTGAAAAAGTTATGAATAATCCCACATAAAACATTAGATGGGGACCTTGAAAATGTGTTTTCTGGTCCTTGAAAGGCCTTGAAAACCCTTGAATTTTTGCTTTTGAAGCCTGTGCGAACCCTGTAACATTCCATTCAGACACTGTCTGAAGGAAAGAAGAATGGATCAACGTATTAGTTGTAGCAAAAAACAAGGTAGGTGACATGTTGGTCTGGTAGGAAGAAAAGATAAATACGGAAATGGGTATATTGATAATTTGCTGTTCAGTAACAAGTAAGCATCATTCCTTGCAAAACGTCCTGGAGAGTTTGCCCGACCATCTACAATTACACTATAAATATCCATGGTTGATACCTATTCTACGTTATTTGTTCTTGTAGCCAAATTTCGGTGAAAGAAAAAATTCTGTGTCTCTTACAGCAATTCGAAAAATCACGGCTGTGATGAAAACCAACGTTTCGAGAAAGAAATTGGGAAAATAAAATTATATAAGCAGCACAGTGAAATAATTTCAGGTGATAGAAAAACAAGCGCGCTTCCTTCATACAATGCATTGACAGTTGCTAGTGCTCTTCAAAACGGGCTTTGTGGTAAAGCAAAGCAGCATTTCTCAGCAATCTTCTACAGACAGTGCAGCTGCGTACTTTTTGATATTGCCAATTGTAAGTGTGGAAGAAAATAATGGGAACTGGGAAGCGCATATTTTTAGCACAATAAATCGAGTACTTGTATCGAGTAGTTGTATCAACTGAGCCGGCAGTGTGTGTAAGCTAGGCACCCCTGTCATGTTTCCCCCTGAGTGGTTGGATGGACCGACCAATGGGGCCTTGCCTTAACCCCCTTGTCCCCTGGTCCCCTTCCCCTATCCCGCAGCCCCCGACGGGTGTGGCCCCCAGCCTGCAGGGCCAGGAGGAGCGGCGGCTGAAGCTGCAGGAGACGCTGCGGCACGTGGGCCTGCTCTTCCGCAAGCTGCACCGGGTGCACGCCATCTGCTCCGACGCCAGTGCGGCGGGGGGCATCGCCTCCACCCAGTACACCCCCATCGAGGTGGGCCCTGCCTGTCTGAGGGAGAGGGGGGGAGGGGAGGGCACAATTGTCTGTTCCACTTTGCTCACTATGAGCGAGGCACACGTGGCTTCTTTCAGGCTGCTACGAGAACATTGTCTGTGGTCTGTTTGTCTCGTGCTTTTTTGGCAAGAGTGCACCCGGGGCTGGTAAAAGGAAACTGTGCCGGGTATTTTATTTCTCAGTTAATTTGCTTAGTTGACTAGGGTCATGCATTCTAATGAAGTGCATCACAGTGGAGTTAGGTTATGTCTCTGCTTTCACCTCTAATAAACCTACTCTGGTACAAATTTAAAGGCAGATAGGGGGTAATAACAGATACAGTGTAGACCGTTTATAACGTAACCACTTATATTGCGGGACCGGATATAACGACGGTTTTTGTGACCACCGGTTTGCCTCCCACAGAACTCAATGCATAAGCATACTGCTTAAAATGCAGTTTGCAGAAGCACAATACCGTTTATGGTGCGGTTTTTTAGTGGGTCCACTGATCACCTGGCAAAGCTGGGGCATTGTTTTAGGGTACTTTGTGCTGATAAGCAACCACCTTTAGCATCGCAAACGCAAGGTGGGGGGGGGAAAAAGATCCGCTTGCGTTCTTATCACGTTCTTCCATGGCACCCATTCATAGACACTAAGAAATGCTACCTCGAAACACAAGCACAAAGGAAGTTTAAGCTGTGCACATGGTTTGTAAGACTGTGCAGCTAAGACCCTGCAGCAGCTGCTGATGAGAAGAAAAAAGACGAAATAAATGACCATTCCTCTGTTTTTAAGAGGCCTTTGTTTGTGTGATGATAAACAAAGACTGATTGAAAGGTAGATAGTGATGTGGTTGAATTCATGCATATTTTGTTTGTAGTGCAGTCCCGTTTATAGTGCGGATATTTGCGGCTCCCGGAACATATGTTATAAGGGAACGAGCCCACTCGTCACAAGTGCGCTCGTCACTGGAGAACTCGTCGTAAGCCAACTCGTCACACCGGCCTTTTCGTACAGTGCCATCTCGAGATAGGAACTCTCATGCAAGGCGCCTTTTTGTCGCATGGATTTCGTTACACCGCGGCCGTGTGAACAAAAGCCGAGAAGCCCTGACCGGAAATTGGAGTCGAAAGCCGGTCTGAGGCTGGTTTCTACAATGGTAAATTCATTACGGCTGTTTAGGTGTGTGGAGGTCTGTGTGACCTGCAGGTGTGCATAAAGAGCCGTTTTTTTTTTCTTTGGGGGGGAAGGGGGAGGGGGAGGGGGTGGAAAGGTCAACGTGACCTGCACTTCTTCAAGTGCTGATCGTCGAGGATGTTGAGGTGGTATACGTCCGTATTTTCGCGCATATAACCTGCCCTTGCAGACAACCCGCATTCCCACTTTCAGTATGCGAATAAAAAAAAAATAAGAATTGGCGAAGCTTGCCCTAACTTGCGCAAGGCTTGAACCATAGCTAAGCTGGAGGATTTCTTTGTATGTAAACACTGAAGGACACACCACCAGGCATTGCATTAGGTTTGAAATTGTTTATTTGTTGATTTGATTGATTGTGGGGGTTCAACGCGCCGACGCAACGCAGGCAATGAGGCACGCTGTAGTGGAGGGCTTCGAATTCATTTTGACCACCTGGGGATCTTTAAAGTGTGTGTGCCGAAATCTCGAACACACGGGCGTTTTTGCTTTTCGCCTCCATCAGAAAAGCGGCTGCTGCAGCCGGGAATCGAACCTGCGACTTCGTGCTCAACGTCATATTCACTGTGCCACCACGGCGAGTAATTACTTGTTAACATGATTCGTTGTCGCTTTTCGTGGTGGTAGTAGCAGTCATCGTTGGACTGCACCCCCCACGGCTCACACGCAAATTTATAGCTAAATACCAAGATGTCAACGATCGCATCGCAAGAACCCTGGCTGATCACGACAGCGGAGCCCCAGTCAACACACTTCGGAATATTGCCCGCAGCATCCGCTTCTGAACTGATGCAGTGAACAACGCCGGAACCCAGCGTTGAAGACACCTACACAACAAGACAGCGAGACAACAGTGCAATAGTACAAATAGTACAACAGTACAAAGCGAGTGCAATACATATTTTTTTATTTCGTGCACAACCTGTTCACTGCATCATTTATAACAATTTGTTTACTTTTTCTGCGTGCCATTTTATACAAATTTGCATGCAGTTATCATTTTAATATAATTAACTCAGTATGACGGCATATTCACCTAACTTCCTACGTCAAAAACTTTGAAAGAACACTCGCTCGCCTACATGATTTTTAAATCTGAAACATCGCTACTGTTCCAAAACAAGCTTGTAATGCAAGTTTTCTGTGTGACGAATATTCCGGTGATACGAGAATTCTTCGTACGAAACTCCCTGTGAGGAGTTGGCATTCCTGACCAGTTTACCTGTGACGAGTTGGCCTATGACGAGTGGACTTGTGACGAGTGGCTAGACTCATGTTATAAGCGGTCTACATTGCGTAATGGCTGTCTTGTGTGTGCAGCATAGTGAAAAAACTTATGGAACCTAGTTTTAACTGAGAACTGCGCTTTATGTTTTCATTCTGAAAGTCGATTGACATGACCAGCAGAACATTTAAAGCATATATGTATACACATGAAGTGAAAGTAACTACTAAATTCAGTTAGCATCATTGCTGAGTCGGCAGGCTGGTGGGGACACCAGTGTTAGCGTTGTTTTTACTATTACCACTCACATGTACATAGTTTTCACCAAGACCTCTGTGTTCATAGTTCTTGCTTCCTTACTGGGCACACTAGGCAGGTGGGGGAGCCTTGTGTGATGTCCTGTAGCCGCTTGTTCTTCCTTGAAAGCGTATCATTGCTTCCCTCACCTTTGCCTTTTTTTTACCATTTACTGTGATCCCTGTTCGAAGCCAGGCTACGCCTGCTTCAAACGTATCTAGTTGCACACCACCACTGTTGTTACCGTGCCCTGCCCTTCATAAGAAGTTCTAACGGATAAGGTCGTGTAGCTTCTTGCCACAGTTGCTAGTGATGTGTCATCATCAAGCAGATGAAGGTCTATAATTATGATCTCATGCCTTCATGAGCGGCAGTGAGAGGTTGTCCAATGGGATGAGGAGGAGACTACAGTGTTATCCGCTTCTGCTATTTATAGTGTGAAGTGAGTTGGGGTGGGTAATTTATAATATGCAGTTGATCTGGGACAGATGCACATGCTGTGGCTAAAATTCTTTGTCCTGTGCTTTAGTGTTGTCTCATGCTGTAAAACAGCGGAGATTCAGGTTCTGGTTACTCTAAAGTTTTGTTTTAATATATATGAATTGGAAAACTGTCTCACAAGTACCGTGCTGCTATGTTACGGCCACTATAACAAATTGCAGGGCTTTGCTCTTGCTTGGCTTGGCTTGCAACGTGGCTTCTTTTCACTCCTTATGGCAAAGCAGCTACGAGGGCGACATTTTTTTTCCTGTTCGTTTTGCAAGAAGCTTTCAACGAACACTTCATAAGTGCATTTTTTAAAGAGCTGTGCGCTTTTATTGATAAACCAAATTTAAATAGTCTTTCAACGACAACAATGTGGTTTCTTGCACCTGCAGACAATTTTCAAGCGTCTCTGTGATTAATGACAGCACACTCACTGAAGCACAGCTCGCTAGACACTACAGTCGAATCCCGCTACAACGAAATTGACGGGACGTGCAAAAAATTTCGTTGAGGCGAAATCTGCCCCAACACAGCACGGAAGAGCAAGAAAAATAGCCCCGGATATTTCCGCATCATTAGCAGCATAATACAATGTTTAGAAAAAAGGAGTGACGCGCAGTAACGTCGTGTTTAGTCAGATAACAAACACACCAATGGTTATCTGTTTTTGCGAGAAATGCAGGCGCAAAGCGTATTGCTGTAGAACAAGGCGTTTCCATTGAGCTGATTACTTGCAGATAGCTGCTACGCGGTTGGAAGCCCCCCTCTCGCTTGCGGCAGGAACGGCGCCATTATCTTAATTATCCTGTGTCTAGGTCCTAGATAATGTCTAGGACCCGCCGCGGTGGCTCAGGTGGCTAAGGCGTTGCGCTGCTGAGCACGAGGTCGCGGGTTCGATTCCCGGCCGCGGCGGCCGCTTTTCTGATGGAGGCGAAAAGCAAAAACGCCCGTGTGTACGAGATTTCGGCGCACGTTAAAGATCCCCAGGTGGTCAAAATTAATCCGGAGCCCTCCACTACGGCGCGCCTCATCGCCTGCGTTGCGTCGGCGCGTAAAACCCCTCCAATCAATCCTGTGTCTAGGCACGGCAGCAACGGACCTTGGCAGGCAATCCGCGCGCGCTTGCATTTATCGCGACCGCCCACGCGCGACTAAGATAGGATGACGCGGGTTCAAGAGTAAACACGAAAACATTATTTTTGCTCTTGACAAAGAATTGTAGTAGGAAAACTGCAAGGGCAACTGCTTACAACACATACATGACGGCGCTGCGCCAGCAGCCATGCTAGCAGCAGAGCACATTCGTGCGATTTCAACTGGATACAGATTGGCTATAGCTCCGGCTTGGCGAACCTGGCTTGCGCCTCGTGTAAAGACGGCCCGCCTCATCGTTATCACCATCATACAATGGCGTCCACGTAAGAGTTTTTTTTTTGTTTTGTTTTGTTTTGGGTGGCAGTGTGGGCGCACCGCGCATGTTTTCGGTGAAACTAAGTGTCCTGAACGTATCAAAAGTTACAGATAGTTGGCGCTATGATTATTTTATTGTAAAATAATTGTTCAAACCAAGCCCGAATCATAAAAATTTCGTTGAAGCGAAAGCAGCGAGGACTTTGTTGCATTGACTCCTATGGCTAGCTGACGGGGGCTTAGAAATATTTCGTTGAAGCGGAAATTTCGTTTAAAGGGAAGCTGAAGCGCTTTCTAAAAAATTTGAGTTAGATTAACAGTTATATAGTTTCTTGCGCGCTGATTCCGAATCTCACATTGAAATTTATTGTACATGAGTCCAAGTGGCATTTATCTTGCAAAAAGCGCGGCCCCGTTTGAAAGACGCGCGCTTTTCGTCTTTTGACGCCCCTGATTGGTTGCGCCCGTCATGACGTCAAAGGAGGACACCCTTCGGCCGCGCGGGTTGTCGGAAGCATTGCGAACGATCGCACGGTTGCCTTTGCGGCAATTTAGCTTGCAGTTTAATTTTCGCACATGACTGGAAGTTTGTTTTATAATTTCCCGTGCTGTTGGTTCAATTATCTTGGAGCTTATATTTGCTTTACACAACAGAGAACCCCAAAGCAGTGACTGTGACGTCGACTAGTGGGTTCCATCAAAATATTTTTGAATTAGGCAACCAGCATAAGGGGATTTTATACCTTATGTTAATATTAGGTACTGCCTTAACTGTTTCTTATTATACACAAAACCATTTATGCCGAAGATTAATGGGTGTTTTATAAACAATCTACCAGCGAAAAGCACGTACGTGCACTGCGCGAAAAAATAGCGTTCATGCGCTGTAAACGTATATGTGAGACACATCTTGCCGGTACACGCATAAACCAACAAGCAGACTCTGCTTCTGCATTTCCTTTGTTCGTTGTCGCCCACCCCAGCCCCGTTACTCATTCCCGTACACAGACCCACACGCGCGCGCCATTTCGGCAGCGGCGCTACAGCGCCTCCGCGATTCCTAGCTGCGCTTCAATGAGTGGCGTCTTACTGCTTCACATGCATTTATTCTGAAAAAACTGCAGCATACTAGTGCCTGCTCAGCATTATTGGCTGTAGTAGGGCTTGATTTTCTCTTGTGCGTTGCGCATTCTGCTACAATATTACGGCCACCTCGTTATAATTAACAGACCAGTCGGACAAGGCAGTTACGTTGTAGTTACGTTACTTTAGGTAACAATCACCAAACGTTTGTGATAATGAATCGTTGGCGTGTTTCAGCATTTCTAGATTTAAGCATTTACCGCGCTAGTCGGGCAGAGGCCGTATATTTACTTTTCGCTCCTAATTTTTTTAGTATCATCATTATATATACCACCGACTATCACTGGAGCACACTTGAGGTTCAGTGACAACAAGTGCTTGCCAGGTTATAATATGCAGCCACACGAAATCTTACGCAAAATATTAGGCCCCCGCAGTCAACACAAATTATGGAATGGTGGTGGTTCGTAGTGGTGTTTTTTTTTTTTTTAATTCCAGACAAACATCACCTTATTGTGACATGTATACTTGCAAAATAAGTAATCTGGTTGTCTTGGTTCTTTTACTTTGTAGGAATACTGTTTAATTACCTCTTAGCCGGGAGAGAACTTCAATCAGGATTGGCCCCTTGTTTTAGTTTCGCCAAAAAATTGTTTTTTTGAACACTGTCCTGAGCCCATAGGGAAAGAAAACCGACGCGTTTAACGAAACAAGTATTTCCTGAACAAATGTGACTTGGTTTCTGGAATGGAATGAAACATCCCCGGCCAAAGTACAGCAGTATTCCCCATCCTTCCTAAATCTAGAATCTAATGTGAACATTCACGTCCGTCGCATAAAAAAAAACCCGCATTGGAGCGGTTTACAAAGTATTTAACGTAGTGTAGTATATTCTCTGTCATCAAGCACAGCCACCTCAGCTGTCGCTTCCGTATGTTATTAGGCATCCCGGCGTGGCATTATTCTGCTTAGGAATACGGCATGATAACGTATGCCTCGTTTGGCGTTCGTGCATACTTTTTGAACACGAAAATTGTACAAATGAGTGCTATCAACCACAACAACAACAAGTATCATTCACAAGGAAACACGGCGAAAAGAGCATGGCCGAGGCGGCCGATCTGGCCGGAAGTCCAGGTATGACGTTTTTCAGCCGGTTTTCGCCCGCACTCTTCGGTCTTCCGGCATCGCGCGGCGAGATGGGGGCGGGGCATCGGGCCACTTTTGTTTGCTCATTGCGCCGCTTCTATTGCATGTATTGCGAAAATATTTCGTACACATGAACTATTCAATGTGTACTTGCTGCTAGTCAACTTTTCTTTTATTCTAAAACCGCTTCACCTTCCCTTTAAGCGGACTTCGTTGTAGCGGGATTAGACTGTATACGCTGTTACAACTTAAGCGCCAGAACGGAGGTTGCCCCTTGTGCCTCATTATCGCACGCGGCACAAAGAGTATGTTAGTACTTTGAGTATTTTGAACGTGGTTGAAGTCATTTCTGTGGTTTTCTAAGACCTTATCTACTTATAAACTACTGCAGCAATGAAGCAGTGATAAACTAGGTGAAAGAAAGCAGTCAATGCCACAAATACAGTGCAGTCTCCCTTCAAAACACACGCGTGCGTTGACATCCGGGTCCGTTGCTTTAGTGGAGTGGTACACTACATGAGCTATTGTCGTTCTTAAATTGTACCCGATTGTCGTTCTTAAATTGTGCCCGAGTATAACACTGGATTTCCCTCCAGTATATGTTAGTATGAAAGAACGCCGGTTATGACTGACGTTTTTAAGCTACACCCCTTTGGTAGTTGCCAAGTTTCTGTCAAGAACCAGTGCCCGGTGGCTAAGTATCTCTTCAGAACAAGAAGGCTCTCATGTTCATTTGAGATTCACTCCAGGGACATTCATGTCCCTACTTACCGAGCTGTCGTGAGCCTCACAGTACAGTCAAAGCTCGATATAACGAATCACACTGGACCTTCAAAAATTGTCCGTTATTTCGAAATATATGTGTAATGAAAAACTGGCGGGTATGAGCCGGTGCTCAAACCTAGGAATGAAAGTGATGTATGTTAGCAGTAGACGCGTGCGCAGACAGGCAAGCTCTCAAATTAAAATGTTTCGCTCACTTGAAAGCTACTTTATTTGAAGAAATCTCATTTTCATCTCGCGCGTGCAGCATGCGCGATCGATTAAGGAATGTTTCTACATATTCCACCTTGCACAATACCTCATCGGGCACGTCATTGCACCAAGCAATGAAAGTGCGGAATTTGTTCATGTGCACTAAAACATTAATGTTAGACACGATCTCATCTTCTTTTGTGTTCGGTGAACCACAATTGTCTTCCTTCATGTCGTCATCGTCGCTAGAGACGATGACGACACGAAGGAATTTTTTGGCTTCTTTTCTGTGTCGCTAGTTGCATTCATCTTTAGATCTCGCATTAACTTCGCAGCAAAATCACCTACAACAAAGAAATACCTGCCCGCCACACGTGATTATGATGAAGAACGACCGACCGGCCACCGTTGCCCAACACGGGAGAGAAAAGAGGCAAACGCGGCTAGGCCTGCTAGGCTACTGCACATTAAACCACAGGTTTGGGCTGGCGCTAGCTGTTGGCACTCGACATGGTGATGGAGATAGCTACTGCACTTAGGGAATACACAGAGAAACGGCGGTTTTTGTTTCACGTGGTAGTTGCGATGCTGTTACTTTTAGTCGAATTCGTAATACTGATGTTCCTCGATTATAATGGGGAAAATAAATTACGTGTGTTGTTCTGAAATATGCGCTATATTGAAATTTGTAGTTCTGAAATATGTTTTCATTGAAAATATAGGCAATCTGGCAGGGATTCTTAAAATATTCATAAATTTTGGAAATTCGGTAATGTGAGGTTTGTAGTATCGAGATTTGACTGTATTGTAGTTTTGACGAGTGCCTTGTTCTGTGCTGCACAGCCGGACGTGACGCTTCAGAGCCTGGTGCCCATGAAGGACGACCCCAAGCCTGCGGAAGACAAGAAGCCCTCCGAGGCGACTCGTGCGCTTCTTGAAGAGCGGGCACGTCTCACAGAGGTTGGTTGGGCTGGCAATTGCATGCTGACTGCTGAGAGTATTCTGCTGGAATGCCAATCGACTTAATTGCAGTTGGGGGCTGACTTAATTTTCAGTTTGGCAGGATCTGTTAGTTAGCACTTGCTAGCTAGACTAACTGCTTTAGTGAATTGGAACAGACTTGTGTGCTGGAAAGGAGAAGGACATGTGCTCAATGAGCCGCAGTCCTTCCACCTGCCTGATATTCTTCACTTTAGATGTCCAGCAGCCGACTGATTTTTCAGACCTGGAGGGGAACAAAAAATAGTCTGAATAAAAGAGCAGCCCAAAAAAGGGCCCATCTCCCTGCGAGGGGGACTCGAGTAAATGCGTCACATAGGGGGTGGGTGTATTGTGTTAACGTTTAGTGTTTGGGGAGTTGGTGGTAGTGAATGCGTGGTATCAGCAGCTTCTTGGCGTAGTTTGAATGAGTTAAGGATATAAGGCGCGTTCGTAGCCTTTCATTCTGTGTCGGTTTTGTGGCGCAGTGGGAAGAGCACCATGTACCTTGCGTTCCGCCCACAGGTAGTGAATGCGTTGTATCAGCAGCTTCTTGACGTAGTTTGAATGAGTCAAGGATATAAGGCGCGTTCGTAGCCTTCCATTCTGTGTCGGCTTTGTGGCGCAGTGGGTAGAGCACCATGTACCTTGCGTTCCGCCCGCAGGGTCGTGGGATCGAAACCAGGCGCCGGTAAGTATTGTTTTTTCATATAGTGTAGGGGGAGGGGTGCGGACCTGTTGTTGAGAGCGAGGAGGGTAGCGTGATGCGGGAGAGGAGTGGGGGAGAGGGCGCACCTGGAACGGCTGTTGTGGACGCCGAGGCACGCCGACAACGCCGGGTGACATCGTGAGTTAAAGAAATGCTCTGCATTTAAAAATCCGCGAGTCTGGAAAAACAAACTTTATTTTGTTTAAATGAGACTGAAGAAGCCGCGAATGGTTCCCTGCCTTAATTCCTCCTTCGTGTGAGAACTACGCTTGCATCTCTGCGAGCGTCTCGTTTTCTTCATAAACATTGGGAAACAACGCCAAAGTGTTGGCAATGCCTCGCGTAGACAGTTTTGGTCAGTCGGGAGTGTCTTCGTCAGAGCCGGAGTCGCTTTGCGGCAGCACGGTCACTTTGCGCTCGATCCCGTCATCTGTCAGCTTCTCGCACAACACTATGTGGCTGCACTTTGGAGCAACCTGTCGAAATGTCGTGAAAGATCAGGAGTCAAGCCAATCCCCATCCAATTCGAAGCTAACCAGGTGGTTAGGATTAACAATGGCGCCATCCTGGAGAAGCACTGTGGCTCTGTTGCGGAAAATTTTGTCCAAAAAATTGAACTTCTGACTTTATTTTGTCATTCGCTGTTCATATAGATTACTCCTATGGGACAACTGGCAGTTCAACGGGAAAGTCCGGAATATCCGAACGTATGGAGTCCGAAAAAATGGTCGGCTACTGTATTTTTACTGTTACGTATTATGAAAGCTAGTCACAGCTTGTGTGCATTCGCTGTGTGTGTGGCAATCCGCATGCTTGCTCTCAATAAGATGCCCCTGCCAGCCCAAAAGTGGAAGATTTTATTGCTACATGATAAGGCAGCCATCATTGCCGAAGTCAGTGTACCCAAGTGGAGGGAGGGAGGATGGCGCCGATGAATTCGGAACCGCGTGCAGCTCACTCTATCATTTCGAAAAAGCAAGGCCGCCACTTTTTAATTGCGCACGTGTGCAAAACAAAACAGTGACGGCTGCGGCCTTTTTGGACGTCAACAAAGGTGTGCTCACTTTGTTATGAACAGCATTGGAACAACAAGGTGCCACTGTCTGGCAACGTTTGTCAACAGAAGAAGCTGGACGTCGCTTGCATGCTCGGGCATGTGCGGGTGCCAAGGGCCAGGGAGAAAAACATGCAGAGAAGCCAAACCCGTGGGATGCTTTGGATGTGTTTGACACGATTTGGTCATTGCTAGGCACACACAATGACTAGCAATCTTGTAGTGTGAGAGCTGAGCTGGGAAGTTGCTGTAAAGTGAAGCTCGCAAAGTAATATAACCGGCAAATAACTCCCAAAGTAATATAACCAAAGTAATATAACCAAAGTAATATAACCGAGAAGAAATTTCCAGTTTACAGGTGGTTTTCCGGTTGTTTGTTTCGTTCTCGTGGCAACGAAATTCTCACAAAAGTGAATTTTTTGGCTTTTCGCGGCAGTTTCGTTATGGCAGGTTTCTATTGTACGCAGAAATTTCTTTTTAGTTAAAAAACAAATTATGTTGCACTTACAAATTCTTGTATGTAATTTCATCTGTGGTTAACGGCAGCAGCCACAAACAGCTAAGTACTACTTCAACCTTCTGTCGACAGGTGGCAGGCTAGTTCAGTTGCCCCATTTGCCCATGGTGTGCCACCAGTCCGAGGGGCCAACTGCACACTGCTTTTTTAATACGGAAGTCTCGCAATTCCTTGTAATAAATAATACCGCGGCCACACAGCAAACTTAATGTCATTCCCATCGAATGTCATTCGTTCAAAATGGCATTTGTTTGCTGCCACACAAGAAAATGTAATGACATTTAATCAAAATAACATTAGGGACCAAATGAGTTTGCGGAACCCATTCGACTGCGTTCTGCCAGGAAATGTATTACCTCTACACCAGAGACTCGGTGGGAATGCCCACCCAAAACAGATTACTAAAGCGTCAGTAGCGTTATAATATTTTTACATGGGTATAATCTTTTGGCCATCAATTTATTCATCTGAAACAAGCAGAACAGAGTTGTAGCAAAGAAAACTTTTAGTCTCGGTATCAGGCCAGCCTCAGCCGTATGCATGCCGCTTGAGTGCTATCTTGACATGGTTTAGCTCATGATGTTTAATCGTGTTCAATAAGTTGCTGCAGCTGTGCTTAAAGTGTATTCAAAAGTACAGTGAAGGTGTTTAAAGGAGCCATGAAGAGAAAACACAAGTTTGGTTCATTCAAAAGATTGCCTCGTTAGAATCATACTGACACCACTTTTACTGTAAACTTCGCTCAAATAAGCTACATAATTAGGAAAAAAGGGAATGGCCATGCGACCCACTAGCTCATTTCCCGCAACATAATCTATGATGTCATTCGAGCCAGTTCTGCGATTGGCGGAGGCCGGCGAAAGTAAACGCAAATTAGGCAGAGCTTACAAGCTTGCCGAACGAGCTATTTGCGCTTAAATTTAGGCCACATTCTTTTTAAAGCCGTAAGAATGGTGGTAAGTGTAAGTTACGAAAGCACATGTAAACATAGAAGTACCGCTTCGTATTGTTGTTGTTGGTACTGCGCGCACTATGCTTGTTTAGCTGCACAGAACTGCGGGGCTTTGGGGTTGTCTCAGACGACACTGGCCGATTGATTGACGCGACGGTGTCTTACGTGAACATATTTGTCGAGCGAGCACTATGTTTCACGAAATTATTTTCTCCCAGAACGAAGAAAAAGGCAGAAAACCACACGCCACGGTATGGTGGCGCCATCTAGGGTCAGTAACGTAAACAAACGCGCGAATACCTCAGTGCCAGCGCCAACTTACAGGGTGGAGACACCCTTTGAACGGTCCCATGCCGCTGCAGTTGGGTCAACGTGCACAACGCGTTGTTCTCGTTTCCCACGAGACCCAGCAACGCGAAACAGATAAGATGATTCAAACTTCGCCAGTTAACCCCGTTGCGGGGATAATTCTAGCGTGGTTTTGATACAATGTCTTGTTTTGGCAGCGAGCGAGTGGCCCAAAATGGCGGCGCCAGCGCATACGTGTCTCCACCCTATACGGCGGATGTGTGAATCAAGGGACCCAAGGCTGCAGAGCGGTCGGTTCCTGTGACGTCATTTGGGACCACGAAAACGCACGATTGAGCGGGAAAATCAAAATTTTTACCTAAATGAATTAATTTCTCAGAGAATAAAGCATCGTTTGCACTCGGACAAGCGCTGGGGGCACTATAAAACACGAAATCTTTCGAATAACACAAACTTGCATTTTGTCTTCATGGCTCCTTTAAGCTCTCTTCGCTCAGTTCTCATGAATGTTGAAGCGCTCACTAAGATATTTTCTCTACGCAAGTTTTCACCCAAGGCAACTGCCATCATTTGCGAATGACGTTAACTTTGGCTGTGTAGCAGTGTATCAAGAAAATAGTATTAAGTTGAACGAATGACATTCGATAGGAATAACATTGAATTTGCCGTGTGGCAGGGGTATAACTCTGTGTTCAACAGTGGGTAGGTGTCAGGGCTGCCACTCCTGCATAGCATAATTAAAAGTTTTGCCTGAGATGCCCGTTTCGGAGTGTGTGCCCCCCTCAAAAGTAAGGCCCCCCTTCTTTCCCTTCTGTCCCATGCAGCAAGTGGTGTTGAAGAACCGGCAGCTGAAGGACGTCCTGGATGCCCTGCGGAACATCATCTGGGAGATCAACACCATGCTGGCCATGCGCAAGAGGTGCGTTCAGGCCTCCACCTTGCCCCTTGATAACACCCCCTTTTGAAAATCAGGTCCGGCGGCAGGGAAGTAGAGTGAAGGTGCATGTCTTTTAAAGTTGGAGAGAGCTACCGGCTGGGACCTTCTCGTTGAAGTCGCAGTCCAGTTGCAGACACTAAGAACAAATCTTAATTTAAAGGCCAGCGTGTAACACCGATGGGCCCTTCCTGCATCAGGAATGCTGTTTGCTGCACATCTAATAGACTTGCCCTATTTAAAGGGGCCATGAAGACAAAATACGAAAAGACGGCTTTGTCCTGATAACAGTGACAGCAATTTTACTGCAAACTGTGAACGAATTGTGTGGTTAACCCTGATAACTGCTCTATTGCATCACTGATGCTGCTATTGCATGACTGCTGAAATCATGTAGTGTGAAATTTGAGTTACTCTATATTTTTTTGTGTTCTTTGTGTTTTGGTTTGGAAAAAGCGCCTTTCCTGCTGGAATAAGGCTAAGTGAGTTGCCAAAGGCTAGTTCTTTCAGATTTACCAAGGTCGTATTTTGTCTTCATGGCCTCTCTAAACTAATTACGGTTGACAGAGCCAGCCTCGTTTGTAATAGGGAGTGACGCGTTTCCTTGGTTCTCCATGAAATTGTGGTAGTAACTAATGCAACAGCACATACAGGGGAGAAACATGCCTTGCTAGTAACAATGCTGCCAATGCTACGGCTTGTCAAGGTCCTACTCTACTGCACCTAAACTTAAGAGATGGGAGTGATGAAATGGAGGAACACCCAAAAAAACTTGCAACCTATTCTTCACTGTCCCCGACTTTCATTGCCTGCGAAATCAGCATTTTTTTATTTTGTACTTTTTGCCTTATCATTTTACAGTTGTGTTTGCACTCTCAGTTTGTGCCTTCCAAGTTAGGCAGTAATTGCGCAGTGTAATACAGCCTGGAGCAGGTTCGTTGTGAGCCCTGAACTTGGCAGTCAACTGCAGGGTGCGCACAGGTCCTTGAAATCCTTGAAAACCCTTGAAATTGAAAGTTGCGTTTTCAAGGCCTTGAAAGTGCTGGAATTTCTTTGCCGTCCTGGAAAACCCTTGAATTCTGAGGGTTTTCACAGGGCTCGGCTGTGCAGCTCCCATTTTTGGCGGTTGAGCGTGGATTCGGCAAAATTCGGTGCTTACCGCTTTCCGTGACTTCGGGATCGCGAAGTCAAACTGGCCAAACCAGTTAAACTTCCTGCGCGAAAAAAAAGGCAAGCGCGCGGTCGCAGCGTTTTTTTTTTTTTTTTTTTGGCTTGCTTCGACTTCGGGTTTGGCCAGAAGCCAGAAGTTGCCACAATGGGGCTAAAGAGTCTCGATGTCCTCGTAAAAAAAAAAAGTTGCGCCAGCATGGTTTTTTTTTAACGAAAAGGCAGTTACACGAATCAAGCACGTATCATAACAGTTAAGTTTCTTTTGGCTTCGTCTTGAGCGGGATTTATTGGCAACCCATTAAAAAGGCATTGTCTGTTGGCCACATTGTGCTGTGCCCACTCCGGCGACTCCGGTGCCTTCGTTTGCTGTCTTCTTCCCTCGTGTGCTTATGGTGCGCGTAGTGATCCAGTGATTCGTGCATTCAAATGGCATAGTTCAGAATAATGCCTGGGAAGTGTAAGTTCCAAAGCGCTTGGCTCAGCAACGACGATTATAAGCTTTGGGTTGCGGCGGATACATCAGACCCTCACTGCGCAAAATGCACACGCTGCAGAAAGACGTTCGACATCGCTTCGAGGGGCGAATCTGCTCTCAGAAGCCACGAAAAAAGTGCAAAGCACCGTGAAATCATGCAAATGGCTTAAGGGTTTAAGGAAGGTGTTGGACGTCTTGACCATGGCAGGAAGACTGAGTGACAGCCAACGAGAAGGTGTACTGGCAGAATACGCTGAATTACTGCAAGAGTCTAAGCACGAGCTTCGTCTGTTTGAAAGGAGCGTAAGCAGGCTGGATGAGTTTTTTCGGGACCTCTTGGGCTTCAATGCCTCATACAAAGAACTGCGGAAAGCAGTCAGGCTGTTGCTTGTTTTGAGCCATGGGCAAGCCACTGTCGCATCAACCGCCAGATCTCCGTAGAGAATCTGAAAGGTTTGTCATACGTTTCACAGCGTATCATATGTGACGCAGTGGAGAGGGCAGGTGGGATTCTGAACTTCCTATCTCAAAAGAACTCAGAGTAGCTGTGTCCGCAGCGAGGCAGCATTACAGTGCACACTTGGCATCGCAAAAGAAACAGTGCCAGGAAAACTCCCAGCAGACAAAAAGGCAGAGAATTATGGAAGAAGTTGAAGGCCTGCAGATGAAGAAAAAGAAGCTTGAGGCAGTTGTTGCCGATTTAACGGCATCTGCAGATGAATATGCAGAAAAGGCTGAAGCAACCGCTGACATCAAGAACGTGGTGAAATCAAACAGCCTGAGAAAGAACCGCAAAAGCCAAGGCTGAAGAACTCAGCAGCATTAAGAAGCAAACAGAAAAAAACTTAAAGACCTGCCCTGAGCTTAAGAACTTAATCTAGTCGATTGAAACTGCTATCTAGTCAAATCGAGTTTAATGTGCCATAATTTTAAGTGAAGTCACTTCTCTTTGTTCTGTTCAATAAAATGTAACGTGATTGATCTACCGTAGTGTTCTTCCATTTTTTGAAAGGTCCTTGAAAAGTCCTTGAATTTTTTCCTTGAAAACCTGTACGAACCCTGCAACTGCGACTGAGCCATTGTCGCGGGGTCGCGGGTTCGATTCCCGGCCGCGGCAGCCACTTTCGTGATGGAGGCGAAAAGCAAAAACGCCCATGTGTTCGAGATTTCGACGCATGTTAAAGGTCCCCAGGTGGTCAGAATTAATCCGGAGCCCTCCACTACGGCGCACCTCATCGCCTGCATTGTGTTGGCATGTTGAACCCTACAATCAATCAATCAACTGCAGCACTGGCCAGCAAGGGCCAAAGCTGACCAAGTGATTACAATGAAAATGAAATACACTGTACACCATTTGTAGTGTAACTGCGTATATGTAACGTGGGCGGGATATAACACGTTTTCCTGGCCACCGATTTTCCTCCCATAGAACTCGATGCATAAGCATAGCACTTAAAACATGGTTGCCCAAAGCACAATACCGTTTATAGCGCTGTTTTTTTTTTTTTTTGGGGGGTCCGTTGATCGACCGGCCCAGCTGGGCATCATTTTAGGATCACAATAGAAAAAAAACAAAAACAGATGGAATCAGCCATTAGACAGACGCAGCGCGCAGTCCCTGCTCTCCTCTAACTTCGACACACAAAAGAAAAAAGTAGGCACCCTTGAGTTCGCGTGCTCCAGTTGCACTCGCGTGATCATCATCAGCCTGTCTACACCCACTGCAGGGCAAAGGCCTCTCCCATACACCTCCAATTATCTTGGTCCTGCGCTAACTGTGACATATTTATCCCCGCAGATGTCTTGATCTCAACGTCTTGATCTCTCCATTAGCCCTTACTCCCACCTGTTCCCAATCCAATGTTCTGAATACTTCCTGTAAAGCATGCTTGTGAATAACATTGGAGAGATTGTGTCTCCTTGTCTGACGCCCTTCCTTATAGGTATTTCACTGCTCTCCTTATGGAGGATGATGGTAGCTGGGGACCCACTGTAGTATCCTCTAGTATTCTTACATTATGCTCGCCTACACCCTGGTTCCATAATGCCTGAATGAGTGCTGAGGTTTCGACCGAGTCAAATGCTTTGTCATAATCTATGAAGGCTGATTGATCGTGTTTGATATCACCTGATTGATCGTGTTTGATCATGCTCACGCGCACTCGTGTGATAAACTGCCCTTACTCTTGTCGCACCTCTGAAGATAGCGAGCCCCTACGCGTGTGCAGTAAGTTGTTTCTATTGGAACATTGTGCAGAAAAGCAACTGCACTTTCCATTTTCGACATCTGTAGGTAGTTAGCCATGACACTGGAGGTTTCCACTAGCAGCATTGCAAACGCAAGGTGGGGTGAAAAAGAAACCCGGCTTGCGCTTTTATCGAGTTGTCTCTCCCACATAAGCAGGACTTTCTTCCCTCCATGCGCCATCCATTCTAAGAAACGCAGACGTGCCACCTCAAAACACAACACAAGTTTGTGAGATGGCGCAGCAGCATCTGGTGTGGAAGAAAAGACTTCGCTTCTGTTTTTAAGTGGCGTGGGTTGGAGTGATGATGAACAAAAAATGACCGATAAGCATAGGTTGCAATGTGGTTGGATTTGTGCATGTTTTGTTTATAGTGTCGTACCACTTATGCGGTCTTTTGTTGTGGCTCCTGCGGCATACATTATAAGCAGCCTACATTGTACCAGCTTATAGAGGCAACACTGCGAGCTGTGAGTAAAAGATGGGAAGCATGTCAGATGGGCCTGAGCTGGTATCTATCTTACACGGTGGAAAACCACAATGCTCAGTTGGTGCAAACTGGCGAGAACAAGGTATAGTGCGCAGACGAGTTTCATTCACAAGGACCGCATGGCCAAGGTAAAGGCCACTACAACACAAAAGCTGCATTGCTTGTCGCGGCTTTTGTTGTGCAATTCTACCTTTGCACAGGCACTACATATTCCGCTAGATATTTTAATCCGATGGGCCTGTCGTGTTCACGTGTTCAGGCAACAGCTGCTTGTATTGGGGCATTCCTTTGTTGCCAAAGCCCATGACATGCACCTAGACTGTGTGGCCGCATTGGTAGCGCCCCCCTCCCCCTCTTTATCTGCCAATCTTCTTGCCACAAAACCATTTTTGTATTTTTTTCTTGTTCACTTCCGGTTGTGTGCTTGCTTACGTATCAAAGTTGATTGTGTGGACAGAAAAATACTGTGCCTTACGAAGGCCCAGGAAAATTTTCACAGCCCATGCCAGTTGTGATGGTGATTGCATTTTGGACAGCGAAGACCTGTAAGTCTGAAGTTCTGTTGTTAGCTGTCAGAGCACGTTCACAGCCTTCAATACCAATAAAATGCGAGTGACGCTAATGATGCATCGGTTGAGATAAACACATTGAGGAGAGCAGGTGTATCTTAATTCTGAGAGGTGATTGCTGTTCAGGCATTCGTAAGCTTTCTACACGTAGAAAAAAGTTGTTGCGGGTTCCCCCAGGCATTCCCACTAGTTTTTTTACCTTGTAATAGTTATTCCGGAAGTAACTTACAAAACCCTGTCTAGCTGCTGTGCAAGCAATTTTCTCCTGTTTACTCCTTTCTCTTTCCTCCCCCTCTTCCTTTCTTTATCTCTTTCTTTCTTCCTGTCCCTCTTTCTCTGTCCCCATTTGTTCTCACTTATCCCCTTTCATTCCCCCTCTCCCCTTCCCTCGAACTCGGTTGAATGCAGGTGAACTCCAAATGAGTTCGAAGTATCCCCAGTCCACTACTTTTCCACTTTCTATTTCCATGGAGCACCGACTCATGATATTGTGTTTCCTTTTTCTTTTCTTTTCTGTTTTTTTTGTTTGGTCAGTACTTTTGTTGTAATGAATGCACACAGTAGGTTGTCACTCCTTATTCATTATCGCAATACACACGAGAACACTGAGAATATTTTGTGTCGTTTTGCACAAAGCTATCTCATTAGGCTGGCAGAAATACCCAACTTTAATCGGGAACAGTCTACTACGGAATTTTTAAAATTAAATTTGTGTTGGTAAGGCATTAAAATTGCTTGTTATGCAAATTTCTTACTACCGTGTGTTTCCTGTTGCAGGCACCTTCAGTTCACCCATCGGATCTCATCTCAAGCAAAGTGACAGGAAGTGAATGTAAACTGGTGGTTTTGCGAAAGACCCGCGTGTGTTTGAAGAAACAACTGCCGGACTCTGGGGGGTCGACATACTTAGCGAAAAGCCTTTTCTGCAACGCGTCACACTGATTGCATTAGCCTGCAGGGCAGCCTTGCATCGGGAAATGGGAACGACCTCCAAAGCTGCCTTATATTAAAATATGTTCACCAAGACCTGGGTATGTTGGAATACTTTGTATATATTGGTGCTCACTCAGGTGGCTGACCCATCATTGGGAGAATGAGGTGCACCCTCCTTAAATTGAGCTTTTGAACGAGGCAAAAAAAAAAAAAATTCGTAGCCATCCTCGCTCAGTGAAAGTGGATGTCCAGCAAAGCTGTTGTAATCCACTATAAATGGTGATGGAGGAGGGTATGAAATGTTTCTCATCGTCTCGGCTGGGCTTGTCGGTTGTGCTCGGCTGGTGTCACTAGATAAGGGTGCAGAGTAGTATCGGAACTCTTTTCTTGTATTGTTCCGTGCCGCCGCCATGATTATTGGTCAATTCGCATCACGTGACATTTGTTTACACTGCGATGGTTCATGGGCACTGCCATTTTGTTGTTTAAGCATTTCAGTCTGTCAACTCTGGTAGGCTTAGCTTGTCCTCCCTGCTTTGCGGCTACGTGCGACTGACGTCGTTCCGAATGCGAGTCAAAGATAACACGTGTAGCAGCATTTCAGCAGCTAAAGTGAGTCAAAAAATGCGGCAAATGCTGGGTCCTTCCTAGCCTGACGCATGTGCTCGGCGTCTTGGGCAAGAACTCCTCTATTTAGTGACACTAGTCCTGCTTAGCCTCAAAAATAATCTGCAAACATAATCTTTACCAGGAACATATAGTGTGGGGGTCCCATTGTTCACAGGCGCCCTATCATCCATAATCCACTTTCGATGCTTGTTTTGTGGTTTCCTTTAAACGAAGTATTAGCTCTATGCCGTATGCCTGATTAGCCTGACGCACACGCCCGGTGTCCTAGGCCTTCGCACTTGGTGTTTTTGGCCATTGCGATGCACCCGCCGCGGTGACTCAGTGGCTAAGGCGTTGTGCTGCTGAGCACGAGGTCGCGGGTTCGATTCCCGGCCGCGGTGGCCGCTTTTCTGATGGAGGCGATAAGCAAAGATGCCCGTGTGTACGAGATTTTGGCGCACGTTAAAGATCCCCAGGTGGTCAAAATTAATCCGGAGCCTTCCACTATGGCGCGCCTCATCGCCTGCGTTGCGTCGGCGCGTTAAACCCTACCACCAATCAATCACCCACAATGATGAAACCGTTGATGGCTACAGGCATGCAGCTTTGCTGTAAAGGAGTGTTTGTATAAAGCTATGTTCACCTTTACTGTACGTGTACAGCTACACTATGAGCGCAGTCAATTCTAAATAAATAAATGAGCTCAAGTGATTTTTTACCTATTGTGTTCCCTTTTTCTTTTTGGCACCACTGAGATGTTTTTATGTCTAGCTGCTTAGTAATTGAAGAGACCCAAATAAAGTGGCAGCCTTGTTGTGCAACCTATTTCCATTAATTCAATTACAATCTAGTTTTTTCACAACATTTCCACAATTAGCCCACAACATTTCCACAATTAGCCAATTGCCAAAAAAATTGGATGGTTACAGGTGATGATGCAGCACATGCACCAAGAAAATGCTTTATCACCAAAGATAGGTGCACTAGTTTTTCATCAACAAGGTGTTTTTGACTGCAATTTCCGCAGCTCTGAAACATTTAACAGGTATTCCGTCATTGGAACTAGCTGAAAGGGAGGTTTTGTCTGTGCTTTGAAGCAGGCACACACATGGGGCTTTTTGATGTGTAGTCTCATACCCTGGGTAATAATCTCATGGGTCATTTGTGTATTCCTCACGCCATATTTTGAAAAACAAATGCTCAATTGCTTCTCGGGGAGTCTGCAATGGGCTGATAATCGAAGAGCTTCGCTATCAAACCATAATATGGCAGAAGTTTCATAAAAAAGGGGCGAGACATCAAGAAAGCAGACTATTTCCGTGTGTGTCTGTGCGTGTGTACAAGCATGCGTGCATACGCGTGACTTAATGTGTGATCTTGTAGGAGCTCATGCTTGTTTTTGTTGTCTAATAAATTGCCTCGCTGTACAAATACAAAGGAAATACTGGAGTTAATGAGAGAACTCAGTGATGACACTGGCACGAGAATGTATTCAACAGACCTAAACATGCGCGCCTTTTGTGATACAGGACTAGCCTCTTGCAGTGATCACCGTAATATTCCTTCAAGCCGTCGCACGCGATACCTTTTCATTTGGTAATAGAGCTTTGCTCAATGTTCAAACATTGTTTAAAATTCTGTAAAATCTTTCTCGCTGTCTGAACTGCTTTCTTTTCCACAGTGAATATAGCGATGTGGGTTTTTAACCAAGAAATAGGAGTGGTACGGGCTAGGACACCCACTGAATGAAAGTATAAAAGGAAAACAAAAAACCTGGTTGATCCCTCTTTCATAGGAAAAGGTGAAACACGAAACTGAGATGTGCCTTGACAGGATCAGTTGAATGTTTATTCTGCATCGATATGAACTTGCACATCACTATTTATATTTCGTCGGTATGGCACCATCAGACTTATCAACATTAGACACTGGATTGCACGCGCCTGAGCACTGTGTAAACCCGAATGCACCCACATGTGCTCGCTAAACAAGTGAAAGAAACCAAGCCGGTTGTAAGCGAATCGTTTGGTGAACTCGCGGTCCGCTGCAGCGAAAGAGCACGATTTGCGGTGCTGTCTTGGGGGTGTGCTTGGCAAGCGACAACCTGCTGGCGCGTCGCTTTCGCATGTGCATGACCACTGTGTCCCTGCTCCATGGAGTGTACGTACGGCAGATGGTTGCGTTGCGATGAGCTCAGCTGGCACCAACTGTCGGCGCTCATTAGCATCGTGATGCACTACTTCGCTTCACCTCTGAGCAGCATTAAAATAGGTGGTTATAAAAAGATATATGGCGTGTTCATACAATAGTCTGCGCTTCAGCTCGTAGCGGAGTCGGTAAAGCATCTGGCGCCTCCTGTTGTGGTGCTGGAGCACTCGGCTCGAATCCTGGCGCAGCCGCGTTTTTCTGGCTTTCTGGCGATGTCATTCCGTGACGAATATGACGTCAGTCAGATCATGGTGGATCCCAGCATAAAACACTTTCGTGTTAAAAATTGAGTTTACCAAGGACAAAACAACCATAAAAGGGAATCGGAAACAGAATATCTTGTATGAAATTGGCAAGGAAAGAAAAAAAATCAAAGCCGTTCCACTCAATGTGAATGCTGTCGGAAGTACAGAGCAGTGATTTGCCATAATGGGCTGTAGCGCCATTATCCGGTTCACTGCTACCACCCAATGCAATTCAGATTTCCCACCTCCGCAGTGCTCGCGTGCCCCCCTGCCGATTTGGGGGTGAGGGGGAGCCTCAACTTAAGGCCATAGAAGCGACAAAGAGGTGGCTGGAATGGTGGTGGAGAAAAAGTGGGGAAGAGATGGGTATGCAGGGGGAGTAATCATATGGATGGGAATTTAGAACAGTGGGGGAGGAAAAAAGGGGGAGGAAGCGATGGGAGTTTTAAACGTGGGTGGCAGGAGTAAGGCGAAAGCATTCACTCGCAAAACACAAGGTGGTTTTTCCCCACCTAATCGGCTTGAAGTGAAAACAACCTTCGTTTTGTTAAAACAGGGGTGAGGGGGAGATGGGGGAGGAAGCAAATCTATTAGGTTAGCTAGGAGTAGGGCAAGTAAGTGGAATAAAACAGGCAAGTCGGTTGCTGATAACCTACGCCCCGATCCAACGGGAGAGCCACTAATAATCATCATTACCAGTACCTGGCTTCTACCCACAGCGCAACGGAATGTTGCATAAGCGCACGAAGTCGCCAAACTGAAGCCCACGATGACATGTCAAGAGCTTCCTACAACAACTTGGAAACGGTAAAAAATCTGAGGACACCTATGCATATCATATAGGTTCTATATGCGAAAGCATGAATTACTATCTCCTTGACTGCTGTCACGGTCCTCCCCCAGTAGTGGCGGCATGTGGAAGTTACGTACCTCCCTAAACCGAACCACCCCATTAACACTGCATACCTTTGTCCCACCTTCCGCATCCTGCGTTGGAAAGTTGCTAAAGCTTATGGGTGATGCCGTAATGGCCGAACCAATTCTCTCCGTACATCTAGGACAACGGCTATTTCCACCCTGCCGTGTTTGGATTCCGTCCCCATCGTTCTACGCGGGACATTCTACGCAGGACATCGTTCTACGCAGGACAAGTATGTCCGTCTTCGGAGAGCATGAGTACAGAAAACGGCTATATCTCCTGTTTCATTCAAACTATCCCGAAATCAACTATAAGACAATTAGTCGTTGAGATGGCTCTACTGTACGATTACGCAAAATTTCATTTATGTTTCATAATTACATACTTCACAGAGAAGTTGTAAAGATTGGTGAATTCCCGTTTGCTGTCAATACATGCTGTCAAGCGGTGGGCTTGCAAGAAGGTGGTTTTACCATAATTAGCTAGGACGAGCGCACTGCGGCACCAGCAACGCATGGGTTTTCTTAGCAATGTTGCTTTTGAACAAGTGTAACCCATGATGTTTTCAACCGCAGAGTGGGCTTCTTGTCGACCGTGCAGGCAGATGCTTGCCGCGGTCGCGCGTGTGGCGGGCGTTAGTGCCCGCAGAGACGCTCCGTGTTTTTCAGCGTTATTCATACCTTGTAAACGACGCGCTATATCTACAAACTCAGCTAAGCTCGTGTAACGGATGGCGACGATCTGCATTTGTCCGTGCCACCGGTGCAGGACGAATACGCTGTGCCACCGGTGCAGGACGCAACCGCGTTTGCCGGGAACGTTGATTGGATACAGCATTTAACGAGGCCCACCAATAGTGCAGCCGTACTGTGTTCAGAGCTTCGTGCATCTCAGGGTACGTCACAAGCAGTCTGTCGCACGTCAGAGCGTGGCAGTGTGGCGGCATGGAAGCGGTAGGTGAGCAAGGAAAGAAAGAAAGGATCTTTGTTGCGTGTTTGTGCGGCCCCTGCTTTACGCAGAGGTGTAATGTTTGGTATACATTGTCGTGAAGGGGTACTCTAGCGATTGCGCGATTGACCCGCCGCGGTGGCTCAGTGGCTAAGGCGGTGCGCTGCTGAGCACGAGGTCGCGGGTTCGATTCCCGGCCGCGGCGGCGGCTTTTCTGATGGAGGCGAAAAGCAAAAACGCTCGTGTGTACGAGATTTCGGCGCACGTTAAAGATCCCCAGGTGGTCAAAATTAATCCGGAGCCCTCCACTACGGCGCGCCTCATCGCCTGCGTTGCGTCGGCGCGTTAAACCCACAATGAATCGATTGCGCGATTGAAATGGCGACCTTCAGAAGCGTATTTGGGGCCCCTTTAAGTTTATGCTCCGTGTTCTTGCTAATCCAGTTTGCTACGCAAGGAATAACAGCTAGCGCAGCGGGCACATTGCGTCTTACTTAACGAACCCACCCTACTTGCCTTTGTATGTTACATAATTACTGACACTGGTTTAGTGACCGCTGGTCACTTGAATTCGGCGTTAATGCAAACATCTAAAAGCAGCAACTTATTGTACGGTTTAACGCGCTCACGCAACGCAGGCGATGAGGCGTGCCGTATAGTGGAGGGCTCAGGATTAATTTCGACCACCTGGGGATCTTTAACGTGCGCCAAAATCTCGTACACACGGGCGTTTTCGCTTTTCGCCTTCATCAGAAAAGCGGCCGCCGCAGCCTGGAATCGAAACCGCGACCTCGTGCTCAGCAGCACAACACCTTAGCCACTGTGACGGGTTAAAAGCAGCAACAACAAAATTGATCCCCAATTACGATAGGGCGACGTCACACCTATTATAATAACTAATAGTCACTTATAAAATAATACACTTATAAAAATGCACTTATAAAATACACTACTACACTTATAAAACATGTTTGCGCACAAAATTCTCCAACTATGCCATAGGCACACTCCTGTCGTATTATCGCTTCTGATCAACATGCATCACAGTACAACTTTCATATCGTGCAAGAAAGAAAAAAATTGTGGTTGATCCATGTCGGGCGTTTCGACGCTCTAACTGGCGCGGTCCCTGGGAAGAGCAGCGCGGAAATGGAAAGGACGCGTCGCGCGGCGCTTTCAAACGCCGCGCATTCCGAGAAAGGCCGCGCCTGCTCGCACCGGATGTCCTAATGGCCACCACATGGGGATGGACCCCGACGAAGAGGACTTGCTTTTTCCCCTTCCCTAGGTCCTCAGCGGCCGGAGGAGAGGAATATGGAGACAGGGAGACGCGGTCCGGGTGCCGGAGAGCTTGGGCTGTCGTCTTCGGGCTCCGCCCGAGTACCGTTTCTTACCGCCCGCTGGGCTGTAAATAAATGTACAGTTTTTGTATCGGAAGCTGAGTTTGTCGGTTGAGGATACCCGGGGTCAGATCCTCAGCGCTACTGCAGCTTGGAGGAGAACCCCCGGGGAAAAGAACATCATTGAGATAACCATCTCTCTTTCATAGGAATCGGTAAAACACGAAAGTGAAAGGCGCCTTCACAGGAGTAGTTGAATGAAAAAGGAACCTCCTTCTTGTGCAAAGGGTTCGCGAGCCTGACCCGCCAGAAGAAGTGACGCCGACAGGTAAGAAACAAAAGAAAAAAAAAGGTTTATTCTGGGACAACAAAACCAAAAATGAGATGCACAGAAACAGCAGCTTGAAACCATCTGTCACGGGAACAACGCCACAGCGAAGCCTTGCCTCAATTCACGCGCGTTCTCCGTATACGAAGGCGCTCGCATCATGGTGCCAACTATCGGCGCTCATTAGCGTCCTGATGCGCTAGTTCGCTTCGCCTCTCCTAGACGGCAGCACCATCTGAATGAGCCAGTAGCGAAGGACATTAGGCGCGTTCATAGAGCTGCTCACGTCTCTCCTCATATATCCCATACAAAAATGCCTTATGGGTGTCTATAGAAAAATGTATGGTGAGCTATGGCCGCCTATGGGTCCCTATGGTCACCCATGAAAGTGCATAAATTAGGCTATAGCCAGCTATTGAAGTTTTATGCATCCTGCACTAAAGAATGTAAATCATACAATTCTCTTTAGACGACTATAGAACACCCTAGTATGTTTAGTCTATAGAGTCACAGCCATTCAGGCTACTGTAGCCAGCTAAAGAAAAATCTATGGCTTTAGTTCTATAGACGAGCCGCGACAAAGCTCTTTTGGCTGGCTATAGACCATTGTTTAGCTTTAATTCTACAGACTTGAAACCATTCAGCTGTCTTTTGCCAGCTATTGAAAAGAGTTCGTCCTAAAGCTAAAGAGAGAAAGCCATAAAAGCTCATTTGGCTGGCTATAGGCCGTTGTTTAGCTCTAACTCTACAGACTCAAAACCATTCAGCTGTCTTTTGACAGCTATTGGAAAGAATTCGTCCTAAAGCTAAAGAGAGAAAGCCATAAAAGCTCATTTGGCTGGATATAGGCCGTTGTTTAGCTCTAAGTCTACATACTCAAAACCATTGAGCTGTCTTTTGCCAGCTATTGAAAAGAATTCGTCCTAAAGCTAAAGAGAGAAAGCCATAAAAGCTCATTTGGCTGGATATAGGCCGTTGTCTAGCTCTAAGTCTACATACTTGGAACCATTCAGCTGTCTGCCCTAAAGCTAAGGAGAGGCACGCATAAAAGCTTCTGCGGCTGGCTACAGCGCAATATATAACTGTAAACCTTTAGACGTGTGACAATTAAGCAACATTTAGCCGGAATTAGGAAAGCGTTTGGCGCAGAATTTACAGGCCTGCATCCATAAAAGCTTCCTTAGCTAACTACATAGTGACATAAGGCTCCAAGTCTCCAGCCGCTAATAAAAAGTGTTAGCCTATAAAGGTATAATTCGAGCAACCATTAAATCCTATTCCGCTGGTTTCAATATGACTTATGACGCGTGATTTATGCACTCATGATTTACCTAGCTACATCTACAACACAGACTGAATAACGATGATGAGGTTCATCGGCCGGTTATATGAAAGTTTTTGTTCAATAACGTTAGGTACTTATTATACCAACAATACGGGAAAAGTACAATTAAAGGCAGCTACAGACAGATTAACGCTCAAATTCAGGTTGCAACTTTGGATACTGTGCGTCGGCAAAGCTTGCAAATGAACGTCGGCCGAAAGAGGTATAAGTTCGGAGAATTCTTCCTCTGCGGCCCTTCGCTGCCGCGGTCAAGTAAAAAAGCGGGCTTCTCTGAAAACGGCCCTCTCAGCGTCGAAGCAAATTGGAAAGAACTTTCGCGGCTGGCCCACCGGTTCGTGTGGGCACAGTCAGAAATATCGTGGCATCTGCGAACAACCGCATTCCTTCTCCCGCGGAGCCCACTTTGAAATTAGTCATTGAGAAAGGGGGAGAGCGACCCAAGCCGGACCGAAGGAGGCAGGGAAAGGAAATTCTGGGAAGCGTTGAAAAGGTAGAGGGGACAACGACCGGCCGGGGAGGGGCGGCGTGAGTGCCGCGCGCGTCGACGCTGTAAGCCTGTAGCCCGGTCGTGCGAAGGGAAGTTTTCGTTGAAAAGAGGGTCAGGCCTTCCGTGCTGTGTTAGTATTCGTGCGCGCAGCAATGATAGTGACAGAAAATTTTCCCTGAGTACTGATCACAGATATAGTTTTTTCGGATGAAGAAAACAAAACGTTAAGCGATGTTGTATTTGCCAAATAAACTAATTACCAGAAAACAAGTTAGAAAAAGGTCGAAAGATGGGCACGTATCTCCGCACTATTTGCTAGCGCGATGGACCTGCTTATACCAGGATGTACTCAGTCAGCCACATCTCGTCTCCTTGCTCATGTGCGCGGGCATGGCACGTGTTGCGTAATGCTGGGAATTTACGGCTCGACTGCAATGTGTTCGTGTTGATGGTGCGACGCCAAGCAAATGTGCCGCTTTTCTGTCGGAAATTTCGGTGTTTACAGTGACAGTGTTACAATTAATTCAACATCAACTCGAAGTTATTCGAAAATGGATACCTGTGAACCGCGACAGGGATTTCATCGTACGCAAAACACCAGGGTGAGTGATCTTACGAACTGAAGAGGCTGTATTGTGCGAGAAATGCAGTTCAAGAGGACTGTGATTTGGGCGAGTTGGTGAAAGTTCATGATTGACAATACGCGCGCGAAAACACGGCACAAAAAGAACGAGAGTAGACGAGACAGCGCTGTCCTATCTAACTCTCGTTCTTTTTGTGCCGTGTTTTCGCGCGCTGGATTGTCAATCATGAGAAATGCAGGACTTTTTTTGGTGTTCAAGAATATGTTTCCAAGCTACCCTGCACGACATGGGCATTGCAATGTACACAGAAGTGAAGATTTCGCCGCGGTGATGAGACAAAGATAATTATTTTTTCGCGAACTGAGAAAACTTACAAGGAACTAATTGAACGGACTTGGAAAACGTTTTTTATTATTGCATTATGTGCGACCCGCCTTCATTGTTTAATTAACAGGCATTTCCATTTTAGCCACCATACTTGCAACTTTGTGCATTGAGTACTGAGTGAAATGAACGACTTCTGAGTGTTCTATTTTCTGTGGACTACCCAGCACCTGTAGGTATATGTGTCTCGGGGGGCGTTCGTGGAAAATGTGCCGCGTAGTGTGGCTGTCGAGCGAGTGACGTAAGCGTGAGCCAGAGTGTTGGAATGCGTGTGCTGTGTGTTTCGATCGGCGTATGTGAACAACAGTTTACTGGCGGCGAAGTAGCGTAGATAGTAGCCGTTTATGTAATGAATGGGATGAATAAACCCCTTGGTTTAGCTTTCCTTGTTTGCCTGTGTTTAAGCCTTTTGTGAATGAAAACTGGCGACGTGTTTGCAATCGCAACCTTGCACTCCCCATATATCGCTGAAGTGTTCATTGAGCATATAGCATGCCTAGGCACACAACCTAAGTGCCACAGAAGTTCTAGAGATCCGCAAGGCTATATGCCGGCATGGCCGCGTGCTAATAATTTCTCAGAGGCTGCTGCTGTCGCTGTGTTTCAAGTAGTGGTGATTCTCTTCTGGCTGCAGCCCATGCAAAAGTATCGTATGGTCGGCTATTGAAAATCCTTCTTATGGTTGTCTTTACCTATTTGGCCCAATTATCTTTAAACGTTTCTATGGCTGTCTTTAGCCATTGCTATGGATATTCCTATGGGTGTCTTAGCTTCTTCTATAGCCATAGCGATATCGAAAAAGACCTAAAGAAAGCCATAGAACCGGCTATAGAAAAGCTAAAGACACCATAGAAATGTCGATACGAATAGCTAAAGACAACCATAGAACCGGCTATAGAAGACGCTAAAGACACCCATAGGAATGGCGATACGAATCGCTAAAAACAACCATAGGACCGGCTATAGAAGAAGCTAAAGACACCCATAGGAATGTCGATACGAATATCTAAAGACAACCACAGAACTGGCTATAGAAAAAGCTAAAGACACCCATAGGAATGGCGGTACGATTCGCTAAAGACACCCATAGAAACGTCTAAAGAATATTGGGCCAAATAGCTAAAGCCGACCATAAAAAGGATTTTCTATAGCCGACTATAGAATATTTTTGTATGGGATAGCGCAGTAGACAGAGCGCCACGTACCTCCTGTTGCGGTGAGAAGGCTCGAGAGGGCATGGGCTCGAATCCGGGCGCCGCAGCGTCAATGGAACTTTTTCTGGCGACGTCACTTCTGGATGTGACGCGAGTGAGGTCTTGGTGTACCCGGGCTTAAAACGCTTTCGTGTTAAAAAAACACCTTCATTGTTTAGCTAAGATTGCAACTATTAACACACTCTGAACTATTTATCACGTCGCTACAGAAGCGCGCTGATGATGATGATGATTTCTATTGGTTTCCCCTTTGTATCGGGATGATGACATGTCATCTTACCAAAAAGGACTAATATACATATGTTTTACACTTTTGGTTTAATACTAGCGCTGCTTAGGGCAGGCACAAAAAGCTTATTAGGCCTAAAATACTTTTTTTCCCTGTTACAGGTGGTAACTGTCCTAGGCAATATTCCCCTCTCTGCTTTTCGTCCACCAGCATTCTAATCTTCTTTTCGTCCCCTCGACAGCCTTGAAGGTAACTTCCTCTGTGATACCCTTAAATCCTAGGGCTTCTGAAACCCCAATATTCCCTTCATGTAGATTTGGATGGATACCCTCACATTCTAACACGATGTGCCGCATAGTTTCTGTTTCTTTTCCGCAGACACGCATACCCCATCATTTTGTGAATACTTCCCCACAAAACTCTTAGTTCGCAGGCAACCTGCTCTAGCCTCAAAAAGCAAAGCACTGCCCGGGGAAATTATCGTAGAAATTTTCCTTTCTGATGTTCATCTTCTCAGCCCTGTACATCTCTAACAACGTTTTAGCTTCCATTTTTTCCCTCCATTTATTCGTTTCAATCTGCCTTGCCTCTTTTTGGTTACCTTGGCTGTTTTGGATACCCCACTGTTCTTTCCGTATTTCATCGTTAGCCTTCTAGTCTTTCTTAACCACTGCGTGTCCACGCTTTTCAAGTATAGGTACCTAAAACCTTAGTTGCCCACCTTCATTGATCCATTGCCCTCAACCTCATCTCAAAGCATATTTTACTCTGAGCTTCTCTAACTTCAAACGACGCCCAGCCCATATCTCCCTGAACTGCTTCGTTAGTTGTTTTTCCATGCGCGCCTAAGGCCAAACGTCCCACCGTTCTCTGGTTTACTTCAAGGCCTGATAGAACGTCTGATTTCAAGCAGAGTACAGCATTCGCAAACGTGAGACCCGGAACCATTACTCCTTTCCACTTTACCTCTCACTCTTCATATTTGTTATACCCCCACAGAGCTCTATGCTTCATTATAGCTGCGTTTCGTTTTCCCCTTTAACCTTAATTTGCTCCTCGTGAGTACTTAAGTAGTTATCCCCTTCGTTTATCCACACTCCCAAATATTTATATTCCTTCACTCTAGGTAATTCGCTTTGCTGGATAGACACTACGTCGGTGGTAGCGTCATTGAAAACCATTATTCCTGATTTTTCTGCACTGAAATTTAATCCGAGGTCAGTGGCTTCCTGGCCGCAAATATTTATTAGCCGCTGCATATCGGTTTGGTTATCAGCTAAAAGAACAATGTCGTCTGCGTATAACATTCCCGGAATATGCTGTTGTACCACTTCGCCTTGCAGCATATGGGTTAGGCTAAACCCTACTTGACTTTCTTCCATTTTCTTTTCTAACCCTGCCATGTAAAGCATGAACAGTATTGGGCTCAAAGGGCATCCCTGTTTCAGTCCCCGATTCTCTCTTTCCCAAGTAAGGTGCACTCTATTGTCTTTATAGATTGCTATAAGGAACTGTACTAACTCGTCATCTAATCCCTGGAGTTTCAGCATCCTCCACAGCCGTTCTCTGTTTACGTTGTCACATGCCCCTTAAACCCCCCCCCTCAAAAAAAAAAGACTTTTGTGAGAACACTACTGCCAACAATGCTAAATATTAACATCGTGAAATTTTGAAGCTTCCTTAATTCACCAATTGATGATTGCATTCTTCAGAACAATTTTTCTGTGATTTTGTGGATTATAATGTGCACACGAATATTCCCAGCAACACTTTACGAAAAATACTTTCCAGCCGCTTCTGACATTAAGCTTCTATATTCACACACCATTTCAATTGTATCACCTACAGTCCTGGTATTCGTACTTTCCAGCGAATATAGGTGGCGCGACGGGGTATCCAAAATGGAGGACGGGACGATGATCATAATCGAGACGTCCCGTAAGCGCGCGCGTCTGGAGGGAAAAGGCGATCCGGGCCCATTAGTGTCTTTTCAGACCATCTTTTCCCTTGCCGATAAGACACGAAGGTGCTTTGTCGAAGGCGAAGCAGTTTATAACGCCAGTCACACAGTGTTTCGCGGCATCAGGGAGGCCACCGATGACATGCTGAGCATCGAGGGATTGTGCCTGAAACCGAATAGCGTCACTAGCCAACCGCACTGCGTGAACGTTTGTTGGCACTGCAGGTTCTATAAAGGATGCTACACTTCCATCCATGCTCGTAAAATTGTTCAAGCACACTTTACAAATATTTATTAGGCGCCAAGCATAGCTCGGTAGACACAACCGAGCACAGCGTTTTGTTATTGCCACGTGCGCAATTGTGCCGGGTTAAGTGCGAATAATGCGCCTAAATTATAATTTTGTGGGCTCTTTTTACAAAGAAAGATCCAACGGCATTTATGCAGGTTACAGGTAATAATAAAAATACCGAAACTAAATATCAAGCGCTGACGCCTCTACGACAGGGCCTATTACATCAGCTGTGCTGTGCTTTCAGCGCTCTGTCGGACACTACGATGCTGCAGTAACAAGTTTATTTATTTATTACAAATACCTGCATCACCCACCCATTCCTCGGGGGGTTTCAGCAAGTTCAAAACAGTGATCACACAATGCTGAAAAGAGAACGAAGGACAAACAACCCAACAAAGCACAAAATGCAACTGGAATGCAGCATTTATTAAAAGAAACCAGCACGTTAATAAAAGAACAATGACGTACCCCTGTTGGTTCTTGGCTTCACTTTCTTCTCGTGCGTGCGCATAGGAATGTTATGTGGCGGCACGGCGCCTTTTTTCAACCGCGGTTTCAGTGGCTGCAGACTATCTATTAATAAACGACACGCTCAACTTGCACGAAAAACACACCATCAATAACGAGAGAGCGATCTAAACTTACGGGTATTGCTCCAGAAAAAGTCTCGGAGATCGCCAGAGCGACGGCAACCTCCTCGGCGTCTGTGGCTTCTGTGGACCGCACGCTCGCTGCCGTTGTCTTGGTGCCGGTAGCTGCCGCAACGACCACTGCCGCAAAGCCTTCCCGTTGGTATTCCGATGCGTCTACGTATCGGGCGTGGGGGTCTTGGGCGTGTTGCTCGGTTAGGGCCTTGGCCCGAGCCTTCCGCCGTTCTTGGTTGTGCATGTTTTCGGGTTGGGGTCCATGCGGATGTGGGCCCGCGCCTCCTCGCTGATTTCGCACGGTTGCTGGCTGGGAGCTCGGGGGTTGTAACCTAGGGATGCCAGGATACTGCGTCCCGTCTTGGTGGTAGAGAGGCGCTCCATTTGCGCGGGGAGCTGCGCCTCGGATATTTCCTCTAGGGTGTTATGGACACCGAACTGCAGGAGCCGAGCCCTACTTGTGGTCTCCGTTAAGCCCAGCGCCGTCTTGTAAGCCCGTCTGATCAGCGTGTTGATCTTGGTCCTGTCGGTGACGTGCCAGTTGAGGTAGGCCGCAACGTGTGCGATGTGACTGCGGCATTTCTGGCAACTAGAGGATTAGTGATTTCAGGGAATAAGTGTGCTGCGATGGCCTTCACAAAGCGTGACCTTACGCGCTACGGCCTCACTGTTGGAGGGACCGCAATTCCATACGTCCGGACCCACAAGTTCTTGGGAGTGACATTTGATAGTAATCTCACCTGGTCGCCTCATGTTCGCCACCTCAAGGACAAGATTACTTCGTTCGCCCGCATATTCCGCATGCTCTCCACCAACACTGGCGGTTGTTCAGTCAATTCTCTTCTACGGGTGTACAAAACGCTTTGCGTTGGCCTGATGAGTTACAGCCCTCTACCATCGGAACGCTGACAGAATGCAGGCAGCTCTCACCACTCGCTCTAAGCACGCAGGAGTTGCTTCGTACGCGTCTGCGGATTGTGGCAAGACAGCGGGGCCATCCTCTAGCGACAAGCTGGGCCAAAGAAGTGCGTGAATTTCTGCCGAAGGTGTATCAAGAGCCTTCTCTTCCTGAGCACCCGCCCTGGATGTTCCCGCCCATACCAGTCACGACTACTGTGCCCGGTATCACGAGGAAGGAGTATATTCCGGCTCCCGCACTAAAGTTCCTCGCCCTGGACTACATGTCGCGGATATACAGAAACCACACTCATGTGTACACTGATGGGTCGGTGTCGTCAACATCATCCACTATCGGGGTGTGGATACCGTCATCCCGTACTACCATCAGTGTCATGCTCAGCCACAGAACGTCAACTACGGCTACCGAACTTGCAGCTCTGAGGGTGGCTTTCGCTCATATCGTCAAGCAACCCGCTCGAGAGTGGGCCATTTTCACAGACTCAAGGGCTGCCCTTCAAAGTCTAGCATCTTTTCCAAAAGACCAGCTTGTGTGTGACATACACGCTTTAAATCTACAAGCTCTCCAAGCGCACCATCACATTGTACTTCAGTGGATTCCAGCCCATTGTGGGATAACTGGCAATGTGAAGGCGGACATTGCTGCATCCGTTGCGCATAAGCATAATGGATCGGCAATAGCTATACCATTCTCCAGGAAAGATGCATCTATACTTGCATCCAGCGTGGCATGGAATATGCAGCGTGCAGCCTGGGATGACGTATCACGTCATTACGCGCCGTTATATTTCATAGATCCCAACTGCAAATTTAAAATGCCACCAGGACTCCCCAAGCGGGTACAAGCAATTCTACATCGCATGCGGTTGAATGTCGCATACACGCGCAACTTCCTCTTCAAGATAAAACAAGCTACGTCGCCACTCTGCCCACACTGTGATGTGCGAGAAACCCTGCAGCACCTGCTCTGTGAATGTGCTCGATTCAGTGCTCAAAGAGTATCCCTCGCAGTGACTTTGGGACTGCCGCTTTCCGTGGACATGCAGCTAAAGGACGTTTTAGGACCATGGGCTTGTCCCAAACGTGCTTTAAGGGCTACCAAAGCTCTGATAGAGTACCTGCAACACACAGGTCTAGACCAGTCGCTGTAAATAACTCGCCGTATCTGTACGCATCAACTTCTTGAACATCATCGCCATCATCTTCATCCCGTCATCAACTGGCGTAGCAAGTTAGGCATTTTAGCCCAGCTAACATCGCCAGACTTCATTAAAGATCGCTCTCTCTCTCTCTCTCTCTGACCATGAACTGGACGAGGCGCACGAGACTCTTCACGCATGCCCGCCCGTCGCTTCGAGACTCGGTGTATAAGCCGGATTGCGTCCATTGCCTTGGTGGTAAGCTTGCTGGGACCATTAATTAATGGTCCCCTCGTTGCGGCTGCTCTTGTTTAGCAGGAGGCCCAGGACCCTGATCTTGGAAACTTCGGGAATGCGTTGCCCTGATGCAGTCACGATCTTGATGTGATCGCTCTCCCGAGGGGGAGCGCGTTTTAAGTGCGAATGCACTTCTTAAGCGAGCCTGAAGCGTCCGCCGCCGTCCGCATTCCGCCGCCGTCCGCATAGCAACAGCTGCGGGTGCGCGCGCTCCTCGTCTTCCTTGGCAACGGGGGGAGATGGGCGCGCGCTGCCTGGCCGCTGACATGGCACATACCCACGTGGGGGATTGGCCAGGAATCTCCTCGTCTTCCTTGGCAACGGGGGGAGATGGGCGCGCGCTGCCTGGCCGCTGACATGGCACATACCCACGTGGGGGATTGGCCAGGAATCTCCTCGTCTTCCTTGGCAACGGGGGGAGATGGGCGCGCGCTGCCTGGCCGCTGACATGGCACATACCCACGTGGGGGATTGGCCAAGAATCGGGCGTCAGAAGGGCTAAAGCACCCGCTTAAACGAGTACTGACACGAAATTTCAAAGCTGAGATCCGCTCTAGCAATCAAGTACAACGACAACACAAATAGGTGTCTGTGAATAAATGCATCTTTCTTTCTTTGTAGTTGTGTGTGTGTGTGTGTGTGATCTCTCTTTCGCGAACATTACCGAACTGCGCAAATTCAACTCCTGCATTCGCACTTTCACATTCTTCCCCTCGGGGAAATGTGGGGAATTTTTTCCTTCGCGGTCGTAGCTGTGTGAGGACGAACAGCTCGGATTTGGCGGGTGAGCACACTAGGCCGGTGCCTTCAAGGTGCTGCTCGATGGTGGTAACCGCCGCTTGCAGCTGTTGCTCGATGCTGGCGTTGGTGCCACCGGCCGCCCACAGGGTAATGTGATCGGCGTAGATCGTGCGCCGGACGCCGGTCCCCGCCAATGCCCGCGCTACCCCGATCATGACGAGGTTGAAGAGCAATGGCGAGATGACCGAACCCTGCGGTGTGCCCATGTTGCCGAGCTTGCGTTCGGGGAGCTTGAGGTCTCCGGCGTGCAGTTCCACCGTGCAGTTGGTCACGAAGTCCTTGATGTAACTGTAGCTCATTACCCCCATGTTAAGTATTGATGCTTGTGCTAATATGGCTGAGTGTTTGATTTTGTCGAATGCGCTCTGTAAATCAAGCCCCAGAATTATTTTGCTGTCTTGCGTCTTGTTGTCGATGATTTCTTGTTTTGAGTCGGTATACATGGCGCCTCGTGTGCTGAGTCTGCCTGAAGCCGATCATCGTGTCGGGATAGAGGCCTTCCTTCTCCAAGTATTCCTGCCATCGGGTGGCTTGCACGTGCTCCAGCACCTTGCCCACGCAGGACGTGGGTGAGATGGGACGCAGGTTGCCAATATCGATGGTCTGCCCGGTTTCGGGATCAGGATTGTTCTTGCCGTTTTCCACTGTACTTCTACCTTTTAAACAAAAACACTCTGAAGATTTGTTCGCACGTTTTGGGAAGGACGTGGTCCTCATTACAAAGCTCGGAAGTAAGTAATCGCAATCGCCTGATTCTCTCACCAGCACCGGTTGTACATTGCTGAAACATTTTGTTTCTACGATGCTTGTTCAACCTAAACAGTTCGATGCATATACAGTTTATTCGAAAACTGGACAAGGCGGCACGCTCTTTTGGCGCGCTTTTGCGCGCGCCGGTTAAGAGAGCGGGCACAAAACTTTTCAAAGTGCTACGAGTTGTGCCGCGCCTCCGCCAGATGGCGCCACGGGTCCCGCGACCGAGAGAAGACGCAGTGAGGCATCCCCCTCGCGAGGGGCACGATCAAATGCAGAGCATTTCCGGGGGCGCACGACGTTAAGTAGTTTGCGTTATGTTAATGTTGTTGCACTTGTGGCAACTGCTGACGAGAGAGCGCTCGTCCATAGGCAGTACTTTGAATGAGTCAACGATATAAGGCGCGTTCGTAGCGTCCCATTCTGTGTCGGCTTTGTGCCCTTATGGTGGCGGGTCACACGTATGTGTCTTTCTCCAAATGCAAAAACGTTTTTCTTTAAGCTGCATACATCAACACTCCCAGTGAAAACATGGTTGCGCGAGAAAGGAATGTCTATTCCTTGGTCTGACAATTGCCGTTTATGCAATCAACCTGAAACCATTGATCATTGTTTTGTTTTGTGCCGGGATGCGGTGTTTTTCTGGGATGTGTTGCAACGAACTCTTAAAAAGGACATGGACATTACCCCTTATACAATTCGGTTCTTGCCTTTTAGAGATGTTACTGGAGTGCCCTATGATATGTTTGTTGTGATCGGATTGTATAGCTTGTGGAAGTGCCGCATGACGGACAGGCACGCGGAACCCCCTCGCCCAACGAAGTCCATTTTTCGGGAGCAAACTGCGTTGGTGCGGAGCATTTATGCGGCGCAAAGTGACCCACCAGAATGGCTGCATCTGTTGGACGCGTGCGTCTGCTTGCCAGAGTTTTAACGGACGGCTTATTTTAGCTGCAGTGATGTGCATCTTCTTGGATGACTTCTAACTTTTGTAGGCTGTATTAAGGGCAGTTTTCCATGCAGTGAAGAAAAAAAAAAGTCGGCTTTGTGGCGCAGTGGGTAGAGCACCATGTACATTGCGTTCCGCCCGCAGGGTCGAGGGTTCGAAACCGGGCGCCGGGTAGTATTTTTTTTATATAGTAGGGAGGGGTGCAGACTACGGACGTCAACGCGGGTGACATCGTGAGTTACTGAAATGCTCTGCATTTAAAACATTTTCACGTAAGCGCTGCAAAGCATCTAGAAATCCGTCTCACGTAAAACTTGTAACTCTTGCTCAGAGCAGAACCGTATTCTTGATAGTACTTCTAATGCTGCGTGTCTTTTGTTATATTTTAGTAAATAAGGACTTTTCCTCCTCGGTGACCTCTAAAATTCATCTGTTGCAGTCATGATTCAGTAATTTCTTTCTATTGTAATACTAACGATTTTTTTCTTTGCGATAGAATGCCCGTTACGATGACCAACATATCCTTCAGTCTTAGGTCCTTTAGTAAGGACGTCCTTCGAAAGCATGCAAAAAGGGGGGCTAATGACCGGCGGGCGAAAACATCAAAGAAAAAGTTTGCTGAAGGATTCCCTGTATTAAGATTTCTCGTTAAATGTAATTAGTGGGGACTGTACGCATGGACTTTGGTGCCATAGATGGTGCAGATGGAAAATACCGTGAGGCCCCGCACGGGGCACCTTGAGTATTCATGGTGACGGTGAGCAGCGACACCGCGGACCCCGAGCTCCCAACATAAGCCGTGTCCAACCATGGCGAGGTGTTTTTAAGGTGAGGGGTAGAAGCCGTAAACGGTGGCCGTCGGAACCTTGGTCAAGCTCCGGCCGATGGGCTCCCTGCCTGTCTACCAGGCAGGGAGCTCCGGGACCTCTTTGACTACCAGGGTAAGGTCAAAGGAGAAAGTACCCCCGTCTCCCTGCTTTCCAATGTATCATATGGAATTTTCAAACCCCCCCCCCCCCAGGCGTGATCGGCCCCCGAAAAGGGGCCGCACCGAAGTTTCCTTTCCACCCCTACCAACTATCAACGTTCCGAAACATGACAACTATCCCCGTTTTTTGGTCCTTGAATCAATCGACAAATCCAAACCCGTCTCCTCCCAATCTGTATTCCTCGTCTCCAAGTTCCTTGAAGGAATTGTTGGCAAATCTTTCGAGGCAAAAAAACTACGAACAGGCGAAGTGTTGGTTGAAGTCAAGACGCAGCAGCAAGCCACAAATCTCCTGACCCAAACCCGCATGGCAGATCTGGACATCACTGTCACACCCCACCGCAGCCTCAACAGCTCGCAGGGGGTGATATCTCAACCAGATCTGCTAAGTGAAACAGAGGCCGACCTTCTAGAAGGCCTGAAGGATCAGGGCGTAACAGCTGTCAGGAGAATCACCATCCGTCGCGACAATGTAGAAATACCCACAAAGCACATAATCTTAACATTCAGCAGCTCAAAACTTCCTGATCACATCAATGCTGGTTTCATTAGGTGTGGTGTACGTCCGTACATACCTAACCCGCGCCGCTGCTACAAGTGCCAGCGGTTCGGGCACGCTACGACTTCTTGCCGCGGCAAACAGACCTGCGCAAAATGCGCCGCACACGACCACCCCACTGAAAAATGTGATTCCACCACCTTCACCTGCGCAAACTGTCAGGGGCCGCACGCGGCATACTCCCGTAGCTGTGAGAAGTTTCACCAAGAAAAAAAGATCATCCACGTGAAAGTAACTGAGAACATCTCCTTCCCCGAGGCGCGAAAGAGGTTCGCCTCTTTCCCCTTGGGGAGGTACGCCGACGCAGCTCGCCGGGGGGCGGAGCGGCGTCTTGTTTCGGCGGGGACCCAGTACCACGAGTCGGACTTGGTCCCGCCTCCGCCCCCCCCCCCCCCTGGGTTGCCTCTGGCGACCCAACCCGCCACCGCACCGCCTGCTAAGTCAGCAGCGGCTGTGGTGGCATCCACGTCCGTTGGGGATGCTGCTGCACCCTCTGTTTCCTCCTCTCCACCGGCCCGAAGCACATGCGAGGGCCCGGAGGAGATGGAGCTGGAGCTGGAGGAAACCGCAGCAGTTCCCACCTCCGCCGCACCGCCTGTGCCACCTGGGGCGCTCCTGACGCCCTCGGCGGTCGCGGCCAAAACGAAGGGCACCGCAAAGGGTGCCAGGTCCGGGGGGTCCGGTACGCCGGGTACCCCTTCCAAATCAGATGATGACTTGGATGTGGGACCCTTCCTGTCTGCTTCACAGCGGAAGGAACGGGTCCCTCCATCTAAACCTCCAGAGGAGGTAAAGAAACCCCGTCCAAGAGTCCAAGCCCCGAAAGACCCTACATAAATAGTCACACTCCAGTAGCTCTAATACATAATAATGGGAAGAGAAAATATCGTTCAATGGAACTGCAGAGGCCTTCTAAGTAATCTTGACGACGTCTATGAGATCCTGCATGCTAATCAGCCAAGTGTAATGTGTGTTCAGGAAACACACCTGAATTCCAAGAACACAGGGCTGGCACGTGCCCGCTCGGGGTGTTCGAATGAGCGTCACGTCGGCTCCACTGAAATCGTTTAATGTCAATGAAAAATCACCCCGGCGACTAAAACTGACTACCGGACATTCTTCCTAACGTCACCAGGAAGACGAGGATACCATCTACATCCCTGTGAGTCCAAAATTCGTAATTTTACAAGCATCTCAAGAGGACAGACGCGCTAAGCCTAACATCACCGGCGACGCAACCACGCCGCCGGCTCCTCTGCAGTTGCGCATGGCGTCAGCGCGCACCCCCACCGACGATCCAAATGCAAATTTGGCACCTCCCTCAAACCGACCTGAAGACATGATGGAAGCCAACGACATAGATATTACATCCCCGCCCGCAACCACAACCGAGGAAGAAATATCCAGCCCATGGATTGAGGTAGTACGCCGCTCCCTCCGGCGACGTCCCCTTCCCCGTCGAAGTCTACTCCCGAATCGCCACCGACACCAGCGCTCCGCCATCGCCCGTCGACGCGTCAACCACAGGCAACCACCTCTACCATCGGACGACTTCAAAATAGGCATCCGCCCAAGAAACGGCCTCCAGCTTTCCCGTGCGGACCCCATTTCTCTCACTGCGTCAATCGCTCGGGAGATCGGGCTCCCCACTACACCAGCACCTTTCCAGCTCCGCGTTGGTGCAGAGCCGAACGTCATAGTCGCCAGCACACCTTCTCCAGCGGCTGCACGAGCGCTCTAAAGCCTCCAGAATACTGTGGTCTTCGGCAACCGACACGACGTCCCAGTCTACCCAATCACTCCGGACAACTCCTGCCGTGGCGTCATTCACAACATCGCACAAGAACATCCAGAAGAGTACGTCAAGTCACTCATTACCGCTCCAGGATACGAGGTTCTCAAAGCACGTCGTCTCGGAGAGTCCAAAGCCTTCGTAATTACATTTCGAGGCAAGCGAGTGCCGTCCTACGTTTACGTCAACCAATCCCTACTCCGATGCTAACCTTATCGCCGCACAGTCGCCTTTTGCACCCTCTGTCATCAAACGAGCTACCGAGCGGACGTTTGCCCCTCGCCTCCAGCCACGCCCAAGTGCAACGTGTGCGGTGCCCCCCTCAACGAGCCTCAGCACATCTGCACACCGCGGTGTGGGCTTTGTAAAGGCCCACACACCACCGCATCTAAAGACTGCCCCAAGCGGTACCTGCCCACCGTGTACAAGGCCAAGAAAACTCCGAACAAGTCCACATCGGATGGGCCCTGCCGGTCGCGCTCCCCCTCTCCTGGCTCGCGACGCAACCGGGGACCTCACCGTTCGAGCTCAAGACCGAGCCGAGATCACGGTCGAGGGCCACAACACGGACGGTCAACCACCAAGGAACGCGCGCCCAGCCAGGCACGCAATCGAGATCAGACCCCAGGGACGCAACGCAAGCCACCCAGAGACCAACGCTCGGCCAGCTCCTCAGTCAACAGGAGCTCCGCGCACAAAGAACCACGCCACGAGGACGCACCCAAGGTGAGCTGGGCAGGAGTAGCGGCCTCCAGAGCTGATAATAAGTATGGCGCACTCATAGCTCAATTACAAGCTGAGAACGCGGCTCTCAGACAGGAACTTGCAGAACTGCGTGCGTCCTTTAACAAAAGTGAATGATGATGAGTGGGCGAAGCTCCTGAGGGGAAATAATCGGTAAAACTGTGACTCTTCAGTGAAAGTTCGCCCACTACATCTGTGTCCGAACGTAACGTCTAGAAAGTCTCGCTTAAACCGCGCGTCGGCACCTTGGGGCTGAGCTCGCCTGATGCGTTTTGCAGACGCCTCACGAGCTCTCACTGCATCGGGGTCTGCCTGCCGATACGCGCGCTTTCTCGCCGCTTCCCGTTCTCTGACGTTTTGGAGATCCTCTTCGCGCCGCAGCCGTGCCGCTTCGCGTACGGCAGGGTCCTCGCGCCGTTGCCGTGACGCTTGGGCCTCTCGTTCTCGAACGCTGGGATCTTGGCGGCGTCGTCGCGCAGCCAGACGACACGCTTCGCCCTCCCGCTCTCGTACGGCAGGATCTTGGCGGCGGCGTCGCGCAGCTTCACGGAGCGCTTCTGCCTCGCGGGCTCGCACATCTGCAGCCTTATCCATCGGGCGACTCCAAACGCGCGCCAACAGTGAACGGATTTTATTACACGCTCCCCGCCATCTAGTAAACAATCCAAGAACTAAACTAGAGGTAGCCACGCCATCTAGTAAACAATCCAAGCGCATTTTTTCATCATATACAAGTACCGCCATCTAGTAAACAATCCAAGAACTAAACTAGAGGTAGCCACGCCATCTAGTAAACAATCCAAGAACTAAACTAGAGGTGGCTACATACATACGTCGAGGATGGACAGACCCACGCCCTAAGGAGCTTCGCCCCTAAAAAATGGCTGGCATGATTTACGGGCGACGTGCGATAAACGCCGCGCGGCGTTCCTGTGAAGCCGGATCAAGCTGTGCGAATTGGGCCGAGGCTGAAGTTCGCGATGGAGGCGGAGGAAATGGTAACGCGTTCTTAAAGGCCCGCTAATGGATCTTCAACTGCTTTTAAATGCAGAGCATTTCAGTAACTCACGATGACACCCGCGTTGACGTCCGTAGTCCGCACGCTCACTGCGCATGCGCGTAGAGTCGAGGCGATAGCGAACACTCTCTCGCAAGGGGCATTGGATTGGATTCGAACACTCTCTCGCGAGGGGCATTAGATTGGATTCGATTGGATTGGATTGGCTTGGCTTGGCTTGACTTGACTTGACTTGGATTGGATTGGATTGGATTAAAGTGGATTGTGTTGGATTGTGTTGCGTCATAGCCGCGGCACGTTGCGTCATAGCCGCGGCAGACGCTCTGCGGCCGGCGCATGTGCAGTACTCTCTCTTCCGCGTTTCCTCTCCCTTCGGGCGCGCTGCGCATATAACCGGTGTGCCGTTCTCCGGCGAAGCAACATCCGCGCTTGGGTCAAACACCTAGAGTCCACGCCGCTTTACAAGTACGCCAACGTCGTTTGACTGGGACCGGCTTACGCAGTCCCCTCAACTATATAAGCGGCGGAGCGCGCGTTCGGAATTCAGTCAAGGGCGTCTTTGCTTGGCTTTCGCTTGACGTTACGCTTTGCTTGACTCGAGTAGATGCGACGCATTTACTTGAGTTCCCCCGGTGGGAAGATGCGGGCGGCTTTTTTAAGAAAGTAACCGCCTAACCATGAGTTATATTTCGCGGTGGTTGTCCTGACGCGTGGTAAAAATTTTATGAAACTGTTAGAAACAAGCATAAATACCCTGATTGAACGATTCGTGCACGATTCAGGATGTGCTAACTATTTCCACTTTGTAATTTTAAATTTCTTGGTGCCTTATGGCCAAACTACAGTATCCAGTTTGGTTATATAAAAAAATGGAAACTTTCAAGTTTCCAATATTATTCCTACTTCTAAAAGAAAATGTATGTTTCATGTTTAGTCTTGCGGATGAATTGTTGTTTTCGCAGCGTCGACTTCTGATCGGAAATCACCTCCCTGTAGGGCAAAGTCGCCTTAAAGGGACACTGAAGTGAATTTGTCAAGCTCCCGTTTTTGCTTGCACTGCGTAGATTGGCTCAAATTAGCACACTTTTCATCGTTTATCCGGTTGACAAATCGGTAATTATTTTACAAAGCGCGAAAGAAGAAAAAAATGTAAGCGGCGGTGTTCCAACGTAATCGGCAAAGCAAATACTATTATAAATTTCGCGCGTTCGTTTTTCGCACTGCCTTGATAGTAGTTCGCGTCGCATCTGACAGATGGCGCAACCAGTCCATGGCGCGCGCACCGCTCGTGGGACCTTGTTCTCGGCGGTTGTACTCGGTCTTTGCAAGAGGTAGCGTCAACATCCCCCTCGCGAGGGGCACGATCAAATGCAGAGCATTTCCGGGGGCGCACGACGTTAAGTAGTTTGCGTTACGTTAATGTTGTTGCACTTGTGGCAACTTCTGACGAGAGTACGCTCGTCAGCAGTAATTTGAATGAGTCAAGGATATAAGGCGTGTCCGTAGCCTACCATTCTGTGTCGGCTTTGTGGCGCAATGGGTAGAGCGTTGCGTACAATGCGTCCCGCCCGCAGGGTCGAGGGATCGAAACCTGGCGACGAATTGTAATTTTTTTTTATATAGTAGGGACAACGACGGTGCGGACTACGGACGCCAATGCGGGTGACATCGTGAGTTACTGAAATGCTCTGCATTTAAAACAGCAGCCAACCCCCCTGCACCCTCCCCGCAACAACTTTCTCCCGCTATCAAGCGTCCCCGAACTTCCCTCCCACCGGCAGTGATGCAACCCCCCTCTTCCCACAACCCTCCCCCCAATTTCGGGCCAGGCGATGCCAGCAAACCCCACGCCATTTATCACTCGAGACGAGGTGGTGGGAATACGTTCTATGCTACAGCAGCTGACCGCCTCGCAACAAACTATTACTGACCAACTGAACCAGACCATGCAAGCCCTCAAAGAAATGAATACCAATTTCGAAGAACGCCTCTCGAAAATGGAAGCATTTATTCCTCAGTGCACTCGCGTCACTACCTCCCTTCCTCCTCCACCCAAAGATGCCATGGAAGAAGATGGGTCCTCCTAAAAAGAATAGTCGGAGCCGGGGCGAAACAATTGTTTGGCAGTGGAACTGCCGCGGATTCCGCGAAAAACGCTCAGAACTGATCCAGTATATTACAACACAAGAAACACCTCCACACGTTGTCGCATTGCAAGAAAGCAACACCCACGCTTCGCTCCCCGGCTATATCACTTTTCATGCGGATGGCACGCGGGTGTTAGACACGCTGGTATCCAGGTCTATCACCGCTATACAGCACTCCCTTCCATTAGCAGGAGCCCCAGGCGTACTACTAGAACTACTCCCCGCCAAGGCATCAAAGACTTCCTTACCTATCTTCCACCTTAATGTTTATTGCAGGCCCAAATGTTCTCCGCAGGCCCTATAAATGACACGCTGGAACTGGCGCGAAAGAAAGCTGGGAAGCACCAACTCATCGTAAGTGGAGACTTCAATGCGGCGCCCCCCCTTTTGGGGGTTACACTTACGCTAATCCAAGGGGCAACTACCTTCACAAGTACGTAGACGAGAAGGCGTGGCAGATACTCAACGAGCTCAGCATACCCCCCTCGCACGGGCACAAGCGTCTCTCGCGATACTACGCCAGACCTCGCCCTGAGCAACCAGCAGGTGACGTGCGTATGGCAAAACAAGCAAGAGGCACTGGGCAGCGATCATTTCCTTATTGAATTAATCATTTCGGGCCCCGGAGCTAGTCCGCACAGTGGGACGTGCTGCCCTGACAGATTGGTCCGGTTTCCGAAAACTGAGGTCAGCGCGCAGCACAGAGGACACCGCAGATCCGGCAGAGGAAGATCAATATTCCGCATGGATAGCCCAACTTATTCAGGACCAGGCCGCTTGTACTACTAACATAAAGACAAATACCGACAATCCCTGCGTAGACACGCACCTTCTACACATATGGGAAGCTAGACGCAGCCTGCAAAAGCGCTGGAAAAAGCAGCGGCACAATAAAAAACTCCGCATCCGCATTGCGCAGCTCAATGAAAAGGCGGCCAAATACGCACGCGATCTGTGCCGTGAGAGTTGGCTCTCGCGACGCCATGGGAAACCACGTGAGCACGTCAAAAACTTGGAAAATTCTTCGTTACCTCCTGGACCCCTCCTCTTCGAAGGCAACGTCATCAAACCAACTACGGGCCCTCCTGCACAATCACTCAACCGACACACTTTTAACGAACCTCGAGGCAAAATTCTTCCCGCCCGGTCCGCAACAGAGCCACACAGACTACGATGGATCGCCGAACCCCGCATTGGATCAAGACATCCTCATCTCGGAGGTACGAGCGGCACTGTCCCGGATACGGAAAAACACCGCGCCAGGCCCCTGATGGAATTTCCAACAGGCTACTAACCAACCTCGATGACGACTCCTCGTGTCCCTCACCGCGTGCCTCAATAGAGTGTGGCGAGAGGGCAAGATCCCTGCAGAATGGAAGCTCGCCTACGTTCACCTCATTCCCCAACCGAACAAGCCCCCTTTCCCTATTGACAACCTACGACCTATATCGCTAACGTCCTGCGTCGGTAAACTCATGGAGCATATCGTCCTCGCTCGCCTCCAGCGTCACCTAGACGATCGGAACCTCATACCAACCTCTATGTTTGGATTCAGACCCCACCTCTCCACCCAGGACATTCTCCTCCAGATTAAAGAAGAAGTCATGACCCCTGCCACCCGACACTCCCCCACGGCAATGCTGGCATTGGACTTCAAGGGGGCCTTTGACAATGTGTCCCATTCAGTCATTTTGGCCCACCTGCGAGAGCTGCATTGCGGGGAACGCACGTACACTTACGTGCGAGACTTCCTTACTAAGAGGCAAGCGGTACTCCACGTTGGCGAAGCGAAGTCCAACCCCATCAACCTGGCGAGCAGAGGCACTCCACAAGGAGCAGTACTCTCCCCAATGCTATTTAATATCGCCCTAATCAAACTGCCACAACGCCTTGCAGCTCTTCCGAACACCAAGCATGCGCTCTACGCCGACGATGTGACAGTTTTTGGGCGGGCACAGGCTCGTGGGGGGACATGGAAGCTCGCCTTCAAGAAGCGGCCGATGTGGTCACTGAGTACGCCAAATACTGCGGACTCTCGTGCGCCCCGCAAAAGTCTGAGCTACTCGTGGTCCAACCAGGAAGACCCAAGCGTGACCCACCTCCACCGGTCGAAATACACCTCGAGGGCCACATTATCCGCCCCACTCCTCAAATCAAGATCCTTGGGATGGTCTTCCAGCAAGATAAACGGAACTCCACCCTCATAACTCGGCTGAAGCACACTACGGACCAGGTATCCCATATGCTGCGCCGAATCATCACGAAGAGGCGCGGCATCGGGGAGAATGCGGCGCTACGTCTCGTGCACGCCTTCATTATTTCCCGCATCACGTACGCGATCCCATATGCTCTTCTCAACAAGCACGAAGAAGAAAGTGTCAATGCAATAATCCGAAAATCATACAAGCGCGCACTGTGCCTTCCCACAAACACATCCACCTTGCTACTTCTTCAACTCGGTATCCACAATACGTCGTCTGAACTAGTTGAAGGACATCTTTTACAACAATACCGACGGCTTTCTCTAACCAACGCGGGCCGCCAGGTCCTCTCAGGACTGGGAATAAATACACCGGGCTACAATGGCCCCCTTCTAGAGCCCCTCCCCCGACCTACTCAAGAACTCATTAAAGTACAACCCTTGCCGCGTAATATGCACCCTGAGCACCACAGTGGACGGCGTAAGGCTCGCGCGGAGGCCATCTCACGACAGTACAGTCGAAAATGCTGACGCGGTCTTCACAGACGCGGCAGCATACTCCTCCTATCCAGCGTTCGCCTTGGCAGTAAGCCCCGCCCAAGGAGGACAGGCTATCACTGCCTCTGTCAAAACACTTTCACCAGCTGAAGCTGAAGAGGCGGCAATCGCACTTGCCATCTCCTCTACCCAGGCTACCACTGTAGTGACGGACAGCCAACAGGCCTGCCGACACTTCAGGCCGGAACCGTTCACGCTGCGGCCCGCGCAATGCTACTGCGTCACCCGCCGCAGCGACAGATCCAGATCATATGAACGCCACCCCATCTGGGAGTGACAGGGAACGAAATGGCGCACGACCTCGCGCGAGAAATGACACGCCGCACGAGGAGTGCAGACACCGCCTCGGAGAGATTTACTCCCCTCCTGACATATACAGAAATGACGCAACATCTACGCCTGGCCCGACGCACCCTTCCCCCACCCCACCGACACCTATCTATCGAGCAGGCACACCACTACCGTGCCTTGCAAACAAACACCTTTCCCCACCCAAAAAGAGTCTGCCACTACTCCGAAGAAATTACGTCCCCTAGCTGCCCCTTCTGTGGAGCAGAGTGTACTCTCTTCCACATGGTTGGTGGATGCCCCTCCCACCCTCTCCCCAAGCCGAATCCTTACAACTCTCCCGAGCTCTGGAGGCGCGCCCTGTCCAGCTCATGCCTGTCCGACCAGCTTCGGCTGGTGGAGCGGGCTGTAGCGGCTGGCAAGGCATATGGGGTCCTGGACTGAGGACTTCACCTCCTGAAGAGTCCACGCAACCTTTTCCCTCAATAAAGATGTTTATCCTCCTCCTCCTCCTCCAAGAACACAAATTTCTTGAATAGTTACCTGGTATACAGAAAGGACAGGGTTGGCTGCACACACTCTTCTGGCGGTGTGGCCATAATCGCCCGCAAATCCTTAGCATGCCACCCTGTCACCTTGAACACAATCCTTGAGGCTGTGGCAATTCGAACGATAATATTTAATAGGTTGATAACGGTATGCTCCATATACATTCCTCCTGATGTTTCACTTTTAAACTCTGACTTCGAGGCGCTGGTTGACCAGCTGCCCGAACCATACATCCTGACAGGCGACCTTAATGCTCACAACACTCTTTGGGGCTCTTCTCGCACGGATGCCCGAGGTCGCCTTATAGAGAAATTCCTTACATCTTCAGGAGCATGCCTTTTCAACAGTAAACAGCCTACATACCATAACATAGGACACAACCATACTCATGTCTTGACTTGGCGATTGGCTCCGCAGTTCTCTTTCCTCTCCTTGAGCGGGGTGTGGGCACCAGTGGCGTAAATCATGGGGGGGTCAGGGGGGTCCTGACCCCCCTTGTGTTGGGGCTGGGGGGGACACCCCTTGCAAGTGTCCCCCCCTTGAGATTCATCTTTCATTTACCTTTGAAAGCTAAAACAACTGTTGTTTTTGTCACTAACTGTTGTTTTTATCACCAGCGAGGTACGAAAACGGGAGTGCCAGTGACGCCCCAGTTGAAGCAAGGGCCTACTTTCGACGAATATTTTTTTCAATAATTGATGCAGCTGTAGCGGGCATTGAGAAGAGGTTTAATCCAGATTCTGAGGGAATCGTGACGTACAGGGCACTGGAACTTGTCCTTCTGAACCGGTCATCAGAAGCAGATTTGGACGTGATCCGACGATACAAGAGCATCGATATCGGTAAAGTCGTGTCTCGCGTGCGCTTGTTGCACGAAGAACACTGCAACCTCAAGTCCGTCGACGACGTGGCAGCAGTACTCCGGAACATGCACACGTCCACCCGCCAGTATTTCAAGGAAGTGGAGAGTGTTCTCAGGATTATCTTAGTGATGCCGGTCTCTTCCTGTGAAGCAGAGAGATCGTTCAGTGCCTTGGGAAGACTGAAAACATGGCTGCGTAGTACGATGGGGGAGGAACGCCTCAAATGTATGGCTTTGGCACACGTTCATCAAGACACTATAGACCTCATAACGTTGCCAGGGTTGTTGAAAAACTTTGTCAGTGCGTGCAAAAACCGCGCTCTCGTTTTTGGACCCTCTAGAAGTGTCGAAAGCTAGGAAACATGTCATAGGTGATCAGTACTCATATTGTACAGAGTATTTCTTATTGATCTTTTTTTAACGTCTGCAATAGCACAGTGCAATTACGTGAGGTATGAAAGCATGCTCGTTTTTCTTATTTTAATTCAAATCACGATAGTAATTTGTATATAAATAAAAATAAAGCACAAAACAAAATGGCCGCCTTGGCAAGATGTGTGTCCCCCCTTGTGATTTTTCGGGATTTACGCCACTGGTGGGCACTGACCCATACGGTAGTGACCACTTCCCCACCTCACTCACATACATAGGTAAAGGCCCAGGCAGTCCATCTTCCCATAATAGCTTCAATGAAGCACGAGCTAACTGGAATACATTTACAGAGACATCCAAACTACACCACACATCCATAGGACACCTACACGTTGAAGAAGCTACCCAACTCCTCACGGCGCACATCCTCGACGCCGCCGAAAAGTCCATTCCCCACGTCTCTGGTGCCCCGCGCAACCAGCGGAGGCCGTGGTGGAATGAGGACTGTAGGCGGGCGCGAGAGGCCCAGAACAAGGCGTGGGGTATCCTTCGTCGGTACCCCACGTCGGGAAACCTCCTCATGTTCAAACGGGCCAAGGCATTAGGAAAACGTGTGCGCCGTGAGGCAAAACGAGAGAGTTGGCGTACATTCATAACATCAATAAACTCCTACACAGACACACGGAAAGTATGGACACGTATACGCAAACTCAAAGGACAACAGACACACAGCCTGCCCCTGGTCAGTACAACAGGGGACACTCTGGAAGACCAGGCTGACACACTCGCACAACACTTCCAACACGTGTCCAGTTCAGCACACTACACAACACTTTCCTGAAACATAAAGCCTCTTGTGAAAAGAAGTCCCTACACGACAACAACAAATCACAGACTTCGTACAACTCCCTGTTTTCACTACATGAGCTGAGGACTGCTCTGAGCACGTGTAAACCCTCAGCTCCAGGCCCAGTCAACATTACATATACAATGACACAGAACTTACACACAGACACTCTTGTAACACTTCTTCACCTTTTCAACAAGATATGGCTTTCGGAGCACATTCCAAAGTCTTGGAGGGATGCCATAGTTGTAGCATTCTTGAAAGAAGGGAAGGACCCTTCTTCTCCCGCTAGCTATCGACCCATTGCCCTGACCAGCTGCCTGTGCAAGCTTCTCGAGAAGATGGTAAACCGGAGGCTCGTGTACTTTTTGGAGTATAACGGCCTTCTCGAGAGCTGCCAGGCAGGCTTCAGGGCGGGGCGATCCACGAATGATCAACTTGTGGCACTAGAGTCGTATATTAAGGATGCCTTCGTGCATAAACAGTTCTGTTTAACTGTGTTTTTCGACCTAGAAAAGGCCTATGACACTGCTTGGCGTTATGGGATCCTTACTCACCTGAAGTCATTCGGTGTTTCTGGTAATATGTTTAACACCCTTGCTAGCTATTTGTCGGAGAGAACCTTTCGCGTCAGAGTTGGTTCTGCACTGTCAAAGGTACACGTGCAAGAAAATGGCGTGCCGCAAGGCGGAGTTCTAAGCTGCACTCTCTTCATAGTAAAAATGAACTCCCTTGGGAAGGCACTGCCGCCTACAATTTCTTACTCCATGTATGTAGATGACGTGCAGATATCTTTTTAAATCATGTAATATGTCCATCTGCGAACGTCAAGTCCAGCTCGGCGTCAAGAAGCTTGCCGGCTGGGCAGACAAGAATGGTTTTAAAATTAATCCCGGAAAGAGCTCTTGTGTTGTATTCTCCAGGAAGCGTGGGGTCCACCCGGACCCAGACATCACTCTTGCGAATGTGCCAATTCCTGTGAACAAGGAGCACAAGTTTTTAGGCATTTTATTCGATGAAAAACTTACATTCATTCCTCATGTCAAACAGCTCAAATGTAAATGCCTAAAGGCAATGAATATTCTTAAGGTGCTCTCACATCAATCTTATGGGGCCGACAAACAACTCCTGCTGCGCCTGTACACAGCGTTGGTGGGGTCCCGGCTCGACTACGGCAGTGTCGTGTATGGGTCGGCGACAAAGACCGCACTGAGAATGCTCGACCCAGTGCTGCATCTTGGCCTTCGCCTCTCATGCGGCGCTTTCCGCACTAGCCCTGTCGAAAGCCTTTATGTCGAGTGCGACAAGTGGTGTCTAGGGCATCAGCGGGAGTATGTTGACCTGCTGTATGCATCTAAGATTGTGTCCCTTACCAACCATCCTTTTAATCCCATCATGAACAATACATCAAACTTGCAACTCTTTTTAAACAGGCCATCCGTTTCCTTACCTTTCTCTCTCAGAGTTAGGGAGGAGGCTTCTGCACTCACGGTCCCTCTTTCAGACACGCACAAGACACCCATTCAAAATTTCATCGCATCATGGCATCTTCGTCCTGTATCATGCGACCTGTCATTCACTCTTGTAGAAAAAAATAGGGTACCCAAGAATGCAATTCTGCAGCACTTCCTGTTCCTGCAGGACAAGTACAGGTGCGCAGAATTCTATAGCGACGCGTCGAAAACTGGTTCTACGGTATCTTGTGCAGCGCACGGACCAAATTTTAGAGTAAGCAAAACAATGAATTTTCATAACAGTATTTACACGGCAGAAGCATATGGCATTTTACTCGTTACAAACCACATCATCAAACATAAAATTCCCAAGTCCATTGTGTACACAGACTCTCAAAGCGTTGTACAGGCACTGTCATTAGGAAGGTCATCTAAAAACTATGTCATAAATGCTCTTTTCAAGGTACTAATGTCTGCATATGCCTCAAATCTTGAAATAACTATATGCTGGGTACCAGGGCATTGTGGAATCCCTGGCAATGAGGCCGCCGACCAAATGGCTGGTGATGCTGCTCTCATGACTACAGTTGACGTTACAGTAGTACCTTACACCGACCTAAAGACACACATCAGACGACAGCTTCGTAACACATGGCAATTACACTGGAGTCAACAAACAGACAACAAACTACACATAATGAAACCACAACTTGGACGCTACATAACTGACTCACACAACAGATACACTGAAGTCGCCCTGGCTAGGCTGCGGATAGGCCACACACATGCGACGCACTCCCACCTGCTCACTGGAACTTCGGGACCCACGTGTAGCAGGTGTGGAAAGGGCCTATCCGTAGTCCACATACTAATCACATGCAAGGCACTTGACACAACACGACACAAACATTTCCCTGAATTATACAGACAACACATTCCTTTGCACCCATCATACTTTTTAGCCGACGAACCAATGTTTTCTAGTCAACGTGTTTTTAAGTTTTTAGCTGAGGTAAACTTTCTGCAGCTCTTGTCATATCATGTGTAATCACCCTGGCCCTATACACCAGCCATCTCCATTGTCTTTTGTTTTGCATCACCTTTACTTTTAGTCACATGTTTTAGTATATACGGTCTCATCATAATTCAGTAACTTCTTCTTTGGCGCTCTTTGCCCATAGTCGGCCTTGCGCCAATAAAACCCAACTATAATCATCATCAATACCGTGAGGTGCGAGCAGTAAAACAAAGGCACGTCTTCTATGGAGCAAGATGAAATTAACGGGATGGGAAAGCGGGGCTTTTTTTTTCGAAATAACTGTAGAATGATATTTTGGCGCTGTCACATGCCGAGAGCTTGAAAGATTTTCCAGAAAATTGCTGTGGTTTAGCTTTGGTTAACAATAGTTGATAGCGAAAGCTTCACTGCCCTGACTAGGCTCATTGTCGAGGTGTGGTTTCGCAATGACAAAACCCGACATGGTCGAAATTAATACACTGTTTATACATCATATTCCGCCAGGTGGCGACACGGGTCCAGCGCACGTCTCTGCTCCCTCCTCGCCTATCTCGCCGCGTCATCGGGCCGCTGCTCCGTGCCGGGCGCTCGCGGAAGGGGGTGGGGTTTGACCTCTAGCTCTCAAGGTCACAACTGGCCACCCGGCGAAGACTGCCCGAGGTTGCGTAGTGTAGCTATCGCTACAAAAAATGAATCCAGTATCGTTCTCATAGTCGCGGCAGTTATACGCCGCCATCGAAGGGGAAACACTTCAGGTTCCAAAGTACCCGTGAGCCACCAGCGAGCCAGGAGAAAAAACCGCCGGAAATGCCACTGCCGGCATGCCTCCAGTTGTTAGCCGTTAGCGAGGGATGCTCGGCTTTGCACGCACGCTGCACAGAGCGGTCGATCATTTGCCAAAAGGAGCAGGCTGTGTGACTGAAGACAAATAATTGAGGCCGATGAGCAAGCCAAAGCAAAACAAGGTCAACAAGGTCACATGGCCGTTGTTTCGCTCTGTCCTTCCACGGGAAAAGTTGAGTGGACGTTTGGTTGCATTTTTGGTTTACGTGTGCTAGCGCGAAAGCGTTTCTTGGCTAGGTTGGCGAATCCTCACACCCACCTACTCTAAAGGTGCACTCGGCTGCAGTGCAAAAAAGGCTTTCGCAGAAGGCACGGCTCCCGCAGCAGCACACGCCCAATACCAATTGGTAACGGCGCGTTCCCCAGCGCGTGCATCAGAAACCATTCCCAGTTGGCCTTCAGCTTCCTTGAAGACAGTGTCGCCGCGGCAACATGGACAGTTATTCTCACACTATACCTGCAGTAAGTGCGCGATGTCGAACGCGCAGGCTTTGCACCGACATCAGCAGAACGACGTCAACAGAACGAACCTAGCCAAAAGATACACTTTCCCGTTCTTACCTAGTAAGGATATGCTTAGGGATTCTTTCACTTTTTGTGCATCCTGTAAACATGTGTGTAAGGAACTGTAAAAGAACCTTTTTAAGTTGCGAACCCTCGCGTGTCTTTTTGGTTCTTCTCTTCGTCTATCCTTCTGGTTACTGCCAGCTGGTTTTGCTTTCTTTTCAGGCGACAGATGTCAATGATTTATTTATTATGAGGGACAGTTTTTTATCGATTTCTGCCGGGGAGTGTTGTGTCTATGTCATAGTGGTCCGATAACCGGCATCACGGCACACGTGCGCTTGGTACGTGTTGCGAATCGAATGTTGCGAGTGTGTTGACGCGGCGCACCTACCCAACACCATCCAAAATGAACCTGCTCTAACCCCAGCTCTACCCCTTACCCGCAAGCCCCAACTGCCAACAGGCCCGTGGCACTATCTAACACATGGTCTTTGCCCGTCCCAACCATCCGGTACTTCAAGACGCCGCACGACTGCGAGACCACTACAACCACTGGGGGACGGCCATCTGGGCCTCGGACGCGCAGGGTCAGCGCAAGCTGAAATCCTTACTTGTAAAGCAAAGCTTTACAACTTTCGTCCAGCGATTTCGTGGAGGATGCGGAAATGACCTTTTGACCGGAGACACACCCCTGGGGACACACCCCTGAAGCGCATCGCGTGATCCGCCTGGCCCCCTGTTTGCCCGAAACGACCCAGCGCCGCATGCATGGGAGGCTGCGGAGGGGGTTTGGCTGCCTCGGCCGCAGCGGCAGTGGCGACCGCTCTAGGCCCTGCGGCAGGCGCCAACAGTGGTCGCCACCGCAGCTGCGGCCGAGGCACCGGTGGCGACCGCTGTTGGCGCCTGCCCGCAGGGCCTAGAGCGGTCGCCACTGCCGCTGCGGCCGAGGCAGCCAACCACCTCCGCAGCCTCCCATGCATGCGGCGCTGGGTCGTTTCGGGCAACGTGACTCGTCTCGCGCCCGGCGAAGAGGAACGGTGCGTTCGCCATGAATGAACGCCGCCGCGTTCGCCCCGCCTCCTGTGAGCCTTGCACGGAACCCAACGGCTTTGAGACGTGGTCGGCAATACATCTAAATCAAAGGTTAACCAAGCGAAACCAAGACTCAACCAGACTAAGCCAGGCTCCTGCTTTGCATATCCAAGGATAGCTGAGCTAAGCCGCAGGCATTATTAAAGCTGTCAACATTGTTCAGCAAAAAGAAAACAAGGCATATTAAGGCAACACATTGATAAAAGTGGTACGAAGCTCAAAAGTTCCATTTCTCTGCAATAAGCTCTTCCTCGTGGCAGTCTACATAGGGGGCATTTCTTGTTCACCGCTTACACGTTTTGATTTTAAACTTTGCTGCTCGGAAAAGATGAAGTGTGCACATCATTATGGGCATGCACAATGAGTGTGAATTATATTGAAGCAGTAACCAGCCTACGGGTAAGCACCAATTTTAACATGTCATCCAGCTGTGTCCGGTTTCACGCGTACAAGCAGAAGAAATTACAGCTCACAGGAAACAAAAGTCACTTTGGACTTAGTCTCTCGGGCTTTTTTGAAGTGACATCAATTTTTATTAACATGTCGTCCAGCTGCGTCCGGCTTCACGCGTACAAGCAGAAGGAATAACAGCTCACAAGACTTTTCTGAGGCAGCCACTACAGTTGGTCTCCATTGGTGAAAAAGAGTAGCACGTGCAGCAGCCCTTGCATGACACACTATCTTCACCACCAGGTCTCTCCCAGACACGCAATTGGCGAAGGCCTCGCAGGAGTGGTCGTCCCAGGCGGGTTTTCAGCCAAGCCGGTTGTTGTCCTTGTCGGTCACAAGGCAGGCTTGGAGCGCCTGCTGGGGAAAGCGCGCAAAGCGATCTTCGAGGGTCTTGACTTGACTAATGGGCAGGGACTCGCAGAATCCGAAGTCCACGTAGAATACCCTTACCATGCCCCTCTCTTCCAGTGACACGACCAGTGCCCGATACCATCTGCCATCGTTGCTGCTCTTCGCAGCGACCACCTCACCTGCGGCCTTCACCACGCGCCGGTTTTCATGGAAGCGGTCTCTGTCACAGGCGGCTTGCAAACCCCTCGTCAGAGTTTCTGACATCTTTCGTGCGTTCCTCCCAACGCCGTCCATGCTGAGCCGCTGAATCGACCTCCGGCCGTAAGGGAAGACCAGGTAGAAGCAGGTGGGGCTGACAACTGCCGATACCTGGCCGAGCACGTAGCTTCCAACTTCAGGTGGCCTGAGCGGCTTGACCGGGTCCATGACTGGTTCAAACAGGCGAGAAGGGCCTCAAATCATTACTGTAGGTGTGGCGATCTTCCCTACCCTGGGAGACGTGAGACCTGGAAATACCGCGTCCCGTTATCATTGCAACCTTCGACGCTGCCACTCCGGTATCTCTAGTGTTGCTGTACAATGACTCGTCTTCCCCCACGGCTTCGCATGGCCTGGCCGGATAGGGAACGGGCTCCAGGGCGCTCCCGCCTGTCGACGCCATTGAGTGGCCTTCTAGGATCATGCACTTGGCTACGTCACCATGTACGGGGCTGAAGAGCTTCACTGTGTTGACCTTGTGGTCAAACTCGTCATCGTTTGTCTTTGCTCCCACCAGCACTGCCGTCAGGGGAGTTCATGTGTGTGCCAGTTCGACAAAGCGATCGATAGCTGCTTGCGTCCAGGTTCTCTGTGGTTCTATGTCGGACAGCTCCAACCTCATGGCGAGTGGGGCTATGCATGCGAGCCTCGGGTGAGCCATGAACAGTGACGAAAAGTGGACGGTTTTTCGATTGCCGTAGTCAAGTAGGAAAACATGGCACATCTCGGGCTCCTGGACATTTTCAACCCAGACTCTTGCGCCAGGCTGCTCAGGTAGCTCTCGGTAAATGTAGGAGGTTCCTGTTTTCACTTCGGTCTTCAATATTACTTGCCTTGTACTCTGTAGTATAAGATTCTGCACTAAAAACCATTCCGAAACTCTGTCAACATTTTGACCATAAAAATTATCCGGCGACGAGATAAATGTGACTAGAATCTGCAACAAATTCTCCTTGGGGACAGTAGATGACCTGCCCAGAAACTGAACGTCACCTGTGGGTTCGGAGCAGGTGGACAGGACAGATGATGGCCGTTCGGGTGTGTCGCTATCGTTGCCTTCGTCACTGTTGTCGGATGCGCTGACGACACCTTGGGCAGAGCTTTTAACCACGTCCGAGGTGTCGGCAAGAGAGTCCATTAGCTGCGCGAAGCCGTTTTTGACCAGGTGTTTGGCCACGTCGTAGGTCCTCAGCCTGGACTTTTGCTGGCACTTGGCGTGCAGGTCGACCTCGTAGACGCCGGCGTCGGATGCGGCATAGAAGACAGCTTCGAAGAGAGCGCCTCGTTTCCACAGCCGCTTCAAGTCGTAACGGGAGGTCTCGGCCTTTGGCTTCACATTGCGGATGCAACATGGCATCGCCTTCTTGGGTTCAGCCGCTGCTTCCGCATCGATAGTGTAAACGCGATCCACGTTCTCGTCGTCAGTGCGGCCGCTGTCGACGTACAACACGCTGACCTTCAACGGTATGCCGCTGGGATTCCTGCAGACGTCCGTCACTACAGCTCGAAGCGGCAGTCTCGTGCAGCTGTCCTTGCAAACCAAGCAGGCCATGCCGACGAAGGCGTCGTCGACGTGGTTGTTCCTCTCGGAGATGCGGAAGTCATCGTGGCCATGCGCCTGGGTCATTCCATGCTGGTCACGCCGCAGGAAGAGACTGGCCGGACTGGGGTAGCGCATCAAACGAACGGCAACGGGCACTCCCTTGGGTATGTCCGCTGGTTTCCTTTTCACTGGATGTCCCCCTGGAACGTCCGGCAAGTCACGTTGTTCCATTTCGACCAGGCCGCATTGCGCTCCTCACGGCGATGTTGCTGTGAAACAGGCAGGCCCAGGGGATGGATGACCTACAGTCACTAGCAGGGCGAACAAAAGCTTACAGCAAGGGATGCCGGGGAGCAGCGTCGAACCTCTCTCGAGAGCCAATAAGGCGACGCCAGCAAGCCGTCCTATCGTCCAATGACGACGGCCCATGCAAACTGCCACACGCCCCCTCGTTGTCAATTGTGCACGAGAGTTGAACTCGTTTATAAAATAGAATTCAAAGGGCCCGTGCAAAATTACTTCGTGTATTTCTTGGGAACTACGTATTTGTATCATGCAGCGGTAATAGCAAAATTAATGACCAAGGTTGGTGCAGAAAGGGAAAGTTATCAATAATTAAATTTAAAGATAACAGCACAAGCGTGGCTACGTCACGCTCGAGGCCACCGGAACCAATCATGGGACACAGCGTGGCGACTAACGACTGGTCGGGCGAACAATGGTTTGTACGTGTCAAGGCATTGAAACGAGTATGCTTTACTCCTTTCTTAAGGAGGCGTAACAGCTTTCAAAAAAGAAAAGAGAAACAGTAACAGACAGCAGACTTTACTGTCTCCTCGTTGAGCTTGTGTGCGCTTCCTGCGTATTCCGATCCCTGTGAGCATTCCTTTTCGCGCTCGTATTTTTCGGCAACGGGCAAGCGTAGCCACACACTCGTACTACCGTGGTAGTGCGAGCGCTTCGTCAAGGAGCGCGGAAAGGGAATCGTCGCAATTCTATTGTGGGCGAATAACTTCCTGAATAGAAGGAGCGACATTGTAGTTTTCAGAGGTCCTATAATTCAGCCGCTGCTCGGGCTTTTGTTTCACATCATCGTATCACATCATCGGGGCAAGTGGGTATTCGATTTTTTAAAGGTTGACTCTCGATGGTGGGCGTATTTTGTGGGTCTTCGTTTAGAAAAAGGAGGTTGAAGCAGAAGTGAGAGAGAGAGACAGAAAACGTTTATCGGACTTTAGAAGCAGAAAGGAGCCTGAAGCGAAAAAATGAACGTGCCCCACCGGTCACGTGCCCCCTGAGAGCAAAATAACAATAACAAAAAGAAGACAAGAAAAGGATGAACGCGGCATACCTGCCGACGAGAGGAGGTGGAAGCGAAACGAGTACGATACCGACGCTCACATATCCCCGGAGAACGAGAAAACAAAACAAAAGAGAACACAAGCCATGAAAAGAATGAAGGCAACACAGCCGCTCACGCGACGCCTTCGAACTCGCCTGGAACACCACCACGTGAGCATTTCATACGTGACAACTTCACACAGCCGGCCGCAGCCCTCGTGGACACCGGACGCGGCGTTGGGAGCATGTACTACTGAGCGCGTTTCAGACCGGCCCGATGAATAAAGCCACCGCAGCCAATCAGCGAGCCTAAACAGATTTGCTGCTTGCTGGGAATGTGAGGCGGGTTATGTCCGAACCGATGGGAGTATAGCGCAGTGGCGACAAAGCCATAGCTTCGGACAAAAAAAAAAAAAAAATCAGGAAACACTTAACACTGTCCACGTGCAGATCGCGAGAACATTATATGGACAACAATGAAAAACAACACAAAAGCTGTTGTTGTTACCTTTCACCAACCTGAATGTTAGCATAAGTGTCTCAATAATCCAAGCAGTGACGAGCTCAGAATATGCTGTCTCGAAAAGGCTAATTTCCACAGCAACCTGAGCCACCCACAGCACTGCATCCGAACATTGGGTAAACGAGAGATTTCCATCTTCCACAATGAAGTCTTCGCCGGCTTAGGCTTGATTCATTTGAACGAACACGGGCTAGGCCTTCGCCCCCACGATCATCACCTCCGAACAACTGGCTCACACTGAGAGCAAAAAAAAAAAAAACAAATAAAGAAACACAGGAGAAACACGGTAACACGGATCACCGCAATAAACTAAGACAATGGAGCTGCTAAACGTTACAGCACAGAAAACCTAAAAACTTTCTTCTCTCTGGCGACAGCCTTACGGCTCTAACTGTCGGCCCCGTACAGATCCATCCGCTACACTGCAGCAGGCGCCCCTTCCGCAATTCCGATGGACCGTCCCTCCGACTGCAAAAGCAGGCAAAAACAGAGGGTCATCCCAAATCCGCAAGGTTAGGTGGTGTTAGGTGAAGAGCTCAAAGAGGGGCAGGGGGGAGGAGAAAGAAAGCGTGCGATCGGGTTTTCGCCTTCTGCGTTTTTGCTGTTAATCTTCATTGCCTCTAGCCACAGCCGCTTTGTAGCGACGACGGAAGGAGTAGAAATAAAAATAGTACCCAAGTTTTCGCCCCCGCGCGAGCCAAGCCTCGGTTAAGCGGTTCTAAGGTAGAGTCCTGTATATGCTCCCTACGGGAGCATATGCTTTCGTAGGGAGCATATACAGGAACTCTATTCTAAGGCTGCCTGTGCCTCCCTCTATTCTGTTGGCGCCCATTGCTTGCCGCGGTGCACAGAGCACACGCCGTACGGCAGCCAATTCGCGGCGCAGTTGAGCGCTAAATGAGATATTTCGATGGTTAACAAGCTCAGTAAACGACCACTCCGTGCCGAGTATTGTACCACGACAGCGGCCACAGAAATCCACAGACATGCAAGCGCACCGATAAGAACAGACGTGAAGCAGACGATGGAGCCGTATACTACAGCCACAGCTAAACATGTACCTTACCATCAGACGATGGGGAAAGCAACACAAACCGAAACGAGAAAATTGGATGGTAAGGCGCTGATTATCCGTAGCCACAGCCGCTGTGACTACGTCGTAGTAGCGACTACCGCTTGACTACTTTGTCAGCACACTTGATGGGTGACTTGAATACGGTTTGGTTCGTCAGGGCATGGTCAGGGCCTAGTGAGCGCTGATTATCGTAAGCCGTGACCAAGTAGTCAGGGCTACTGAACTTAGCAGTCCCTAGTTAATCATTGCCCGTGAATACAGGCGTATATTTTATCTCAAGCACGTTCGTTCATTTAGGCCTAATACATGGTGTTTGTAATTATGTCTTCTTCTGTTGCGAGACCGAGAGCGATATACCTCTGCCGTGTGTTCTCCGCATCGTTACGGTAGTGTCGGAGTGTGCCTGGGGGTGGCGTTAGGGGCAGCAAACGCCAGACTGCTCTCAGCGCGGCGTTTTGGTGTTCCCTTGCATCTTCTTCTGAGGAGTAGTTCTGTGGGCGACCACTTTTCGTAGATGTCGCTGAGGTAGACGCTTCAGAGTCCATCGCTGTAGAGGCGGCGCAGACGCAAAGAAATGTGTCCAAGGCGACAACTAACAAGTCAAGCAACTATCTTCGAGCAGAACAGTCGTCGCAAATCAAGTTGACACCTAACAAGTCATACGCGATGTCTGTCCAGGAGAACTCCAAGTCGCTGTCGTCAGAAAACATGCAATCCAAGTCCACGACTCACTAGGAACATGCCAGTACCTCCCGGACCCTGTGCACACGGAACAACCATCGAAACCTGACGACAGTCAGCTCTCCCACTACTGACCTCGGGCAGGTTCTAATACCAATGTTGTTCGCTGCTATCAAGGCTATCCTCCGTGCACTTCGGTATTCCGGAAGCCTCGCCGAAGTCGAAGCTGTCTTGGCATTGGAGCCGTTGGTGAATGCCTCGTTCTCAGCGCAGCGGAAGCCTTCCTGATTCGGCGAGGCTTCCGGACCCTCGTTCGGCAAACTTATAAGCTCTGCCTAAATTGCGTTTGCTTTTGCCGGCCTCAGCCAATCGCAAAGCTGGGCATATGACATCATAGGTTCTGGGTCGCATGACCATTCCTTTTTTTCCTCATTATATAGCTTATTTGAGCGAAGTGTGCGTTAAAGTGGTGTCCAGTAATGATTCGAACGATAGGGGCCCCCCCCCCAACCTTCCGAATGAACGGCACTTGTGTTTTGTATGCATGGCCCCTTCAAAGTCCTGGGCCTCAATATCCAGAATAACTGTGCCAATACCACATTCCTCGCGAACCTCACATTCCAAGTGAATCAGACCCTCGACCTCCACTGCTGCATCACTACCCGCCACGAAGGGCTCAAAGAGCGGAGCCGTTGCTGCTGATACACTTACTCTTTTCCTTATCTGGCACACTCTTAAAAAGGCGGACTGTCTAATTCTGGAGGTTTACAAGACGACAGGATTCCGCAGAGCGCTGCCACCGCTCGTAGAATCACTCGGCGCCTACAACACCGCATCTGAGCTCGTCGAAGCTTATCTTGTTAGTCAGTACGCCTGCCTTGCAACCACCACAACAGGTCAATCTATCCTCCGGCAACTTCCACTCAACTACCCTTTCGCTACAGAATCCTCGCTTCCCATCCAATCTCCACGACCTATTTACAGCCCGCCCATTCCCCCGTAACACGCACCCTAGCACAATCGGGACCTCCAGAAGCAGCATGCGCGGACTCTTACGAAGCGATACTCCGTACACCCGACAACTGTTCATGTTGACGCACAGCCCTTCCCCTCTACCACCCTCACTCTTAGCACTTCTTACGCGACTGAAGAAGAGGCGGCTATTGCTCTTCTTTGCTTTTAACACTCCGGTCTTCTGCGATCATAATCTCCGATTCGGAGACAGCCACGAAAATGTTTTCCCGGGGTCACATTTACCCTCCTCCCTCCCCCTCAGAAATAAAAATTCTTCACAATCCCCCTGACTCCTCCACCGAGCTGGTGTGGACCCCAGCCCACACGCGGGTGTGGGAGGGACTGAGGCAGCACACACAGCCGCTTGAGAACTCACCTTCCGAGCGGGTCTTAGCCTCGATCCCTTCCATGGAACCCTGTAAGCTCGAGATCATCTCCTTTCCTTTCGTGAGAATACGTCTCATTACCGCCTCTGCCGCCGACTACACTGCCCTGCACACCCGGCGCTCGCTCGCGCCGAAGAACGCCTGTGGCACTTCGTGCAGACGTACACCCTTCCTTGCCTCTCCCGCCTGCACCGCGTGTACCCCGCTCTGTACTCCTCACCCACTGTCCCACTTGTGGGGCGATCCAAACCATAGATCACCTTCTGTGGCAATGTCCCCACAACCCAATCTACCCATATCGAGACGGTGAACACTGGACGAGGGCGTTAACCATCTCGGATTTCGTCGCGTGCATTAGGATCCGTCGGTCGCTCGGGCTGCCAAAGTCATTTGGGACCTTCCTCCCTCGGTCACCACCCCTCCCCAGAATTAACCATTGAGGTAACAAAGTTCTCTCTCTCTCCTCCTATCTATCTCTCTTCTCTCTCTCTCTCTCTCTCTCTCTCTACTCTCTACCTCTCTCTCGAATTCTGTCCATTTATACCAAGGCCACTCGCATCGTCAATAGAAGGGCAGCGCACGCTCGCACGCATCCCGTGTGGGTGGTTGCCCTCCTGATGATGCGCCACTTCACAACACGCTCAGACACGTGGGTGCGCAGATGCGGGCACGGGCGTGCGGTTACCGCTTAACGTGGCAGGATGTTCCATTGTTCTCCCTAGAGGTTACTACTCCACGTCAGGCTAACGCAAACACCGCCTGGTTGGCCGCTTTCGCTTTCGCGGTTTCTCGGTGAGCGGAAGCGGCGGGCTTGCAACGAGGTGGTTCGACCGTAATTAGCTAGGACGAGTACATCCCAGAACCGGTAACGTACGGGTTTTCTACGCACCGTTGCTTCTTGAACAAACGTAACCCACGATGTTTTCAACCCGTCTCCCTCTTCTCCAACACCGTTTGTTAGCGACGTAGTTGGCACTGTTTACACGCGTTTTCCTTGCGCAGTGACTTTTAACTCTCCCTAGATCCCTCGGAGCACCCAGTCGCCTTACTCATCACGACACTCGTCACAAGTTATATTTTAACACGAAAGTTTTATTCCGGCATACACAAAGATTTCCATGACGTCATATCAGTCACGGAAGTGACGCCAGTACAACGACGCAAGCGGCCTGTAAAGGATGCACCACTGCACACAGGGTCTTCTTGTGGGGAAGCAACCTTTAGTACTAAAAAGCACGTTGTACATAAGGTTGTTCGTTTTCGGGTTTTATATTTTAACACAAAAGTGTTGTATGCCGGGATACACCAAGATTTCACTGACGTCTTATCAGACACGGAAATGACTCCAGTACATCTTTGCCGAAGCGATCCGGCAGCACGAGGTCGTTCGCCAAGCACACTCCACAAGACAGCCGCCGACCCGCAAATCATGCTCAGCTGCAGATCTCGCTGCACATTTCACTTTCGAGTTTTACAGATTCCTATGACAAGGGAATCAACCACAGTTTTTTTTTATCCTCAGTGTTCTTGGTAATTTATTTGGCTACGTAAGGAATAACAGCTAACGCAATAAGCACATTGCGTCTTACTTAACAAACCAACCCGACTTCTCTTTGTCTGTTACTTACTCACACTGATTTAGTGACCACTCTCAATCAATCAATCAATCAAGCAATCTTCTTATTTCAACAAAATCTTGTGTTGGGGTAACTTGAGTTCGGCGTTAACACAAACATCTCAAAGCCGCAACAAAATTTATCCCCCAATACGAGGGTGCTAACAACGTACCTACTATAATAACTAATAGTCAGCCTGTACCGATCCGTTTATAAAATACTCTGATAAGTGCGTAGAATGTAGAATGTAGACGTGTTTTCACACAAAATTCTCCAACTATGCCATAGGCACACTCCTGTCGTGTTATCGCATCTGATGAACATGCATCCCAGTACAACTTCCATATCGAGCAAAAAGAAACGCCTTAATCGTTTATCCAGAGTCCTTGTTTATCTACTTTTTCAGCTATTAACACCCTCTGAAGTATTTATCGCGTCGCTTCTGAAACGTACGCACGTCTTTAAAAAACGGTAAAAGAACATTTTGTAACCACTCTACTGCCAACAACGTTAAATATTAGAAATTTCGTAGCTTCCTTAATCCACCAACTGATGATTGCATTCTTCAGAACAATTTCTCATTGATTATGTGCGTCCCAGTTTGCACGCGAATATCCCCGACCACACTGTCTGAAAAATACTCTCCAACCGCTTCTGATATCAAACTTTTATAGTCACGCACCATTTCGATTGTATCATAATTTCTCAATTGATAATCTAGTCGTGGTATTTCTAGATTGACAGTTCATATAATCCCTGTTTTGTCTGTGACTTGACGCTTGAAAAGTTTTTGAATAACGCAAATGCCTTTACTTCTACCTTTTTAAGAAAAATACCCCGAAAATTTGTTATCACTCTTTGGGAAGGACGTGGTTCCTAATTACAAAACTCGGAACTAAAGTAATCGCAATCGCCTATTCTCCCACCAGCACCGGTTGTAAATTGATGAAACATTTTATTTTTACGATGCTTGTTCAACCTAAATAATTTTTCCCGTCAGCGCAGCACAGCCTCTAGAAATCCCTCTCGCATGAAACTCGTAACTCTTACTCAGAGGCAAAAGCGTATTCTTGATCGTACTTCTAATGCTGCGTGTTTTTGTTATATTTCAGTAAATTATTTTAGAAAGCGTGCCCTCAAATATTGTTTAACAAACTAACGCCAAAATAAACACCGAAGGTTAGCTCCTTTCTTGCTAAGCGTTCGCAATTTAGGGCGGCGGGAGGCTACAACTCACCTAGATATATTCACTACGTTGAAACCACATGAGCAAGAGATTAGGCCACAGTTATCCATAGTTTACGTTAACGACTTTTCCTCCATGGGGACCTCTAAATTCACTCTGTCGCGGAATGGTTGAGTAACTTCTTTCGAAATTAACATTAACGATCATTTACATATCCTTCATTCTTAGGTCCTTTAGTAATAAGGGCATCCGTCGAAAGCATGCAAAAAAAGGTGGGAAGAAGGGGGGGGGGGGGGAGTGGACTGACCGCGGGGGTGAAAACATCAAAGCTGAAGGTTGACTTATTAAGATTTCTCGTTAAATGTAATTAGTGGGGACAATACGAATAGACTAGCACTTTGGTGCCATAGATGGTGCAGATGGAAAATAAAGTGAGGTGCGAGCAGTAAAACAAAGGCACGTCTTCTACGCAGCAAGGCGAAATTGGACGGAATATGAAAGTGGGGATTGTTTTTTGAAATAACTGTTTCGCGCTGCCGCATGCCGAGAGCTTGAAAAATTTCCGGAACTGAATCCAGTATTGTTCAAATTATATAAGACATATCGTTTAATATTGAATAAGCACCATTCACTGCGTTCACACATTCGGGAGGATATTTGATTCGATAACTTCCAGTATTACACGGCTTCGATTACGGCTAATTTAAGGTAATAATGTTGTAGTATATGTTGAATTAGCAAAGCTGAGTGTTGCCGGAAATTACTTGTTGAAACGCTCTTCCGAAATCACTCAGACTGGCACAAATGACTGCGAGTGGGTGCATATATTGACTAATTAAACTAAATCGTTGTGGACTGTGTTATCTATATGATCTATTGCCCGTTCTTGGTGTGGGAATATAGGCTCGGAGGACAAAGACCTCCGTGATGAGAACGCGACCGTATAGATCGCAAGCTTTAATGGCGATTAAGGGAAGAAGGATGAAGCAGTTCGAGCGAGCCTCCGCGCGATGATCGGCAACGATTACGATGACGTCATCGGTGCATCAGCCATTATGACACATAAAGTCTCTACACCCTCCCCGGTGACAAAGAATCCCTGGTCAGTTCTCTTCTAGTAGGGTGCAAACATTGCACTGTTCGCTTTGTGATTATTCCACTCGGACACCACAAAATGCGGGAGCGAACTTTGTTATGACGGCCTATCGGTGCGAACCAAACTCCGAAACGCGCGTGGTTTCGTATCAAAGTTAAGGAACAGGACTGTACCTCCTATTAGCTCGTCCGATCCAGGTAGACGAGTCTTGCTTTGAGGACGAAGTTTGTGCGAGAATTCCTTTCCCCGCAGTGTCCAAATTCTGTGTGACGTTTCTTCTCACCTTCTCAGACTGCTCAACACCGATTCGCTTGTATTGTCGCGAACATAAGTCGTGCATTTTCCCGGCAACTGCAAGATTGTCAGGAATGTCTACGGTTTTTTTTCTGGAGAAGCATAGCTTCATGTTGGCCATCCTGGTTCGGGATAGGTTAAACAAATTTCCGTATGCACATGACTAAGTCAAATCTATGAGTGGGTGATTGGTCCTTGATTCCAATACTTTTCACCTCATAAGTTTCTTCAAGAGTTGATATCCCGTCTGACTCTCGGTGCAAGTATACAGTGTTGGGATGGCGGAAGCATGAAGCGTAAGCATAGTATTGTTTTTATATCTTTATACCATATATTATTTTCGCATATACAAATGCTGATCTCCATTCTCTATGTGCATATGCAAAACATTGTCCCGGCGTGGAGTTCGTACTTTAGATGACGTTGCCTCCCATTCTGAAAAATGGAAAGCAGAGACGTATATAGAAGCACGCGAGCACGGATCCCGCTCTGTTTTCATATTTTGTTGTCTGTTGTTGTTTGTCAGAGTACCTCTTGTTCTAAATGAGAATTAAGCGAGGGAAGTAACTAATGTGTGGTAGTAAGGATGGATATATTGTACCACACAGCTAGGAAGCGTGGTTTGGGGATGGGTGAGGATGGGGGTAAAATATTTTATGTAGTAGGACGTGCTTACCCCTAGACAGAAAGAAAGTAAGAATGAAAGAAAAAAAAAAAGATAAGAAAGAGAGAAAACGCTCGTGAAGCAAACTTCAACTATTTTTGCCTTTGCGTACACCGCGCTTTAACGTAGCAGCGTTCGCCGGCTAATGTTCACGAAAGCTTCAAATTCGAGCTCTTGCATTTTATGGGTTTCTTTGCTCGGGCCAGCTGGAGGTGGAAAAACTTCCCGTATTTAGTGATAGCACCTGGGAGCAAACAACGCGAAGGTGTTTCGACGAACATAACCCAACATGTAGCAGACATCTTTAACGCCCAGTAAACAATGGCATTTATTGTGATGTGTTATTATCTTGTGCCCTGTAACAACCAAGGGTACAAAAAAGAAACTAAATAAGGTTGCATGGTTTGCATTTTATCTCGCCATGGAACGGTAGTGTGAACGATATGTCTTCACGCCAAAAGGACCGACTAAGGAACGTGTAAACATGGAAGCACCCCTCGCTTTGGCCGATAAAGGCGTGAATTGCCCGTACGATGTGCACAAAAGCTTTGCTGGCGTTTACGACACTCTATCGTTCTCGTAGTCGGCGGCACTTACACGTCGCGCCCTTGAAGGGGGAGCACTTCAGGTTCCAAAGTACCTGTGAGCCACCAGCGAGCCAGGGGAAAAAACCGTCGGGAATGCCACTGCTGGAACGCCTCCAGTTTAGTTAACAGCTAGTCATGGAATCGCCTGATCGGAGAAAAAACTCTCGCCGAGCTCGGTTTGCATTTAAATCACACCACTTGAACGCTCACGCTTCTAAGTGCACGAGCGGAAGAGTTGTGATACGCGGTGGACGGAAAGCGACCATTCCGCGATAGCCCAACAGACGAACGCCCTGCGTCGCACCGCTGCCTCGTCAGCGCCCTCGCCACGGACGAATACAGACTGGTACGTATGTGCCGTATTTTATTACGGTTAATAATAGTTCAACTTCAGTAGCAGTATCGCTTATGCCAGTTGGCCGGTGTCGTGTGGAAAGCCGTTCGCCAGCTCTCTGCTTTGACCAGAAAGATAGAGCGTCAATGCGCGGTGTTTACGGCATTTTTCCCCCAAGGTCAGAGCGCCTCGAACCCGAAATTCGTCTGCGCGACGGCGAGATGTCGAGCTCGGCCAGGGGTTTTTTCGTACGCATTGGCGCACACGCTTGCGTGTTCGTTCGGAACTTTAACCCTTTTCCCACCGTTCTTTGTCATAAAAAGAATGTGCAGTATGTTTCACGCATTTAGCTCGCTATGCAAACTGTAAGCCCTGCCTAACATGCGTTTGCTTTTGCCGCCTCCAATCGCAGAGCTTAGCCCATGTGACGGCAAGGTTCTGTTGCGGGAAATGACTGGTGGGTCGCATGACCATTCCCGTTTCCTAAATTTTTAGCTTATTTTAGCGAAGTTTGCGTTAAAGTGGTGTCGTTAGGTTCTAACGAGGCAATCTTTTGAATGAACCAAACTTGTGTTTTCTCTTCATGGCTCCTTTAACGGTTAGCGAGGGGGGCACGGCTTAGCACGCACGCTGCACAGAGCAGTCGATCATTCGCCAGAGGAGCAGGCTGTGTGGCCGTAGACAAAGAATTGATGCCAAAGAGAAAGCCAAAGCAAAAAAGGTCACATGGCAGTTGTTCTGCTCTGTCATGCTCAGATCTACGGGTTGCCACGGGGAAAGTTGCGTCGGCGTTTGGTTGCGTTTTATGCCCCTGTCACACAGCAAATCTAATGTCATTCAAACTGAATGACATTAGCGGTAAATGACATTGGGCTCGGCCGTGCGGGTCTACACGGCGGAACAAATGTCATTTGATTGTGATAGCGGTGACGGTTAGCGAGCTTGCAAAACCGCAAATTACATTTCAAGCACATCTAGAATGTTTTCACATGTAATATAAATTAAAAAAAACGTAACAAAGGAATATCTCTTAAAATAAAAACAAGAAAACCACCGATTTAGGTGACATCAGTAGACATCACAAGCTGAGACAAGTCTGCAAAAAATCCGGATTAAGGTAGCGCGTACACTGGGGACGAGATTTTCTCATTTGTTAGTACTTGTTTGTCTTTCTCTATTTGAACAACAACACAAAGAAGAAAATATAAGTTCACTGACAGTTTTTAGAAACAGTATTCTTTGGTTTATTACTGAATTTTCCTGTCTAGGGACGCGCTACTGCTGTCGAAGCTACTCATTTGTCCAGTAACAGGTCCGTTAGCCGCTAAATGTCATTCGCCTCAAATGCCATTCAGTATTCTCGTTTAGCGCCGAAATAATGGCATTTAGAGCGAATAACATTTGCTGTAAATGTCATTAGATCTGCCGTGTGACATGGGGTATTAAAGATGAGTCTTTCATGGGCTACTTAAAGCCAGAAATTTTGGTCTGTCTGTCTGTGACTCGATTCCGCCACCCGACCAAAGTGAAACAAAATCTGCGCGATAGTCTTATATACTCACAGCCAAATCTAAACGGCTAAGTCCAATGTCAATGTTCATACTTGTCAACATTGTTGAACAAGAACAAGACATACGCAAATATGAGGCGGAAAATGAATACATAAATTATATTTGCAGTGTTCCTTTATTTAAAAATTCATGAATGCTTGGTTTTCGCGATAGCAAATGAAATACTACATCAACTGCAGAAAATCGTCGCCTGCTGCTGCCAGAGCTCCTATAGCTTATGGCGGTATTTAAGAAATCAAACGGCAAAGCAATGAAACGTTCCACTAGATAGGTTTCACGTTCCGCTTGGAACGCACGTGGAGAAGGGCAACGTGGTTCTATAAACGCTGTAGTAAGGCGACTCAATTCATGCGCGTCTCCGCCGTAAGGCAGCGCTGGCCATGAGGCACCCGGCCTGGAGCAGTGGAACGCGGTAATATTCAAATTGACTTGAGCAAACCTTTAGTGTGTTTACCTTGGGAGGAGCGCGACAAAAGAGAAACAGCATGAGAGGTGAGCGGGAAAGCGAATGGGGGCATTTGCATGGCAAATGTTGACAAAGACTGTCGTCTTTTGTCGACATTTGCAACGAAACGAGCAGATACGCGGCCAGTTTTTTTTTTTTTTTGGTTTGTTTACGTATTTTAGCACGAAAGCGTTTCTTGGCTAGGTTGGCGAATACCCACAACCACCTACTCTAAAGGAGCGCTCAGCTGCAGTGCGGGAAAGGCGTTCGCAGAAGGCAACACCTGCCGCAGCAATTAACACTCGCGCAGTTCCCATCAGCTGATAGCGCGTGCATCAGAAACCATTCCCAGTTAGCCTTCAGCTTATGTGAAGGCAGTGTCACCGCCACAGCATGAACAGTGATTCTGCAACTACAGCTGCATGGAGTCCGTGATGTTGAACTTGTAAGCTTAGCGCCGGCATCGGCAGAAGAGTCATCACCATTTGATAAATCCTAGCCAGTCACTCAAGATATTAGACCTTACCATACAAGCCAATACCCGAAATGACTTTGCCATGTTGAAACTACGTAATATGTCTGATCAAGTCGTGCATGTGATTAGGCGGGCCACTAACCGGCACCGAGGAATGAAAGAAAAGGACACAATGAGATTAATCCAAGCTTTTGCCATATCTCGCGTCACCTATGTCGCCCCGTCCATGACCCCAACCAAATATGACATTGAAACACTTAGCAGGATCATTCGAAAAGCGTTTAAACAAGCCTTCGCATTACCCAAGAGCACCTCGACAGCCAAGCTGATTTAAATGGGTCTTCACAACACCATCGAGGAACTTATTGAAGGCCTTATATGGTAAAGCAACCCCTCCGTTTGACAGTCACTCAAGCAGGCCGATTTGGTCTTCTCTGCATCAACTTGCCCTGTGCAGAACAAGCCCACTTAGCCCCTCTGTCAGACGAGTGTCGTAAACATATTACGGTGAAACCCATCGTGAAGAATATGAACCCCGACCTATACATCCCAAACACAGGACCGCCCGCAGTCAAGCACACGAACGCTTATACGGCAATCTCTCTGACGTGTCCTACATCGATGCGGCGAGCTACGCTGACAACAAAACCGTGGTTGCAGTGGTAACATCCAGGAACCATTTAATTGCATGCGCGTCCATCCGAACGACCTCCCCTTGAGACGCCTGAAGAACTCGTCCATTGACTTGTCCTTCATCTAATGCTATAGCAAAGTCATCATCACTGACTCTCAAACAGCCTGCCGCAGTTTCCTTTCAGGGAGGATGACACCAACGACCCTACGGGATACTTCAACGCTACCGTACTTTTCACCGATTGGCTATCGTTTGGACACCTACCCATGCCTCTGTAACGGGCAACAACTTCGTCCACTCAACAGGCTCGCGAATAGGCCCACCGAGCCCCCGAGCTCACCGCAGCTCCGACGCCATTTCTCACCTATCAGGTCATTACTAATTTTACCAGACCACCAGGCAAAGGATTCCCGTGCCCTCACCCACCCCTCAGCAGAACTCAGGAAAGAACACTCCGACAATTACAAACAGGGATGTACGTACACCCATTTCGAATGGATTTATTGTTTCCTGAACAGTACACTGCTCTATGCAAATTTGGTCCACAGCTAGCTACCCTCCAGCATATAATTCTGGAATGCGCTCACAATCCAGCCCTACCACCCCTCTCCACCCGTCCCTTTCCTGAGCTGTGGGAGACATTGTTGACGAGCTGTCAACCGGAGGACCAGACTCTCCTGGTAACACGGGTCAAGACGGATAGGGCAACGCATGTATTCCCGGACTAGGGTTCCACTCTCACATTTGAGCTCAATAAAATGTTCTCTCTCTCTCCCTCAACGAACCTAGCCAAAAGATACACTTTCCCGTTCTCATCCTCGTATGAATATGCTTAGGGATTCTCCGTAACTTTTTGTGCTGTCCTGTAAACATGTAGGGAAGGAACTGTAAAAGAACCTTTTTAAGTTGCGAACCCTCGCGTGTCTTTTTGGTTCTTTTCTTCGTCTATCCTTCCTGGTTACTGCCAGCTGGTTTTGCTTTCTTTTCAGGCGACAGATTGCCAATGATTGATTTACTATAAGGGATAGTTCTTTATCGATTTGTGCCGGGGGAATTGTCGCTATGGCATAAACCGATCAGCGGTATCACGGCACTCGCGCTGTTGGCACGTGCTGTTGCGAATTGACTGGTGCGAGTGTGCTGACGCAGCGCACCTACCCAGCACCATCTAGAATGAACCAGCTGTACCCCCAGCTCTACCCCTCACCCGCATGCCCCAACTGCCAACAGGCCCGCGGCACCATCTACCACATGGTCCTTGCCCGTCCCAACCATCCGGCACCTCAACACGCCGCACGACTGCGAGACCATCCCAACCCCTGGGAGACGGCCATCATAGTCTCAGAGGGTCAGCGCAAGCTGGTATCCTTAGCGGGTGAGGCCTGCAGGACCAATGGGACCCCGGACGTAGGGACCAGGCCAGGTTGGTCACCCGAAGTCCTCGACAGCTTCAATAAACTATTTCTCCTTCCTTCCTCCCTTCTTCAAGAGCGCAGAATGCGACTTGCCAGCGGACGTTCTCGTGCAAGCTTGGTTCAGCGGCAAAGCCCGCACTCCCCCTCCCCAACTCCCATTAAAACAAAAGCCGGCACGTCCTTACAAGGACGGCAGCGCAGGTGGCCCACAAAACACTGTCAGTATAAGTTTCAACTCGGGCGGGCAACCGAACCACTGGAATCAACATCGGGCAAGACACTGGATAATCGTAGCTTGTTTTCACTCTCGAACACTTTTGGGAATTTGAAGCCGTTTGACAAAAGTAAAGTTAAAAATGGTTCGCCACTGGGTGCCACTGCCAGGGCCGGATAACGGAGGGGGGGGGGGGGGGGGGGGGGGGGTTACGGGGCCCCCAGCTGTCATGGGTCCCGCTCGATCATATGAAAAATATATATATATATCTTGAGTGTGCTCGCTGCTCGCATTGAAAGTTGAAGGTAGGAGCTTCAACTTCACCTTCACACTAAAGCTGACTAACTCGTGAGAGGTGTAGAGGTGTGGGGTGCCCCTCATGTTATGGTTGACGACCTTCCAGTCAGTTTCAATTTAATTTAGTTATTCCTACTCCTCTTCCATGTTTTTCGGAGGTTTATGAGGAGACGTCTTGGACCAAAAGTCGTGGGTACACAGCTTGACCGGGCCTAAGAAGCCACATAAAAAAGGCCCCGAGCTCGGCTCCGGTCTTTTTCGGCACAGGTCGTTTCGGTAGTCTTTTCGCTACACGGACATCTAAGTACGCGGAAGTTCCGGCGCGCGCACGTTTTCGGTATAAGAAAGGGTCAGGCAGGCGAATAATAAAATGATATGTCTGAAGAACATTCTAAATTGTTTAATCCTGAGGGACGTTATATGTAATTACCCCGGGTGTTTTTTCTACGTTTCAGTAAACGTTAAAAATATATTGACAACTTAAGCGCTGCCCTACGGGCGCAGTTTCTGCCAGAAATTTCAATGTGTAGCGCTTGACAAGGAAGTTCATTGAGATGACGACCCGTTCAATAAAGCTAGTGGATTAGTGAATCGCACAAGCGTGATTGATATCGACTGGATATTTCTCGCCGAATGCTCAGCGTTTATACGGTTATTTAAATGTTCGAAGGTTGTGTAGGCCACTCGCGGGGTCGTTCGGCTTCAGCCCACGCCTCTGTGCTGTAGCCTCTGCAGGCTGTCTGAGCAACAAGCGTTGCGGAAGCTACATGTCCGCGCGACTCCATTCGTAGCGTAATTCTCTAAGCGCCACTCCGCGTGGACGCAGAGGCCGGCGGGAAAGTCCGACCATCCGAGCTGGGGAATCAGCAGGCCTAGGCAGTGTGAACAGCTCAGGCGTGGACGCCAAACAAAGCAACACGTCTGTGTCCTTTCGGGATGACGAAAGCTGTGTCCACTTAAAAGCGTATCCTGCATGCGACCCCTTCGATGCCGTCTTGAAAACGGACCTCCACCGCGACTCGGGGACGGTAAGCTGTTTGTCCCCGTGGGCGCTTTTCGCTGTGGAATGAGCCTGCGGACGGATCGAACCCTAAGGGCGGCCCGCAGATCTGGTCCCGCTTGGGCGCGGTGGCAGGAGGAGAGGAACCCCCGAAGGAGCGCGGGAAAAACAGCGGACGCGGCAGGCGTGTCGAGGACGCGAAAACGAGAGGTCCACCCATACTCGCCTCCGTCGTAGACCCCGAATCTAGACGAGAAGCTTCAGCGTGTTTCCACTGCGAGTTTCGACGGAACAACGACCCGACCGATCGACAACGAACTGCTGGAACTGTTGCGCGGCACCGACGGGAGCAGCAGCCCGGGGGGTAGCAGAGCCATTCTATCCCTATATATACTGTTGTCTGATGCCATCTCTCGTGCTAACCTGTCGCTGTCCAACCCAAAGGGGACCCGTTAATGTGTAACGGCTTGCCGACTAGCAAGACCATCACAGCGGAGGAGGAGGAGGAGAAACACTTTATTTGCAAACTGGGTCTAGGGGAGAGGGGTGGCGGAGGATGTGATCTTCTCCACGACCTGGGCGGCCCGGTTGGTTAGTGCCAACTGCACTTCCGGGTCGGAGCTCTCCAGGGCCTGCTCCCAGTGTAAGGGGGGAAGGAAAAGGGGGAAATGGGTCGTGGGGACACTCGCAAAGGGAATGGTAGCTGGTATCCGGCTGGAGACACTGAGGGCAAAGAGGCGAAGGGTAGAGATTGTGGTTGATGCGGTGTAGGAGAGCTCGGCAGGGGGTTGTGTGGGTTTGAAGTAGCCGCCAGTGGCGAGTGGCTTCGTGGGTGAGGGAAGGGTGTGGGGGACCATGCGCAAACCTGCAGGCACGAAGCGGACCGCCCCCCAGCCCAAAAAGCGTCATTTTTCTGCTTTTCGTCTTCGTGCTAATCGTGCTGCGATAGGAAGGTTGCGTTGCGCGACACGTCTGACCCCCCACAACCTCCTTCAAAGGCGGCGCGTGTTCTAACCGCCGCGTGCTTTCTCGTCTGCGCGGCTAACCTACAGGATTTTGGCCGGTAAGCCGTGGCGGGTAACTGTTTGGCAGATGTCTGTACGTGACAGCTGCCTGCGCGGACTTTGAGCCCCCCGATATATGCAGGTGGAGAACTTTACAATGAAACTAAAACCTTGCAGGCTTAATAAAATATGCTTCTTGTAAGAAAATACTCTTCTGTGCCATGGCGTTTGCAGGCCGACACGCGCTTCGATTAATTGTGGATCTGTGATGAACCGCTACGAACTTTTACGCCTGATAAAATCCGTTATGTAATACTAGACATCAAGCCAAGAAATTAGTTTCCGGAAAGCGTAAAATAATGTATAATTTATCACTGATCAGAGAGCATAACATGGGCTTCGAAAATTTTCACATATTAAAGCGGAATCATTACCATCATCATCATCGTCATAATCATCATCATCATTAGGGCCCCAAGGACGCAGTAGCCCCGGGCCCTAAAGTTTCCTAATCCGGCACTGGCCACTGCAGCCGCGGGGTCACATGGCTGCGACAGAAACGCATTGAAACGAGCTAGCGCAACTTGCTGGCGGAGCTACTTCGCTATACGCCTTCCGAACGAAGCCTGCCGTTTACATGACGTCGATGCGGCCATGTACCCGCGGCTTCTGTCTCACGTTGGGGCAAAAGTGCTTCGCGCCGAGCCAGACACAGCAGTACTGGTAATGAAACGGGATTACGAGCTATAGTAGAACAATGACACGAACCCGCCGCGGTGGCTCAGTGGCTAAGGCGCTGCGCTGCTGAGCACGAGGTCGCGGGTTCGATTCCCGACCGCGGCAAGCCGCTTTTCTGATGGAGGTGAAAAGCAAAAATGCCCGTGTGTACGAGATTTCGGCGCACGTTAAAGATCCCCAGGCGGTCAAAATTAATCCGGAGCCATCCGCTACGGCGCGCCTTATCGCCTGCGTTGCGGCGGCGCGTTAAACCCTACAATCAATCAATCAAGAACAATGACACGATCTATAGACTGGCCCCTGGCTTCCATGTTTGCTATTGCCGCGTGGGCAGGTTTAAACAGAACGCGAAAAGAAGGTATAGTCTTCTTTCGCCCAGTGGATCTGCAAGTGGCTCCCTCATGACGTCTCTGGTTCGACATGTTTACTGAAACAGATGTGTCGGCACCCACTTTGCTACTGAAAATCATTTCGTTGTACAGCTACGTCCGCTTTCCTTTTTGCGTTGGCTCGATAGAGAATAAACACTTTATCGCAACGAACGTTAAATGGCAAGGGCACCAGCGCTTGGGGGGGGGGGGGCATCCTTAGTTCGCCCTGGTCCTGGCTGGTAGCACGGACTCTAGCGATGACTTTTTAAGTGCGAATGCACTTCTTAAGCGAGCCTGAATCGTCCGCCGCCGTCGTCCGCATAGCAACAGCTGCGGGTGCGCGCGCTCCTCGTCTTCCTCCCCGTCTTCCCTAGCAACGGGGGGAGATGGGCGCGCGCTACTCTCCTCCTCCTCTCTCCGCTCAGTGACTGCGGGTGTTGGGCGCCTCCTCTCCACTCCAAGATCACGATATCCACCGTAATCGCGCAATCAACAACCGTGCATTCGCACTTACACACTCTCCCCCTCGGGGAAGTGCGAGGGAATTTTTGTTGCCCCGCAAGGACTGAACTGGTCAGGTGGTCATTCGACCACTGCTCGTAGGTTGGGTTGGGGATGACCGATAAAGACGGGGATTGCTGGAACTTCCATACCAGGGGGGACGGGCAGTAGGCAGAGGTCATGCGGTATTGGGTAGAGTAGATATTTTTGTGGAGGGTACGGGGAAGTGAGTTTGTAGCATGTGGAGGGTAGCGAATTATTGTCGAGTGAGACGAAGGAGGGTGAGGCTGTAGTCTAGGTGAGGAGGCCATGGGGGAGGGGGGCGTCTAGGGGAGGAGGCTGCCAGTCGGAGACGGCCTGGCGTGTGTGCTCGCAGCGTCGTCGGCGAGGGCGTCCGCAGAACGTTTTTGCAAGGGGGGGGGGGGGGCATCCATTAGCTGGGGAAGGGGGGGGGGGGTTACGGTTGGTTTGCACCAAAAGGCGCTATTTGTGGTTTAAACTACGCATATAAAACAAAAATTACAAACAGAGAGTCAGAACCAGACTTGGAGAATATGCATTGGATTTTATTACCGATCAAAGAAATAAAGTTAGTAAAAGAAATGCGAAAAGTTACTGTCACTTCGTAAAGAAGAGTGGTCAGTCTCGCTGCGAGAGGGTTCTCGACTCACGCCAACTGATAACCAGCACACAGCACATAACGTTCACATACATATAACTGCACTCGGTCAATCTTCCTTGAATAGCAACTGCAAACGCCTCGGGTTTTTCTGGGCAAATTGCGAGATCACATGTGTGACGAAGTCTGTTGAAATGGCTCACACAATAAAGATACTACTGGCCTCCCTGACTTTCAATGCAGTACAGGCGTACAAGCGTTTTGAGGGGCTGATTTATAGGTTTTGTTTCGGGGCTTTGGTGGTAACGACATTTCGCAATTTGGAAGGAAAGGGTGTACAAGGGGATGAGACGGCACGGGAGGATGTTACACTCTCTCACTAAGTGTAGCGGTGAAGATTTTTTGCTATATAAAGCTGCAAATATATTCGAAAATTGAATTTCTTGTGGTAATACTGCATAAATCTAGAGTTCAGAGGGAAAAAAAACGTCAAACCTTTCAGAATTGTTCGCTATTTTTAATAGCCAGCACAGGCAGTCTGTTTCACTGCCATCACATTACCGGCAACGCTTGTCAGTGTTTAACGTGCAATGTTGGCCGCAGTCCTGAAGGGAATTTCATGCGGATACGCAGGACCTGAATGTGGTAATCACAGCGTAAATTGTTGGGCCAGTTGGTTAACTTACATAATTAAAAAAAAACTTTGCGCTAAAGAACGAGACAAAGGAGAGAACGTCGGTGTCGTTCTCTCCTCCCTTTCGTCCTTCAGGGCAAAGTTGTTTTAATTTTGGGCCAACCAAGCAGTGCAGGTTTTTTGTAGTGCATGAAAATATCCGAATCTCCAGAGGCAGGGGGGGGGGGGTAGTTGCCCCCCCCCTTGCCCCCCTTGCACCCCCCCCCCTTTCGGACGCCCATGGTCGTCGGTCGTGTGTCATCGGAACAGGTGCCCAGGGGATAAGCCCTTAAATATCGAAAAGTTCGGGATGAGCTCGACGGGTGCGGAGGGCTGTGGGAGTAACACAGCTCCTTGATACATCTGCGGTAGGCTTCTTGCAGACGAGTACAGTGATGTAGTCTTGAGTTGTAGCTGATGCTAGCTCAATGGAACTATTCGGCCGCTCTGGCAGTGGTGGTTTAAATGCTGGCTGTCAGTAGCTGTTACTAACGGTTGTCGACTACTGCAATGGCTCGCTTGGCAGAGTACTGCGTAACATCCGTGAGCAGAGTGGTAGAGCCTAACATTGCAACTTCCTGCAAGCAATGTACTAATACTGCAGCTCACTGTACTGCTAACAGCGACCCACAAGGAATTATCCTTGCGTGTCTGCTGTACGGCTTGAATCGTGGTGACGTAGCTCTTTCCGCCCACAATGCAAAAGCTGCGATGTTTTTCCTTTTATAACATTAGATGCATCGCTAGGGTACTTGCAAAAGTATCTCTGCCGGCCCGTGCATACACCAGCGTCTGCACCTCTTTGCGTGCCGGATGAGTGCGCGAATTGGTATTCCTTGTAACTTTCCTAGCTTTCGTGAGCCGCAGAATTACACCTACACCCAAGGATGCCATTCTTTCCAAACCAGAACTTTTTCAGCGTCATGCAGCCACATAGCTGATAAAGGTCTTCTTCCGTTGCAGCAGAGGTTGGAGGAAGTTGCGAGACTTTCGCTACTCGTAGTATTTGCCTGTTTCCGGCTTGCCGTAGAAAACTAAGAAGCAACGAACTGGTGTGAAAGCGACAGCAGCCGACATAAAACTCGCGAATGGCAGATATATCTAGCGAACAGACAGATAGCGACAAGCCGGTGGCGAAAAGGAAATTCCAACACACATACCTCTGCGAGCTGTGTTCTTATCTCTTCCCGCGGTCTGGTAGTGTGAATGTGGCGCAACGTTGGGGAAGTCATGGGGTTGATAGCGCGCTCGTTCACCGCACGGTTTGCGTTGGCGCTAAGCTCGCGCAACAGGTACACGCGCACTGAAATGGCTTCCGGCGCGATTCTCCTCGGCGACCCCGTTCTGACTGCGGAGCTCATAGCGCAATAAAAGACTAGTGGAGTGAATGGAGGAGCACACTCCAACCACAGAAATGCTGCGGGGCGATTATTTTTTAAAGACAATAATCTTTCTTTGTCGTTTGTCGTAAAATGTCCAAGCACTCCGGCACTACGCTGGCAGATCAGCCGGCGAGTCGACGCTGAGCAGACGACTCATCTCTCTGCCGGAAGTGCGTGAAAAAGCCGCCCAATAGCAGGATGTCTCGCTCATGACGAACATCTGGGAATCGATGATGTAGACATGTGAAGATGGCGGCGACCAAAAACACGAAGGAAAGGGTGAGAAAAAAGCGACAAACTTTGCAACAAAAGTGTGAGCTTTCCGCTGCGCGTAAAATAGTAATACTTGGCTCAGATGACCTTGACGACCCAATCTAACGATTGCGCTACTTCATTTAGTGTGCTCAAAATGCCTTTCAGGGCCCCTTTAAACGCGAAAATTTTGGTCTGTCTGTCTGTAACTCGATTCAGCCGCGCGGCCAAAGTGAAACAGAAGTTGCACAATAGGTTTATATACCCACAGCCAAATATAAACGTCTAAGTCCGGTGGGAATGTTCATACTTGTCAACATTGTTGAACAAGACCAAAATATTACGCAAATGTGACGCAGAAAATCAATACGTAAGTGATATTTGCAGTGTTTTTTTTTATAAAAAAATCATGGATGCTTGATTTTTCGATAGCAAATGAAAGAGTACATCCACTGCAGACAAAAATTCCCCCGCATTTCCCCGAGGGGGAGAATGTGAAAGTGCGAATGCACGGTTGTCGGCCCGCTTGCGGCGCTTGCGCTCGGCCCCCGCAGCCCACCCCCTCGCCGCCTTCTCTTCCATCTCTTCCATCGGGTTTGTAGTATCACGTGTACACCACGCAGTTATCAAGCCGCTATAACGCCGCTAAGTCGCCAACGCACGCCGCTGACGACGTAGTTTGAATGCGTTAAAGATATAAGGCGCGTCTAACACTGATATCACCGTCGCGTCTGTGGCTTGGTCGGTAGCGCGTCGCGCTGCGGCCCGCAAAGTCCTCGGATCGAAACCTGGCGCCGGCTGCTGTTTTTTCTTTAAAGAGCACTGCGGACGCCGCCGCCGACGCCGGCGGTGGATGGTTTGGGGTCGCTTATAAAGAGCATTCGCTCTTAAAAAATGCCCTCCGTCGCCTGCTGTCGCTCGCGCCACTATAGCTTTCGTCAGAATTTTAAGAAATCGAACGGCAACAGTAACGAAAGGTTCCCCTAGATAGGTTCCACGTTCCGCTTGGAACGCACGTGGAGCAGGGCAACGTGGTGCTACAAACGTTGTAGTAGGGTGCCCACGGCCTACGCGATCCGCTGCCGGCGGTGCGCCGTTGCTCCGGCCGTCCCATGGATGGGCCGTCCCATTCGGCGAGTCCCCCAGCAAAAAAAAAAAAAAAAAAAAAAAAAAAAAAGCTCATTCCGGAACGTGCCGTGAGGGGGAAGTGTTAACAAAACTTGTTGGTACATATTTTAAGGAAGAAGAAAACGTGGCGCAAACTAGACGTAGATGAAAGAAACAGGTAAGACATATACAGGCACCAACTTCCAACTGTTTATTTGAAGCAAACCACGCGAAATTTATACGTCTTATCTAAGAAGAAACAACAACAACAACAAAACAAAAAAAAAAACAAAAAAAATCAACCTAGGTATAATCATGTTAACAAGTGTAAAAGGTGGTGACAATGGCTAAAATGGATAAGTACAACACTGCTGAAAGAATGACAACAAATCTACGTCAGCCTCAAGAGTAATCAAGATGGTCCAATAGCGCGTGCGTGCAATCCAGGCGCAGACCAAACCGAAAAGAGGGAAGGACAGCTGCGCGTGCTAAACTACATGCTGTGGTTTAAAAATGACATTTCTTTTAAATGCGAATGCATTTCTTAGTCGAGCCATGTCAGGCGCCGTGCGGCGTCCACGCGCCCGCAGGTGTTATCTCTCCGCTCTCACCCCCTATCCCATATCAACAGCTGCGAGCGCGCGCGCTCCTCCTCTCCCCTAGCAACCGGAGCAGGTGGTGCGGGCGGATCAGCGGCGAGTGAGTGGAGAGGAGGAGCGCGCTCAGGCGTGTGAGGGCGCTCGCATCGCGGGAGCTCGCCGGAGCTCCCGCGTGTGTGGGAGAGTGTAGGCGAGGGTAGGCGCGGTGCTTCGGTGCTCCTCCTCTCGACGCTCGCCCCACTCTCCCACGCCCGCATGCTTCTCAAAGACCCTTTGACTGTGCACTTTACCGACCACAAGGCAGTGATCGTGGCCGTCATGTACAACGACAACACAAGCAGGTGTTAAATAAATGGTTACGCTACAAATCACCGTCTCCTCATTAATTATAAATTCCGCGCACTCTCGCGCAAAAGAAATGCATTCGCATTTCCTCACGATTCCCTTCGGGGAGGTGGGGTGAATTTTTTCACTTAACGCTAGTGACGGCGTGCTAACACACTTGTAGCCGGCTCTTTTGATAAAAACCGCCTCGATCACCTCCCTTTCCGTTTTGTTTCTTGCTCTCCTCAGAAAGGTCGTCTTATCCAGGAGTGTCTCACACCCACAGCGCTTGCAGTGGTCTGCAAGGTGCCCTCCCAAGTTGCTGCTGACGGCCAACCGGTGTTCTTTGGCACGTTCGTTGAAGCAACGTCCAGTCTGACCGATATACACCCTTTTGCATTTCAAGGGGATGCTGCAAATGACGTTGCTAACACACTCGGTGCATAGCATGGCGTGCTTTTTTGAGCATGACTCCGGTATCTTATTGGCCATCATAGGGCAAACTTTAGCCAGTTTGCACGGGGCGGAACACACAACGCGCACTTTATACCTGGACGCGACCTTCTTGACGTTGTGCGAAAGCCTGTGGATGTACGGCATTACGTGCGTTTTCATTTTTTCTTTCTCTTGCTGCACTTTTTTACCGTGTTTCATCTTGTGGAGGATGCTTTCACACACACTTGTGATAACGGTGGGAGGAAATCGGGCGGCTTCCAAGCGGCTGATCTGATTGTTTCAATCAATCAATCAAAGAAGTTTATTTTTCGCCATATATACTTGCAGTCAGATTGTGCTCGGAAGATTTCGTCAACGCCGAATTAAGAGATGTAGTGGCTATTCCCCTCTTTATCAGCTTGGAATGCGCGCTGTCGTAAGGTAGAAGGCTTTTTTTTTTTTCGTGTTAGCTGATGTTAGGTGTTAGCCGATGGTTCGGCCGCTCGCACGACTCCTCCGAATGGCTTGGTGGAGGTTCGTGGCTGGGTGTCTTCGCTGTCGTAATTCCTCATACCTCCCCTGCGGGCGTTAGTTTTGATGGAATAAGAGACTTGACAATGATTTTATGAAGTCGGCTTGTCTCAGCTGCTCAGAGAAACTTATTTAAATGAAGCAAAGGTGTGCCAGCGATCAACGAAAGGTTGACCATGTTTCAACCGTGGAGCGAACATACGGAATGGTACCCAGTACTTTCTCGGAGGTTACTTATAGAGTTAACATAAATAATTATTTGTGGTGATGAACAAGTTTGCGGTTGCCATGCCATGTTCTTGCAATGGTCACCGACCAAGCCCCATCGCGCAAGAAACTTTAACATCGAGGCCACTGCAACGGAAATTAAAATTATAAGCATATACATGAAATTTTTTACCGTACTGAAATGTTTTCTGCTTGTGACAGGCACACTCTTTGAGATCCTACAATGGTGAATAAAAGTACTGGGTATATTGAAAAAATTCCCTCGCACTTCCCCGAGGGGGAGAGTGTGTAAGTGCGAATGCACGGTTGTTGATTGCGCGATTACGGTGGATATCGTGATCTTGGAGTGGAGAGGAGGCGCCCAACACCCGCAGTCACTGAGCGGAGAGTGGAGGAGGAGAGTAGCGCCCGCCGTTACGGCGAGGGCTACACGAGCGCCCTCACGCGTCGGAATGCGGAGCGCCCGCTACGCGAGCGAGAGCTCTCCCGCCCGAAGTGGAGAGGAGGCGCCCAGCACCTGCAGTCACTGAGCGGAGAGAGGAGGAGGAGAGTAGAGCGCGCCCATCTCCCCCCGTTGCTAAGGAAGACGAGGAGGAAGACGAGGAGCGCGCGCACCCGCAGCTGTTGCTATGCGGACTACGGCGGCGGACGATTCAGGCTCGCTTAAGAAGTGCATTCGCACTTAAAAAAAAAACGTTTACGGCCGCTCCCGTCTGTGAAGGCTAACAGCGGACCAGCAGGGTGCAATCGAAGAAGTGCATGAAAAAAACACGTTGTTTGTAACTTGTGATTGAACGTATACTCCTTAGTTAATTGGCTTAATGAAGCTTGGAGGGACTAGAGTTTATTCTAGCGGACAACCCTGGAGCTGTCCGTTTCCCTCACGCAGATGTATTGACAGCAGAAGGGAATTCCCACTTCAGCTGTGAACTACGTAATGGTGAAAAGCAGGTAAAACCGCGCGTAATGTTAGAGTCGTTTCCGCTGCTAATTGCCATATTTATTTCGCGAAAGTTTTCATAAAACAAAAGTTACAGCCCTTTGGTATTATACACTCCCCGCGGGGCTATGTAGAGCAGACGGGAATTCTGTAACATTTGTAACGTCACTGTAAACTAAGTATGACAAATAAATGAAGCACAGCGTAATGATAGAACCGCCCTGGCGACCAATTCCTTTAAGATTTTTTAAAGCAAAGCTTTCTACCTCTACCCCCCAAGGGTTCTTTCGCGACCGTTGGTGTCACCAGAAAACTCCAGCCAACAAATAAAAGAATTTACTGGCACCGCCGGGAATCGAACCTGGAACTACTAGACTAACAAAGCGAGATCCCATTGTCTTACCGATTTAGCTACGAGCCCACGCGGAGATGGGAAGACATATGGTGTACTGACCAAGCACATCTACGGGTTTACCCTCTGCCTTCTCCCTGAATGCCACGTGAAGGCGCCACACGACCACTCACGCCCGTCTAGCGGCCCTGTGCGCACCTTGCTCATGTGCTAAGAGTTAAAAAAATTAAAGGAAGCACACACCAATCCATGGAATCTCATTTTTAGTACGCCAATGTGCTAAATCCTGTGGCCTCCAGTGTTCACGTAAAAAATCACATCTCCTTGTCGTCCGCCCTCATGCCAAATCAAGGAATACATTCAAAGACTCCGTGATGATCAGGCTATCACTCCAAACCCCAGCATCAAGATCCTGGGCCTACATTTCCAGGCCAACACCAAGAGTGACGTCTCCTTGCAGCGCCTCAAAAACAGCAGTAATATAATCATACACATGATCAGGCGAGTTGCCACCAAGAAGCGAGGCCTAAAAGAATCCGGTACCTTTGGATTAATTGAAGCTTTTGTCCTTTCGAGAGTTACTTACGACAAACCCCTATCTTCTTCTCGACGAGGAAGACATAGAGATGCTTTATATAATGATTACAAAGGCGGTTGAGCAGGCCATTGGTCTTCTCATGAGTGCGTCCACACTGAGGCTGCTTAGCACGGGCTCCACAACAGGGTGGAAGAGCTGATAGAAGGCCATCTTTCTAACCAGAAGGTCCAACTCAGAACTGCAGTGGGTAACCGCATGCTTCACCAGATTGGCTGGGCAGCCCAGAATGCCACTCCGCTTGACGTACTCCCAGACTCTTGGCGACTAAAACTAAAGATGCTCCCTTTGCTTAGAAATATGAACCCCTCACATGACGAGGGTCACCGAAAAGCACGGGCTCAAGCGCTAAACACCACCCTCGATGGGAATCATGCAGTTATCTACACAGACGCCTCCAAACATCGAGGGCAGCGATACGCCATTATCGTGGCTACCTTCAGAACCAACCTCCTTGCGTGTACCTCTCTTAGGACCCAAGAAATGACGCCAGCAGAAGAGGCAGCCATCACCTTGGCTCTCACTCAACCAGGGGTTCGGAGGGTAGTCACCGATTCCCAGCAAGCCTACTGGAATTACCAGTCGGGTTGTGTGTCCTGACCTGCACTGTGCGTGCTAAAAAACCACTCCACAAACGGTTCCATTCAGCTCATCTCGACACCGCCTCACGCTTCAATAGAGGGCAACAAATACGCCCACCCAACAAGCCTGCGCTTGAACCTCACGTGCTATGAAGCTGCTCGAGGACAGTCACCCGCTTGTCACGTCCAGGGAGATAATCCAGCATTATCGCCTTCTGAGACAGACCGTACCTTCGCCTTACCCTGACCTTTCGAGAGAACAACAAACTACCCTACGGCTCATACAATCCGGGCTCCTTCCCACAGCCCCTACGCGTCTTCACGTAATGCACCCGAATCGCTACGACGCTGAATGTAAATTTTTCTCAGAAGTAGGAATACTCCGCCCCGTAATCGGGGTGTGCGACTTTAGCCCTGAGCACCCTCCTCTCTTTCCGTCAACTACCCAACAAGAGCAATGGGAGATGCTGCTGTCCAGGCCCTCTCTACCTACCCAGCTTCAGCGGGTGGACAGAACACAGGCAGCGTGGACTTCATATGGGCCCCACAGAAGAAGGAATCCCTCCCCAGTGCTGCACTCTGGGCCGTTCAAAAATCTGAACAGAAGTATTTCTTCCTCCTCCTTCTCAGCCGCAAGTCTCGTCGCCTCCGTCCGCGGCGCAGAGACGGAGAAGTCAGATCGTCTAACACCGGGTTGGAGCTTACTTTTATTTTATAAAAAAAGTTTCCAAGTTTCCACTCTTGTGCTACACCAATACAACTCAACCAAACACCGTTCATGCATCATGCATTGATTTTACCTTACTAAGAATATCTCTTTGAAGTAATAAATGGTGTGGTTAAGTGCATTTCACTTCTCTCTGGTTTTACTATTTGTAGAGCGATGTGAGTGATTTTAAGTAACGTCACATGAGTAATCGTTATGGGTGCCGTTTACAGCTTTGCTTTCCAACCACATTCACGAGGTGGATTGGCGCGATTTTTTTAGGACCGAGAATATAGATCGACATATACAGAGCAAACGCCAAAAGTTGGCTTTACAGCAAGATTTATGCTGTCAACGCGACTTTTTTTTCTACGCACCCTGTCGACGCTCGCAGCTATTGATCGAAACCTAGCCTGTAACACTTCACCTCTAAAAACGTTCACTGAGACCCTTTGCTTACTTGCAGGAATACGAATGCGCTTTATTTTAAGCTATGCGATCCTCAGTGTAGGCCCGTCGTGGTTGTGTCACCTTCTATTTCGACAATGTCTTAGTCATCAGAGGGATATGTCTGGCCGTATAATCTGACGTGTCGTACCGGTTAAGGAGGCGTCGATTAGGAGTGGTTCTAGCTGCGGAGAGCTTGCGTCTTTGTACGCTTTGCGTCATTTTTTTTTTTGTTCCCTTGCATCTTCTTGCGATGCCCCACCTCCCTTGGTCGCCTACGTTTCACAGCTCCCGCTGAGAACTGTGGACATGAGTACCAGCAAGTCTATAAGGCCACAGCGCATTCACTGGTCATTTTGCAGACGAAACGTGTTTGACAGCTGGCTATCCGTCGGCTCCAAATTCAATTTCATGATCCAAATTTTACACGGTGTTTTCTTCCATTTGATTTTCTTTGCGTGGCCTGCAAATTTTTGGAACCATATCTCGCTCGCGCTGACCCCCAACTCCAGATTTTTGCGCAATGGGGTATTTAATGCTTCCGCAGTGATTATGCAAAGCCATGAGGCTTCTGGACTCTGCTGTGAACTTGTGGTAGGTAACTGTTTAGGGTGCACAGAAATGGCTAACATTCAAACGAAACATAAAAGCTAAGTTGCTTCTCAGATGGGACCTGAAATCAGTGACGAGAACTTCTTGTATTTTAGGTATTCATACCAATCACAGTGATTATTGCGCTTCCCAGTAGGCACCAAAATACCTTTAAGAACGAAATCAAAACGGAGTACATATCTAAGTTAAACGTTTTTTGTTTGTTGCAATTGAAATCCAAAACGTAATAGCATAACGCAGATGTGCCACAGAAATTACAATGTCCCTCAGGAATCCCTCAACACAGTTTGCTTCCAGCGTTTTTCAGTCTCAACCGGTATTATGTCCAATAAAGATTTATTCGAATGCCAGAAAAGAAAGCGGGCACCCATTGTCTCAACTTAATAGCCTTGACTATACAGAACTGAATTAAGACCGTACGCCCACATAAGAAATAACAACACCTACCTACTTATGCGTTGAACATCATTTAAATGCTGGAAATTTTGCAACGGTGGTATTATCGAAAGACATAGTCTGGAGCGTAGTGCGGGACAGCGCATGTGAAATAAACCCGTCTAGCCGCCACCGTACTGACATAAATGCGTCACCAGGTGCTGTAATATTACTTTCCAGTTCATTAGAGCAGCTATGGGAGTTTCTTTATGTCATACGGAGCGCAAAAGCTGTAAAAATCCATTTCGCAGACCGCAGCAGCACGGACGGCCATTGCTTTCGACCATCGGCTCCGCGCGGCCTGGTGCGGCGGAAAACGGCGAAACGGCCCCTTCGAAATTACGCTCTCTCTGGCCGAATGGGACGGCCATCTTCCTCCATGGGGACGGCCGGAGCAACGGCGCGCCGCCGGCATCCGATCGCGGAGGCCGTGGGGTGCCTCGATTCACGCGCGTCTCCGCCGTACGGCAGCGTTGGCATCGAGGCACCCGGCCTGGAGCACTAGAACGCGGTAAATTTTAATTTACTTAAATTGAAGAGAGTGTATTAGAATGTATTCGAGTTAATTCTAAGGAAGTTATGGGTTTATGCGACGAATATAGTAACTCACCATACATAACTCCATACAGTTATCCATCAATACAGCCTCGCTGGTCTTCCATCTTCAAAGTTGTAGAAGTGCTCTGAATTATGCCCTGTATGACGTTTCCGTCTAGAACAACAGCAACAAAACAAAATGCGGGTGCGTTAGAGATAGTGTTGACGGGTAACACTTTAAGGAAAGCCAGTGTAATTCTTACTGTCCTTTCTCGCAAAATGAGCGTTGGAACAAGCTTTTGCCCTGTGTGATCAGTTGCCGATGGACGTATAAAGTGTCATATCGCTTTCTGGACCTACAAAATATCGCCGAGTGTCATTGAAGTTTCCCACAATGTCTGGGGGAGGCGCATGAACGGAAAGCCATCCGTTGCTGATAAGCTTTAAGCCCATTACGCGAAGTGTCATGTATATTTGAAACTATTGCGGACATTCGCATCTGCAGTTCAGAATGGGCATACAAAGCGTGCTTCTTCCAGGCAGCCTCAAGTCACAGGAAATCCAATAGAGGAGTCATAGATAAATGTAGTACTATAACGATGCGGGGGTGTTAAATTGGCAAGACGCCTCTCTTGCGACGTCGGACAATTCATTAGCTTAGTTATTTAACGTGAAGCCAATGACAGAATGTTTCGACATCCAACTCCACAGCTTGCGTAGGCATGCAACAATTCTAGATTTTTTTCTGTCAGTCATAATTAGAACTTTCCATTAGCTCAAAGAAAGGTTGCAGCATTTGGCGTTCCGATACCGGCCCATTTGTATACAATGAGGTTTATTTTCTGTGCTAGCTGGTATAGTGTACTAGGAAAAGAGAGGTGTGTCGTCCGGGGCCGGTAGGGGGGAAAGAAGGGGGGAGTCCATTTTGCGATGAAAATTTCTGATAAAGTTATTTTACGGTAAGCAGCTCGCCTGACGTCATGGCTCACCGGTCGTTTTCACAAGTTTTGCCTGTTGCAATCTATCTATTTATTGCCGTGAATGGTCCTATTCTCAATTTTATGGAAAGTTTATTTAAACGCTTGAAATAACTCTGGTGTTTAGAACCCAGTGGTTAAACAATTGTAGGTCGATCTGGCTACAACAGAAGTTCACCGGGAAACTCCTGTGCGCCAAACAATTTTTTCGTCGCAAAAAGGAACTGGTTGGTTGGTTGCTTTGTTGGATCAGGGGGTTCACTTAAAGGAGCCATGAAGACAAAATACAAGTTGGGTTTATTAGAAAGACTGCTTAGTCCCGATAACAATGATACCAATATCATCGCAATCTTCGAAAAATACGGAGATATGAAAGAAAACGTATTGAAGCAGTCGCGACCCCCTAGCCAATTTCCCGCAACTTTTCTGTGACGTCACGGAACCTTGTTTGTGCGATTGGCGGCCGCCTAACTGACCTGTCGCGACGACACATGACTGGACGCCTGTAATGGGGCCTCTAGTTCCATTTGACCGCATCACTTGAATGCTAACGTGTAGCTAACGCACTGAAAATTATGTTTCATTGTTGGCCCGTATGACGTCATTCTTGCTCATAACACGTCACTGTGGCGCTAAATTTGAATGTTTTTAAGTACTTCTTGCTTTTTTTTCGTTAAAAAAAACATATTTTGTGGCTCTAATGGAGCTGAGTGAAATACTGAATCCTAGTTCTTTCAAATTAAACGAAGTTGTATTTTCTCTTCATGACTCCTTTGCACCCCCTAGAACTGCACATCGTTACCCGCGCTCTCCATCGGTACGCTCACCGCGCGACGCACGTCTATCTTCTAGCACACCGTACGGTGGTACAAGAGTCTAGTCAAGCCAGAACGGAAGTCGTATAGGTGTTTGTGTTCGCTCCGATGCGGCATTTCCATCAAACACGGTAGCCGGATTTTTATGGCCTCGATTGGAGCGCAGGGTAGATAGAACACCGGAAATGAAAGCGGCGTTACGGGAGGCAGCGGCATGGCCTGGGGAAACAAGCACTGGGAAAATGCCTAAGGTCCTCGCAAAGGAAAGCAACAGGAAATGCTTGGACAATCTTGCTTCCCGGCTGGTCGGGCTGACTATCCGGATGTTTATCCCGCATGAGGGGTGCCCGCTCTCTCTGACGCTGTTTATTATTTTTGAGGTGGCTGTCGGCGTCCATTTGTCTCAGGTTCTGTCTCTGGTCGCTTTATTCATCCCTACGAGCACACAGTCCCGCAATGGATGCCCGCCGATTAATTTCCTCCTCTATTCGTTTTGATCAAAGTGCGAATTAGCGTCATTCCCATCAGGGCACATTTTGTTTCCACAATTTACGCAGGTGGTGAGGAAAATTGACGAAGCTACCGTGTCATGAAAACCACACATAAAAGTGTTTCCCGAACACCCCAGAGCCAGATTTCTCGCAATAATACAAGGACAGCACGTGGTTTTTGACTTCGCTCTGCCAAGTGTATTTCAATCCTCGTAATCCCAATTAAACACACACACACACACACACACACACACACACACACACACACACACACACACACACACACACACACACACACACACACACACACACACACACACACACACACACACACACACACACACACGCACACGACGCCACGCACAGCACCGACACACACACGGCGACGCAGTCACACACACACACGCGCAGCACACACACACACACAGCACACACAGCACACGACACAACTTATGACTGACCTTCACCTGGATCAGTTCAGGGACGAAATAGTGAGTCATATAAATAACTGTGCAGCGAAAAGCATCACGACACAAAAAATGCCCATCGTCCGTATTCGTCACGCCGCAGAGCTGCCAGACAATGAAGGCAGCCGCTGCGCAGCTAATATTGGCATTCCCCTAGCGAGCTGTCAGTTATATCCACGTCGCGGGCACTTCCATTCGGTCCTCCCCTGCGCGTGTGCGAGTCTGCTCTATCGCACGTGCCGCAATTGTCTGAGCATGACGAGCGACATCCTCTTTCACTGCTGCCTCCCCGGCGAATGCCGGAGCTTGCGCGATTCCAATTGCGGCATAGACGCGGCATAGACGCGCCGTAGACGGTGAACGCGTGTGTATACTGGCGCGTATACCGTATGAACAGTCTGGGCCAAACAGGGAATGGCGGAAATAAAGTAAAAATGGGGCAGGCCTTCGAGACATTTCCGGCAATGAGGATATGTATGCAGTGCAGGCTGGAAGTGAGGCCCTAGTAATACTTATCAGTAGCTTACGCAGCTTGAACTTCATTTGAGAGGCGTTTGTCCAATGATAAAGGAGAGGGAGAATACCAATAGAACGGGGCTAATAAATATTAGCGGCCAGGAAGCCACCGACCTCGGGTTAAATTTTAGCGCAGAAAAATCGGGAATAATGGTTTTGAATGGCGCTACCACCGACGCGGTGTCTATCCAGCAAGGCGAATTACCCAGCGTGAAGGAATATAAATATTTGGGAGTGTGGATAAACGAAGGGGATAACTACTGAACAACTCACGAGGAGCAACTTAAGGTTAAGGGAAAGCGAAACGCAGCTATAATGAAGAATAGAGCTCTGTGGGGGTATAACAAATATGAAGTAGTGAGAGGAATGTGGAAAGGATTAATGGTTCCGGGTCTCACGTTTGCGAATGCTGTACTCTGCCTAAAATCAGACGTTCTAGCAGGCCTTGAAGTGAACCAGAGAACGGTAGGCCGCGTTTGGCCTTAGGCGCGCATTGAAAAACAACTAACAAAGCAGTTCAGGGAGATATAGGCTGGGCGTCGTTTGAAGTTCGAGAAGCACAGAGTAAAATATGCTTTGAGATGAGGTTGAGAACAATGGAACAACGAAGGTGGTCAGCTAAGGTTTTTAGGTATCTATACTTGAAAAGCGTGGACACGCAGTGGTTAAAGAAGACTAGAAGGCTAACGATGAAATATGGTAAGAACAGTGGAGAATCTAAAACAGCCAAGGTAACCAAAAAAGAGGCAAGGTTGATTTAAACGAATAAATGGAGAGAAAAAATGGAAGCTAAAACGTCTTTAGAGATGTACAGGGCCGAGAAATCGAACATCAGAAATGAAAATTTATACGATAATTCCCAGGGCAGTGCTTTGCTTTTTGAGGCTAGAGCAGGTTGCTTGAGAACTAAGAGCTTTGTGGAGAAGTATTCAAAAAATGATGGGGTATGCGTGGTCTGCGGAAAAGAAACATAAACTATGCGGCACATAGTGTTAGAATGTGAGGGTATCCATCCAAATCTACATGAGGGAATATTCGGCTTCTCAGAAGCCTTGGGATTTAAGGGTAGCACAGAGGGAGTTAAGTTCAAGGCTGTCGAGGGAACGAAAAGAATATTAGAATGCTGGTGGACGAAAAGCAGAGAGGGGAATATTGCCTAGGACACTTACCACCTGTAACAGAAAAAAAAAAGTATTTTATGCCTAATAAGCTTTTTGTGCCTGCCCTAAGCAGCGCTAGTATTAAAGCAAGAGTATAAAACATAAGTATATTATCCCTTTTTGGTAAGATGACATGTCATCACCCCTCTACAAAGGGGAAACCAATACAATAGCAATCATCAACATCATCATCATCATAGTTATCGGGAAAGTAAAGAAAAAGGAGTTTCCCATTTAAGAAATTTAAGAAATTAAAAAAAAAACAACTTCGGAATGCATTATTCGTATTCACGCATATGTCTGATTGTGTAATAAATTCTATCTCCTTTTTCTCCGGCGCTGCAAAAGGGTTGATCTTCGTGTTTAGAGCACATGCCCATTACCCGAAAATTCAATTGTTGCCTCACTTGCCAAAGAAAAAATTCGGAGACATGAAGAAACAACTCATCCGGGAGACAAGTTCGTCGTCGGTCTTCGGGACGCGCAACTGTCCGAGACCCTGCAGACGGACCCGCAGCTGACATTGCATCGGCGCTGGCCAAGGCTCGTCAAAAGGAAACCGTGCGACAGCAGCAGCAGTGTCTCCGGCCGGAAGGTGTTCACTCCCGTAGCACGTCAGAGCTTCTGGAAATGGGCACCAGTGTGGACGCCGTGATGCACGAGAAACGACCGCAACAAACTCAGGGACGGTGCTTCTATTGCGACGGAAACGCCCACACGAGCTCAACGTGCAAGGCAAAATCTTCCAAGTACCACAACTGCGGCAACAAAGAACATTTTGCCAAGGCCTGCCTCAAGAAAAGGGTGTCGGGTGTGCGGTCCAACCTGACATCGGGGAAGCTTTGGTTGGGGCGATTGACCCGGACGGGAAAGCGCGCTAGGTGCAGGTTATTGCTGAGGTGGATTCAGGTGCAGAAGTGTCTGTATTACTGTTATTTTTCTAGGGTTGTCCACTCTCCTTGATAAGGTGGATTAAGTGTTACTGGGTGCAGGCGGTCATAAGCTGAATGTACTAGGCAATATGTGGCTGAAATTTAATGGAAAGAGGAAACTGTCCGTCAAACCTGCTATGATGTTAGCCCTCTACGTGACGTACTCTTGGGGCTGCCAGTCTTGGAGGCTTTAAGCGTTGTGAAATTTGTCGATTCGCTGACGGCAGGCAAGGAGCGATATGAGGTACTTTTTCCGCACGCGGATTGTAGCCTGGGGACTATTCCAGGAGTATACACTATCCGATTACAACCTGGCGCAATCTCACATGCCATAACAGTCCCGCGTAGTGTGCCGATTCCCCTCATGGGAAAGCTGAAGCAAGATATCGAGAGACTCGTGCGCATGGAGATAATTAGAAAAGTAAGACGGCCCCACCGAGTGGTGCGCAGTAAAATCGTGCTGGTGACGAAGCAGTCGGGAGAACTAAGAGTGTGCGTAGACCTCACGAAGCTAAATAAGTGCGTTGTTCGTGAGCGCTCTACGTTGCTTACGGTTGACCAGGCTTTAGGTCTCTCCGGCAGGAGCCAAATGGTTCTCTCAGCTTGATAAACTCCTCGGGGTTTCACCAAGTTCGACTAAGTAAGGATTCCGAAAAGCTAACTACGTCCATTGACTCCATTCGGGAGGTACTGTTTCAACAGTCTTCCATTCAGAATAACGTCCGCTCCGGAGTATTTTCAGAAAAAAAAAATGTCTGAAATTTTGTGTGGCCTGTCAGGCCTTGTCAACGTCATGGGTGAAGTTTTAGTGTTCGGCGAAACGAAAGCCCAGCGTGATGAACGGTTAGCGCAGGTTCTGTCACGCTTACCTAGTTCCACTGTGACCCTGAACCAAGAAAAATGCGTTTTTGGTGTTAATGAAGTGCGATTTCTTGGACATATTTTGAAGGGGGATGGAATTGAGCTTGATCCAGCTAAGGTCAGCGCTATCAAGAATCTCAGCGCACCGAAAAATGTCACCGAAGTAAGAAGCTTACTCGGCATGGCCAATCACTTGGGGCGCTTTCTGCCTCATTTGGCACAACTACGGCCCCGATGCGTGCTCTTTTACGCAAAGATAGTGAATGGGTATGGGGATGTGACCAAGAAAAAGCGCTAAATGAGCTGAAAGAGCTAATTTGTTCTGCGAAGTGTATGGCATGTACGACGCAACGCTTCCAACAGTTCTGTCGGCAGACGCATTCTCTTTCGGATTGGGAGCGACCTTTTTCAAACGCAGAAAACGGGTCACCGTAGGCCTCTAGCTTTCGCGTCTCGGTCCCTTAGAAACACCGAGCAACGATACTCCCAGACAGAAAAAGCAGCGCTGGCACTGACATGGGCTGCCAAAAGATTTGACGAGTACATACGTGGCCTCAATGTCGTCTTTGAAACGGATCACAAGCCTTTGGTGTCTCTATTGGGCCAGATGGCCATTGAAGACATGCCGCCGCGAATTCAACGGTTCTGACTGCGCCTTATGCGCTATCTGTTCATTGTCCAGTACGTTCCGGGTAAATTGCTTATCACAGCCGACACACTACACTGTCCCCGGTGGCACTCAGCGATGGACAAAAAAAAAAACATTGAGTGTATCAGACGTCGCCGCGTATTCTAAGATTTTAAGACGTGTTTGCTGGGTTTGGAAACAGAGGACGATTTTTCGGTCAGACTGGAAGGATGTCAAATGAATGACCAGATTTGTAAATGGTTGCACATGCTGTGTCAAACCGGTTGACCAAGAAAACCCAATGTTCTTTTGTTCCAGATGCCTTACTGGCAAGAAGGATGTCAAATGAATGACCAGATTTGTAAATGGTTGCACATGCTGTGCCAAACCGGTTGACCAAGAAAACCCAATGTTCTTTTGTTCCTGATGCCTTACTCGCAAGATCGAGCGTGCCTTAACGTCATTGATGGTTTCTTGTTGAAAGGAACGAGGCTTGTAATCCCGCAACCTTTAAGAGCAGAAGTGGTGCGCAAACTGCATGATGGGCATCAGGGCATCGGTCGATGTCGCAGTGTAGCAAAGGTTTGGTTTGATGGCCTGGATTAAGCACCGAACTGGCCCAGTTCGTGAACCAGTGTGCTGTTTGTGCACAACATGCTCCGCAACGAGCTGAGCCCGTGATAGCGACCGCTGACCCCTTCATTCCCTTCGAAGAGAGTTGGGGTGGACTCATGCGTGATCAAAGGTCAGGCCTACCTTGTAGTGGTTGATTACCCTTTCGCGCTACCCCGAGATTGCTATTCTTCCTTCCACAAATCTGGCGCGGTAATTGAAAGAATGAAAAGGATTTTTTGCAAGGCATGGAATCCCTGAGTGCGTGGTGACCGATAACGGTCCTCAGTTTGTAGCAACTGACTTTGAACAGTTTGCTATGTCGTATGGGTTCCGCCATGTCACCGTGAGTCCGAGGCACCCGCAGGGAAACGGGGAAGTCTAGCGAATGGTTCAGACGATTAAGCACCTCATTTTAAAGACCAAAGACCCTTACCTCGCTCGCTTGGCTTACAGGGCAACGCCCGGAGTTTTTGGAGTGAGTCCTGCGGAAATACTTATGGGTAGGCAACTCAAGACAAAAGTCCCAATGCTACCTTGTCTCCGAAATCCGGGAGAAAGCAACCCTAGAGTACATCTTCGATGGGAATCAGCTTGAATAAAAACGAACACAAAGGAAGAGGGAGATACACGACACACTGCTGTATCTTCCTTCTTTCCTTTGTGCTCTTCCTTTGTGCAAGCGTGGCAGACCAGAGCCAACCCGAGAGTAGCAGTGGCCACTGACCAAGGGGCCAGGAGGTGGCAGTGCCGTTATTACAACCAGCGCCACCACTCCCGGCCACTTCAAAAGCTGGAAGCAGGGGACCGGGTATGGATAACAGACTTGCTGTGCAAGGCCACAGTCCTCGCACTAGTGCCGCAACTGCGCTCATATGTGGACAGACGACGGCGTCGATCTCCGCCGGAACAGGAGAAGGCTTAACCGCCTACTGAGAGAACGCGCAAGCATGCACGGAAACCTTCGAGTTTGCAGAGAATGAAGAACAGCCGAGCGCTGCGCAGTTGGCCAACGGCACTGATCTCCACAGTAAACAGGGGCTGCTTAACCGTCGTCCAAATGAAAGGGGAAACGCGGAAATTTCAGAGCTGGCAGGTACTGCCCAATTGGCTGATAGCACAGGCGACTTGAATGCAACACACGCGGTGCCTCGAACTCGCGAAGTGGCCCATGGTGACTCTGCGGGCATGGTAATGAGATACACTATAGAGTAGTGAACAAGCCCATAAGGCTGGGCATTGATGAGTAGTAAATTGTGGCGTTGCTGTTTTGGTGGATTTGTTTTTGTTTGTATAATGCATATATTCGCTACCCCGATGGGGCACCTTGATGTGTGGTTGTTGTCTTTGAAAAGGGGATGTACTGTTATCACCTGCCGGTGTTCGAAGTGTACTGCCACGACAGATAGCGGGCGCAAGCTGCGTCTGTCAAGCAGTATGTCAAGTGAGGTTTGGAGGTGCATATTATTGGCCATCAGAAGAAACGAGGCACTATTTCGTTCGTCACCTTCAGCGCGGCTCGACGATTCACTTCTTGCTACCGCACGCACTTCGGGCGTGCGGGCTGTGTCTCGACAGCTGTTCTTGTGCGGCCAAAAAATGGCCGCGCTATTAAGACAAATAAATAGTTACTCGAGGCACCTAGGTCTGCTCACGTGGTTTGAAGGCGAAAACCAGGTGACACTTACTGACAACTTGTTTGCTGCTACATCGCGTTGAAGTCTCTTTCTTCGCCTCTGCTTTTTTTTTTTTCTTTTGACGCGGGCTGCTTCGGCCAGTTTGTTTTCCACTACACCGTGTTTGCGTCTTTTTCTTCGCAAACTTATTCGACTTGCAGCGTGAATGACGACAGCAAGCACACTGGCACACGCCGCAGCTCCTTTAGAATCACGGTTAATTCTGCGTGGCTGGCGTTGACCTGGATGGATGTCTGCGACTTTAGCACTGCAATTGATTTTTTTCCACCAATGGAAGAAGTACCTAGGGGATTACTTTCTCCTTAGGTGAAAATAGGAAAACCATTTTTTTATTTATTAGGGGCGAAGCCCCTGAGGGGCTGGGGCTGTTGGTATCTCCTGTCGTCGTCGTCGTCGTCGCAAACGTCGTCTCATGTAGTCACGGTACTAAAACACCGGGAACCTAGTTTACGCCTCGCTCTGGAGGGCTTCGTAACGCGTGACTAAGAAAACACCGGGACACTCGTTTACGCCTCGCGCTAGAGAGCTTCGTGCTTCAAAGACAAGAGACTTTTACAGCAAAGCTGTATACCTCTACCCCCAACGGTTTCATCTCCGTTGGCGAAAACGCCAAGGCACCAAGAATACACATACACTGCATGCTTCTCTCCTCCCCAGGTTTCACGTTAGTGGAGATGGCTCGGGATTTGTTTGTTTACAGTACCCTCAGTGCCGTAAGGCATTGGCGAGTGGAGTGGTTACATACACTAAAGTAACGATAAAAACAGTAAAATAGAAAAAAGGGTTACAAAAATGACCTGTAAACATACAAGCGTAATTGGCGCGGTAAGGAAAGTAGAAAGATAACAAGTTGGCTTGTAATTTATACATTCGCAATGATAAACGCAAATACGTCGAAACAACAAACGGTACGACCACCTAATGGGTCATAAATAATATCAGCACGCTCAGCAAAGCCTAATTTAGTTGTGGAATCCAGAAAAAAAACGCGCTAAGCGAGAACTACGTGGCGCTGCGCAGACACACCACCGCTTCACTCTTCGTAGCCTTCATCCTGCTGCAGCCAATTTGTTCAACCCCCGTATTGTACAGTCCGGCATTGTTTCAGTTGTACAGCGTGGCTCGGGTCTCGAATATGTCGCGTGTGACAACCGCGCTAGCTCAAACGTCACGGCTATGGCTGACTAGTATACTAGTCCGTAATCACCGTAGCAGATTAACTGCCAACCGGGACGCAACCACCACATACCGCAGCTCCGCAACAGCGGCACGGGAACGAAACTGACAAGAGGCGAATAACTGTACGCTTTTGTAGCATACCGACCACAAAGGGCAGACAGGGGGACAGAAGGAGGGCTTACTACAATGTTATCGAGCACAAAGAATAGCACTGAAGCCCCTCGGGGAGACTAGCATGTCATTTTGAAAATCAACTGTCACGCCGGCTACTCCAGGTTCTTCGTAATTAGTCCATGCTACGCGACATGAAGAGTCTCTGCATGCAACCGCTGCATTTTAATTTCTGTGGTTTGTTAGTCAGAAGGGAGTCGTTACATTTGAACTCGACGCGTTCCTTTTGTTTAGTTATCTCGGTTGCACCAGATGGGCACGCGAGTGTTGTGCGCCGGTCGCGCGCGCGGCTTGCAGCTGTACGAGTCAGAGAGTTCCATACTAATACATACTAGAGGCAAATGTGGCGCCAGTGTCTATGCGAGTGCTTCAGCGAGCTGTGCAACCATATACCGGGTAGGAGCATTTTACTAGTCGTTGGCATCTCCATACAAGTTAAAAAGTTGCTTGTGACTGCAAAAAAAAAAAAAAGATAATGTTATTGTAGAATATTATATTTAAGTTATTTTATGAGTACAGTAATGTGGAGCTCCAATACACGCATTTCTCAAGGAATATACAAATGCTTCGTGTAAAAGGAGCAAGAAATAAAATGTCGCCCTTTAATTTTAATTTTGGCTTCAAGAGGTGAAAAAAAGTCACATGGCTATCCAAGTAAAGTATGAGAGGAACGTTGCTAGTTGCTGCGGCTCCGCCCACGACGGCACGTAACTTTAGCGGCAGATTGCCCCATGGTGTATTGGTACGAAACTCTGTGGCACGAGCAGCTGCACGTTGGCCACACTGCGCAGCCTGGGCCGACGGCATATCTGATGATGCGACGGAGGCGACAAGCCCCTTCGTGACGAGACGCGACACGCTCGTACAACGTCGCGCTCGTCGGCTTCCGCAGTCGCCGCCGAGCGCTTCCTTCCGTATACAGCACGCCTCGGTACTTTCTTCTTCCACCCGCACGCTCCAATTGACTCCGACTCGCGTCGATCCAACTGCCAGAGAGAGTGTGTGGTTGTCGAGAAAGCGAGAGTGCGGTCGCTACCGAGTCGAAAGGTCAACGAGTGCAGCTGTATTCATGTTTTATGGTAGCCTTTCTTGCGCTACATAAACACGAACATTTCGCTGCATGTCTGTCTGTTTCTGTCTGTCACTCGGTGCAACCGCCCTCTCCCTCCCTCCCCCCTCAAAAAAAAAAAGTAAACGAAGCAGCACCCAAAACAATTCTGCATACACAGTCATCATCACCATCATCATCACCAGCCTATCTACGCCCACTGCAGGGCCAATGCCTGTCCCATTAATCTCCAATTATCCCGGTCCTGATGCTAACTGCGACCAATTTATCCCCCGCAAATTTCTTGATCTCATCTGCCCATCTAACTTTCTACCGCCCCCTGCAACGCTTGCCTTCTCTAGGGATCCACTCTGTTACCCTTAATGACCAACGGTTATCTTGCCTTTGCATTACATGCCCTTCCCACGTCTGCCAACGTCTATTTCTTTTTCTTAATTTCTACTAATATGTCCTTAACACGCGTTTGTTCTCTGACACACTCCGCTCTCTTCTTGTCCCTTAATGTTATACCTATCATCTTCCGCTCCATTGCCCGCTGAGTCGTTCTCAATTTAAGTTGAACCTCTTAGTGACCCTCCAAGTTTCTGCCCCTTAGGTGAGTACAGGTAAGATGCAGCTGTCACACACTTACTTCTTCAGGACAATGGTAGGCTGCCATTCATTATCTGAGAATGTCTTCCGAATGCACTCCACCCCATTCTTATCCTTATAATTATCTCTGCCTCATGGTTGGGATCCGGGGTCGCAACTTGGCCTAAGTAGATATATTCGCTTACCATTTCCACTGCCTCGCCACCTATCTCAAACCGCTGTGCTGTCCCGAGGTTATTGATCATTACTTTGGTTTTCTGCATACTAATTTTTCAGGTCCACAGTTCTACTCTGTTTGTCCAGTGCGGAAAGCACGCTTTGCAATTCGTCCCTCGAGTTACTTAGCACGGCAATGTCATCAGCAAACCTGAGGTTACTGAGGTATTCTCCATTAGCCCTTACTCCAACCTGTTCCCAATCCAGTGTTCTGAATAGTTCTATACTTCTTGTAAAAATGCTGTGAATAATATTGGAGAAATTGTGTCTCCTTGTCTGACGCCCTTCCCTATAGGTATTTCCCTGCTTTCCTTATGGAGGATGATGGTAGCTGTGAACCCATTGTATATATCCTCTAGTATTCTTACATAATTCTCATCTAAACCCTTGTTCCGTAATGCCTGAATGACTTCTGAGATTTCGACCGAGTCAAATGCTTTCTCATAATCTATGAAGGCGATATATAGGGGTTCAGTATACTCAGCGCACTTCTCTATCACCTGATTGATCGTGTGAATATTGGTTCATTGTTGAACAGCCTTTACGGAACCCTGCTTGTTCTTTAGGTTGACTGAAATCTATGGTTGCAGAAATTCTGTTAGCGATTACCTTTGTAAGTACCTTGTAGACGATTGACAGTAAGCTGATCGGCCTGTAATTTTTCAATTCCTTCATGTCACCTTACTTATGGATTTAGGATGATGTTCGCGTTCTTCCAAGATTCCGGTACACTGGCGGTCATTAGGCATTGCGTATACAGATTTGCCAGTTTTTCAAGTACTATTTCTCCGTCATCCTTCAAGAGGTGTGCTGTTATCTGATCCTCACCAGGTGCTTTGCCCCCTTTCATTTCTTTCAAAGCCTTCCTTACTTCTTCGGTCGTTACTGGTGGGATGTCTATCTCCTCTGAACTACTTTCTCGTTCGGCATTATCCTGTATGTCCCGGCTACTGTACAAATCCCTATAGAACTCCTCGGCTACTGTGACTATTCTATCCCTATTTGTGATGGAATTGCCTTGCTTGTCTTTAAGTGCATACATCTGATTTTTCCCCACGCCAACACGCCTCTTCGCTTCTTTCAGGCTACCTCCGTTCTTTACAGCGTACTCGATCCTCTCCATATTTTACTTCTGTATGTCAGCTGTCTTACGCTTATTGATTTACTTCAAAAGCTCCGCTAGTTCTATTCTGTCAGCTGGGGTGGAGATTGTCATAGTTTGCCGTTTCCTAATTAGATCTTTTTAGATCTAATTAGCACACAAAGTAGATATAGGCAATACGTCTGCATACCTCTAAAACTGGTCGTATGCTTAATAAACGTCAAGATTGTTCGGCAGAAAAATATTAGGCATATTTGAGGCAAAGCACAAGTACATATCCTACAATATCAGCGTCCTTTTAATTAACAAGAGGCGTGGGATTGATTTTTGTGGTAGGAAATGAAGAAACGCGTCAAAAGTTGTGTCTGCAGGGCGTGATAAAAGTGAGCACCAACCGACAGATATGTATCCTCGAGAGGTTCCAGGAGCAATAGAAATCCAAGGTCCATACAAATGGCGCGCGAGCAGTGCGACGGCGGGAAAATTGAATCGTATTGAGAAAGCCCTAATTTACATTACTAAGGGGAGCAGGGAGAGGGGAGGGAAACAGCGTGAGGGGTTGAGGGGACAGGGTGCTACGTAGCAGGGGCGACTGTTTATTTTTTCGCAGCGGAGAATTGGGGCCCTCATTAGCAAACAGGTTGATGTTCTGTGACGTTCGGATATTTCATTTCCTGCTTGTATACAGCCAGGTTTACACGGACTCAGTCGTTTACGGGCAGCCCGCATGCCTGTTGTGGGTTGCTCAATTCAGGCTTGAATATTTCGTGGGCGTGCCTTTTGTTGAGAGCGCTGAATTGACCAAGAGCCAGCCTCGCGCAGCGTGGAAACTTACCTCTCTACTGCGCGGCGAAGAGCTTCGATGCGCGGGCAATGCGAGTGCCTGCCTGAAGACAGATGTTTCCTAAAATAATTTGTATGAAATCCACGTTCATTTCATTGTGGAAACAATTACTTCAATACGGTATACCCTCTGGTTTATGCGAGTCCAGTGCCTGAATGTATTTACCCGGCGAGGTGCGGAGCTATTGTACACGAGAGTGACGGTTTATTAAGCGTTCGAGCTTACAAAATAACTTGAAAGTGAAAGACGTACTGACGCCTGAAAAAGCAGCCGATATAATAGTTCTTTGTCGCCCACTGCGCACGTTAGCACTGGAACACATGTCACTGTGTTGGTTGGGTGCGCGTTTCAATTACTTGAAAGAAATCTGCAACATTCTTCTTTACTCTCGATGTCGAACGATTTCTCGGAGAGTGGACGTTGTGCCAACTGGCACATTTTCCTGAAAAGAGAGGGCTCTACAGGATACTTTCATGCGTTATGGACTTGTCTTGCGATGCTGGCGCGTTCAGTTCAATCTTGTGCGGCTTTGATAGGGCCCCGACGAGATAGTCCCCAAGTTTGTAAACCAAACAGCACGTGTTATAATCAGCCTCTAATAAATGAGCACTTACGACTCCTATTGTGTCCCGAATAAACTTCATTGAGTTAGATTACGCTAATAAAGTCTAAGGCCACTAGAAATAAATTTGCAGAAACTCCCAGGGTGAATTATCGACAATATGATTATTAAGCGGCTGTTATACACCAGGTCCATTCGACGTGGGCTTCAGTGCTGCACTCATGCATTGCTGAGGGCACATTTTTCAGGCGCAACGTAAACAGTCCAGAAAGGGAGGCTTTAGGTCCTTTTTTAAACACCTCCTGACACCCCATGTCTTGCAATGGAGCCATACCGTGAGCCGCTTTAAATTCTGCTTCACTACTATACACAAATGATGTTCTGGGAACACATTTTTCAGAGGCAATTTACGAGGTATTATGTGAAAATATGGAGGGCCTGGGGTCTCATATTACACACCTGCGTAAGAACACGTGTATCTTTATGGGGTGCCGCACGCAAAGCGCCTTTAAAGTCGGCTCGTTGCTATGCACAAAAGCATTGGTGGTACAGAACCTTCAGGGACAATATAAGTACTCTGACGTCGAAGTACGAAGGCCCCAGCGCCTTTGTTGATAGCGCTTTCGTATGCCACGAAGGCGTGACACATCATACGTTACATACTTGTTTAGATGCTTAGCATTTGAAAGGTGACGAGGCGCCGACCTCCCGCGTGCGTCTGAAGACGTGGCGGGCGATCGACGCCTTCTGATTTTCCCGTCCTACGTCAGCATGAGCCAAGATGGCCGGTTGCATTCTGAACGGAAGTGGCCGCGCTTTCCGGAGCGCGGAAGCACAACGGCAGAGGGGAAGAGAATGCTCCCACGAGGGGGAGCATCTGTCGCGTGCCCAGCTGGGCGGAGGGGTACAAAAGATGCTCGAGAAGGAAGAAGAGCGGCCAAATTGAGTCGCTCTGGCGGTGGCAGCAGCAGCGACATAACTCACGCGCCCAACCAAGGAGGAGAGCAGCCCGTGCAATCACTGCTCACGCACGTGTCTCCGGTCGTCGTCGACGCTTTCTCGCATACCGACGCCTGCCGCTGCTGCTCGACCAAGTTCGTCCACCTCGCGCACGCGCGGCAATCTTGACGCGGCAAGCGCGGTCGACGAGCTCTCGGAACTCCCGCTCAGAGCGCGGACGTCGGCTGGACGAAGAGCGCACACATTGCACGCGTTTTGTCACTCGGCAGCGGCTTTGTTTCACTTGCGTTGCAAACAAAAAAGAACCGCACCTGCCAGCAGCCCCGGGATCATATACGCTAGATAGACACCGTGACGTCGACGCTTTGATCGTCCGTCGGGCAGCGGAGGACCGCACGAGTGACAGACGCTTCTTCGCCGGTCTGCGGCTTCGTTCGACGCCGTCTCCGAAGTTGTTTTCTCTCCTTTTCCCTTTTTTTCGTGTACGACTGCCTGCTGCAAACGAAGCATTCTCCCGCGCTCACTTGCCGAGTTCTGCCTGACACGAAGAGCTTTACGAACAAGTGCGCGAGGAGTGGGACTTCTGTGACGGCCCGGGAACGCTTCTTTCGGGTAAGTAAGCGCTCGGGCCTCTTCGGCCAGGCGGGAATTTTCCCCTCTTGTCCTTTATTGTCGTTTATTAATTACGGTCGCCCAGGGTTTCGCGCCTTTTCTAAACTGTACTCCCTGTTTTGAGCATTTGAAAGCCTTCGATACCTTTTGTGTTTAGGGTCTTCTGAATAGTGGATGCATTACGTTTAGCTGCGCACTTTTCGTTCACAACAGCCTACGCGGTCCCGCTTTCTTTTTATTTAGCTTTGTCCGCACATTCCTCCACACATTTACGAAGCAGGATCATACCGACCATGCAAGTTCTGCTGTCATAAAACGCTTGACTGGAGCAGAGGCACAAAACTTTTTTTTTAATTTTTCTATAACACAAGAACACTCCTTAAAAGACGTTGCGGCATTCACTAACGCAACACTAGAAAGTTACTCGTCCCAGTATACACTAGGTACTTAGTAACTGGAGGTAGTAAATGCAGCCCTAGTCAGGGTTACTAACTGAAGCAGGCAGTAAGCACCACCACTGCCTTCACTGGTGAAGTCCTAGCGATAGCGCCCTTCTGAGCTACATGAGTTTACTAAGTGGCCATGCATAACCTAGTCATAAGAACTACCTTAATCTAGTGTGTACTGCTTCCTACACCCAGTTAATTTCCTAACCATGCAGTTGCTAGTGGAAGAGCCTACGTAGCGTACCGCGGGGTAGCAAGGTTTGTGAGGAGTTAGAAAATACGGCCGTTATTACCCTTTTACGACCTTTTCATTAAGAGTGAAGCATTGGCGTACGTAGCATGCGTGTTCACAGCCTCCGTAGCAACTACCGTAGTTACGGCTCACTAATTTGAAGTATACATGATGATGATGGTTTGTGTTTAATGGCGCAAGGCAGACGACGGCAAAGAGCGCCAGAAATGTGAAGTATACAAGTCTTAGTGCTATTTCAGCCCATTTCACGGTCAGTATAGAACTATAGCTTGCTGATGCGCAGCAGTTGGCTGTGCAGAAACAGCCAACTGCTTTCGACGTGGTCGAAACAACCAAATCGCCCGTCGAGTAAAAGCTTCGCGTTCAACCATCGTCGTCGTTTGACGGAGGGGAGCATGATTTCTTTTTTCACTTGGGCGTTTTCGCGTTACAGATGCCACCATCAGTGAGAACATTAAAGTTTTGCCTTAAAACACGAGCAGTTAGAATTCCCATTCGTGTGCGCATGTGCCACAGACCTATACGCAATGGCGAAAATTAAAGTGGTAATACAGCTAGCTATGCTGTCATTGAAACAAATAGAATAAAAGCAAAAAATAAAGCGCGAGGAGAGGTGCCACCGCCTTCACGTAGGAATTACCTTTGCGTATCAGCGAGACATACGTAAAAACAGAGTTTTAGCTGGCCGTTTTTGACGGTCCGCTCCGCTCCCGGCGGACCCGGCTCAGCACAACCGGAGCGTCTGCAGCAAATGCGCGGACAGGCGCGTCACGCATGCGCAATGGCGCCCCCCTCGCTAACGGACTGAAGCGGACCGTCAAAAACGGCCAGCTAGCACTCAGTAATAACTGCCGACTTGAAATGGCGTGAGAGGACAGACAAAAAAATAATAAATCGGTAAAAGTAAAAAAATGTAAGCGGAAAGCTTTATTTGAAAGGGGTCCAACACTTTCGATAAGCATTTTCACTCTTTCCTTCGCGTCGGGAACCACTACGAAAGCTATAGTTATCGCCAGCACGGAGCGCCACTGCGTGATTTGCTCGTCGCTCCAGATACGCCTTCCATTTCGGCTTTGCTTTTGTGGCGTTTTTTTTTTTAGTTGCTATCGAAAATCATTCATTGCTGCAACTGAAGGAAAACCGGTCAGAAGCCGCTACATGACCTTAGTGACGTAATTCGAGCCGTCGAAAAACGTCAAGACCGGGAGAGAGAGCAAAATATTTTGGGCGAGTTTACAAGTAATCTTGGGCATAGAGCAGTAATTGTTGGCCGAGGTACTTTGCGACCCCCTAATCAAAGTACTGGGTGTGTTTGGTGACTACGTTCTGCAAGCATTTAAGATTTCAAAAAAAGTTGAAAAAAGGGTTGCAGGGTTCGTTTAAAAAGGGCAGTGCAGCAGGTTACCAGAAAGTCGTAGAACCGCTGACTTTTATAGGTTGCCTGCAAATGCACAGCGACCAAAGTTTATTCCCTCCCACCTTACCCACCAATATATCAGCATTTTCCCGCAAGGCCTGCCCGGAAATTTTATAATTCAGCTATATCGTAGCCATTTTTTTAAATCTTCACGGCACCATCGTGAAGGTACCTTCATAGTTTTCGCATGAACCCAATCGTTTCATGTCATTTACACAGTGGTACGCATAGGCACACGCTGTACGCAGGATATGCTCCTAATTTTCCTTGGCGCTGCTCTGAGCTACTGTCATCTTAAGAGGCCACTAAGGCAAAATGCAAGTTTAGTTCTTTAAAAACACTGATAACAATGATAAATATGTTATCGCAAACTTCAAACAGATCACGGAGATATTATGGAAAGCAGACGCAGCAGTGACGACTACCCAGCCGCTTTCAGGACACTTTTCTACGACGTCATACAATCTTGGTTGGGATGTTTGCGGTCACTGACCTAAACCAGCGCCGTGAAATATTACTGGGAGATTGTAGTGGGGCCGCCAGTTTCATCAGTATCACTTAATATATATATATATCAGGGTGTCGAACCGGAACCGAACTGAACCGAAAACCGGAACTGAACCGGTATTTTTGCCGGAACTGAACCCGAACCCGAACCGTTATTTTTTGAGCACGCTGAACCCGAACCGGAACTGAACCGAAAAAAGAAATAACGGTTACCGGTTCATGCCGAAACGGTTCGCCCCTCTGTTGTTGACATTGCACAGTCAATGCAATTCAGGCTTTTTTTCTTTCACGTACCATCAACTTCGTACCTGCTCGCTCACTTCCCCCTCCAGACAATTGAACACTATCACGCTCTATGTAACAACAAGGGAAATGAATGAGCCACCAATGTAGCAATGGTCTGTTGCTGCTGGAAGCGCGAGCGTAGTGGAAGCTGACCAAAGGAAATGTCATTCTCCGCAGCTTGCAGGGGATATAAAACGATTTTGCCCTTCCCTAGCTGCAACTTTAGTGGGAGAAATCAGGCTGCAGGAGTGCTCCAGTGTGCAGCAGCGAAAGCCCGATGTGTGCAAACCTTTTCCATTCATAATTTCTTTTAAAAGGTCCGACCACCTGCAAATTGTAATATTTGACAAATTTGACGCAGGAGCTGCTCAGTGGCTAAACCGCTTGATGCTGACCAAAAGTGGCTTCGATGTCCCTTTACCCACGACCATTTTTGAGGACAGTACCGTGGACAAGCTCCGTTTTTTACAAGTACTAATAACAAACAGATATGTCAGGGAAACTGTTAAGGTGCGCACTTAATCTCTTGGCAGAAACTGCAGTCCTCGACCTTGTCTTGGAAGCAGCAACAGTAATAAAGCAGATGACACGTGCAGAAAGGACGGCCGGTACCTCACACTGTCCCATTCGCCGAGCGATCATCTTTTTCTGCTTGTTCTGCAGTTTTTTCTCTTTCAGATCTGGTTTTTTTTCGAAGGTGCACTTGTACTGACTGCCCAACTCGCTACATTACTTCTACTGCTACTCGATCCGGAGGGGAGTACTGATTTGATTTGATTGTGGGGTTTAACGCGCCGACCCAGCACAGGCGATTGAGGCGCGCCGTAGTGGAGGGCTTCGAATTAATTTTGACCACCTGGGGATCTTTAACATGCGCCGAAATTTTGTACACACGGGCGTTTTTGCTTTTCGCCTCCATCAGAAAAGCGGCCCGCTTCCGGCCGGGAATCGAACCCGCGACCTCGCGCTCAGCAGTGCCTTAGCCACTGAGCCACCGAGGCAGGTCAGAGGGGAGTACTGCTGTGGACGAATTAAAGAGCGCCTACCCAAAAAAGTTCTTCTCATGCTCCGCGCGTAAAATTTCCCTTTCATTTTGTAACAGCATAATCTGTTATAAGATTACGCAATGTAGCACACGGAATGATGGCCGGGGGTCAGGCGGTACGATGACATACTGATTGTAATGCACACATCCAGTATAGCTTTCGCGAAAGGAATTGCAGTGGTCAGAGCAATAATGCAGTGACTGAGCGTTAACTAAAGCTTACTTTTAACAAAAGTGTGGCTAACACATTTCGATAGGGTGACAGCTAAGAAATTATTCAGGGTGACCAAATGATCTAATTCATTGGTAGTATTTATGTGCCTGTAGTAGGGTTTTTCTGTTTTTGTTACCAAATATAAAAAAAATGTGCGCCATTGGTATTAAGCGCTGATATTTCAACACGCCAGTACGCAGACCTAAATTTAAGGCTTCAAGGTAAGCGTTATAGGCGATTCCATAGCGACGATTGCGATTTCACCAAAAAATGAAAGGGCAGAATATATATCCCACCGTCATATCTCTTGGCGGTGGCTTTATGAATAGTCGCTAGGACAACATAAAGTCTGGACGAGAAAGTAGGTAGTAAATCGTCACCACTCCATCTGTTTTTCTAATATCTCGTGATTTTTTAAAGTTTGCTTTGCAATTGCGCCACTGCCCTTGGGGAACAGCAGCATTTTGAATTTTTGTTTGGTGTTTTGGATTTACTGTCGCTTTAAACTACTAAATGTTTTTTTTTCTAATTCAGTGACAATTCAAATCATCGAACCGGGTTTGCGAACCGGTTCAAGCTCCCGAACCGGTTCGCGAACCCGGGTTTGGCACGTGATTTTGTCGAACCGGAACTGAACCGGAACGAAATTATTTCACCCGAACCCGAACCGTAACCGAACGGGATTTTTTTCGGTTCGAAACCCTATATATATATATATATTATTTATATATAATATATAATATATATAATATATATATATATATTAGAGAGGGAGAGAGAGAGAGAGAACTATCTTTAATGAAGTCTGGCGGTGTTAGCCGGGCTAAAATGCCCAACTTGCTGCGCCAGTTGATGACGTGATCAAGATGATGGCGATGATGTTTAAGAACTTCATGCACACAGAGACGTTGAGTTATTTAGAGAGAACATGCAGTCTAGGTCGTGGGTTGCAGGCACTCTGTCAGAGCTTTTGTAGCCCGTAAAGAACGTTTGGGACATGCCCATGGTCCTAAAATGGCAACGTTCAGTTAACGCAGTGATAACTGTCTTTAGTGCTGGCCGCTGGCCTCTACTGCGTCACTGGCAATGTCGTTTAGTGCGAAATTTCAAAGTGTTAGAATATTTCTTGCGTTTGTTTTTTGTTCGAGAAGTTCTTCGCGGCTAGAATGAAGCTGATGAAATTACCAAAGGCTCGTTTTTTTTTGTTTCAAATCGAACAAGGTTGTATTTTCCTGAAAGGCCCCGTTAACCCTTTCACTGTCATTCTTCAGATGACTCGGGCAATTGCACACGCTTTCCCCTGCCACACCCGAGAATACTCGTGCTGCCACTCCCGATACAATTTGTGTAAAAAAATATGTTGTGAACTTGTTGTTACATTGATTGAAAAGTTACGTAAACACATAAAGCATGTCGGTAAATTTTAGACAACAGATGGAGCCCGTGTTTCTTCATTGGCGCCGCTTCGGCTTATCTCAGCAGCACGACTGCCGTGGCCGTGGCGAGTCAGATGCGACCAAACCAGGGAAAAAGGTCTTGCTATCTGCGTGTTAGCTGCAGCTGTCGCTTTGTGTGATTTGTTGTTTTGAAGAATACCTTAATAAAAAGCTGTCCAAACGCCTAGACATCCTAGTGCGAAGGTAATTATCATTTTAATTAGTTAAATGTTAATTTGTTTCTATTCAATACAATTCTTTCTGTTGTATAATTTAACCTTCAATTAATTGTTTACATGTCCTCTAGAACATCGGTCTGCATTATGAGCCTAAAATTTCTACCAAACGAACAAGAAAAAATCCGACAGGGATTGAAGAACAGCCATAAAAAACTCGGCAGTGAATGGGTCAAGGGACGCGGCCTTTCCTACCATTTAGGGCTCGAAAGGGTATTGGTGGTATATTGTCGACGCCACTATATCTACTTTCGTCAAACAAGGAGTAATATTATGCTTCTGTCGCAAACTCCCCACAAAGTTTGCGTGGCTTTCATGTCTGCAGTCCCCGACCCCGATGATCAGCTCTATTACCTCGGTGTCCGGCCCCCAATCCCGAAAGGAAATCCGCCTGAATGGACATGCGCGCGAATCGTTGAGGGGACGTTTTGATGAAGAATGCCGGGGTCACGCAAGATTCCTACGAAAGCGGCACAAGAAACTTCGCCGTAAAAAAAAGCCCGGCGCTCTTCGTCGTAAAACGCTTGCAATGTGGTCGGGCGTTCGCGAAGTTCGCAGACCCCCACGTCATGCCACGCTGTGCAAACACATTCCTCAGCTGCTCTGAACAGTATCCTGGGAGCAAATTCGTGATCGAGCAAACTCGAAGTAAATTTCGATATTACCACTAACCGCACCAGCATCATCATAATCATCGTCATTATAATAATAGTACTCACACTAATTATATAAATAACAATAATAACAGCAATGTCTTTCTGATTTCCACTGCAGGACTTCCAACCTCCATTAACTTCCATTTTTTTCTTATCCTGCACTGTCCTAATCCGTTCTATGCCACCACATTTCATTATCTCATCCTTCCATCAAGGTGTCTTTCCCTCTTGTGATACATCCTCTTGGTAGCTTCTCCGTTATCTTGGGGGGTCCACCGGTTGTTCGTTCCCAACATAATACCTCCAGGCCACCTCTGCTTGTTTCGCTCAATTTTAGCTACAGCCACGTCTCGTTACTACGAACCCCACATTAACGAATTTCTAAAATTTACGAACATTTTCAAAATCCCCGCCAGATTGTGTACATTTTCAGGGTAAAAATATTTCAGAACTACGAATTTCAGTATAGCGAATACTTAAGAATAACGCACGTACATTATTTTCTCCGTTATAGTCGAGAAACATCAGTAATTAGAATTCAGATAAAGTAACTGCGCCCCAACTCCCACGTGAAACAGAAACCGCCGTTTCTGTGTGTGTTCCCTCAAGTGGAGTAGCTGTCATCATCACCATTTTGAGTGTCATTTGCTTGCGCCACCACAAAGCCGTAGTTTAATGTGCAGTCGCCTAGTCAGCTTAGCCGCTTTTGTCTCTTCTCTCTCTCGTTGCTTTCAGTTTCAGTCGGTGGCCGGTCGGTGGGTTGGTCGTTTCTCAGGCAGGTATTTCTCAGGCAGGTCGTATGCGGGCAGGTATTTCTTCTTTGTAAGTGATCCTGCTGCGAAGTTCGTGCGATATACAACGATGGATGCAGCTAGCGACATAGCCAAGAAAAAGCGACAGCATTCATCCACGGCCGCTGGATGAGAGGCGCACTGACGTGCGGCCTGCCGCGTGCTCCCAAACCGGCGTGAGGGTGCCTAGTACCCATCGCTGCCGCGGCGGCGCCACCGTTCCGGGACTGGTTGCGGTGAGCGCAGCCCGCGGGACGCCGGCTTTTGGGCCGCTTATTTCGAAGTGTGGGCTTATCATCGGCGTTCCACGCTCCGCATAAGGCATTTACCAGCACTAATTTTACGCCTGTTAAAAGACAAACACGATTAGCGGCGGCCGAGCATAATTTGGTCAAGGTGGAAGTTAAATTCCGTTCACAGCAGCAGCATTACGCGTTGATAGTGTGCCTTGTGTCTTTCATTGCTGTGTCGTTGTGTCTCATGTCGCCCGGCATGCTCTTTGTGACCTCACGCACGGTAGAGATTTACGTTTTGTCTGCAAGCTGCGACTGCAGAGAATATATTAAAATTCCCCACAAGCAGAAACAATGTTTTTGTCTCGTGCGGTGAGCAAGAAGACTTAGACTCTCAACGGGGAGCCGTCCAGTTCGCGATGGAGGCCCTTCAACGCCAGCAGTCATAGATGCTGCCTCCCCTACAGGAGGCTGGTATCTGCGACTAATTTAGCCGGCCAATAAAGATGTTCTCTCTCTCTCTCTCTCTTGTGACGGCGCTTGTTATTTATGAGTGCCAACACTTCTCAATGTTTAAGACGTAACCAACTTTTATGTAGGTTTTTCCTCGTGCACTAAATAAAACACCACAATTCGTATTAATCTCACGGCACATATGTCTTGATTACACGTTATTTAGTTATGAAGTAATACTAATATCATGTCGGCCCTTTTTTATTTTGATAATATATATATATACAGTTGAATGAAAAGCGATTCCAGTTTCTACCTGATATTTTTACTTCTTCCCTGTAGCCTCGAAAAAAATTAAGGAGAGCAGATGGGATTTCCGGGTCAACAAAAAACATAAAAAAAAATATTTGGCGAGCTTGGCAAGCTAAATTTTTGCCCGGACACGAAAGAAAAAAGCGAAATTGTACAGAAATTCCAAAAATTGCCTAATAATGCGTAAGCAATCGAACACCGCTTTTCCACTTCACGTTTTCTTGTTTTCTTTGCTATTTTAAACCAACAATTGTACATCTTGAATATCATAATTATTAATTGTTCTAACTGCGTGAATTACACATTATTTGTGCAGATACAAGGCATTGCACTTGTTGCATTACGTAGATATTATGCTTGGGTACTCAAAAAAGAAAGCTGACGTAATAACAACGTATGTGAAAATTTTCCTACGCTACGAAAATTCATTCGAATTGAAGCGCAGTATGTTCACAGAGCAAAACTACCGCAACGTCTTTAGAGCACGCTAATTTGAGCGCATACTGGTGCTGCTCCAGGAGCCCGGCCGTTAGCTTCAGGGATAAATGCGTATGGGTTTAAATCGGCGGTGAAATAATAATACTTTATTGATGACATGAGTAAATACAAAACAAGGAACGGGCCTGCCAAAGCCGCAGTGGGCTTGAACGGCAGTGCCTGGCAGACATAACGGAGGATATATAGCGCTTGTTCTCATCGCAAAGTTTGAAAAATGCTTAGCAACGTGGACCGCGTACGCACTGTTTCTTGAACACAGCACGGTGCATTTATTTTTCTTTCTATACAACATCTGTAATCAAGTTTTCAGTAGCGCGTTTAAAGGCATTGTCGGGCCTGCGAAAATAAAACAACCCAAATCTCTATACGCGGCAAGACATGATCGGGCCAGTATAAAAGTATAAAAAAAAAGACACCCATAGCAAAATGTCTAGTCTTTTCAAATCGTTTTTCGACCATCCTATCGCCTGTCCTCGTTTTATGAGGTGCGCATTCCGCCCGGCCAACATGTTTTTGCAAAGAAGTGTCTTTAGGCAAGCTTTAATCCGTCGCCGGCAAATATTCATCGCTCTCCCGTGTGTCGACACCGCGTTTCCCGAGGAAAGGTGACATTTTTGAAATTTCGGACGAATAAAGTCCCACCAAATACCTGCCACTTGAACTGTAACTAATCAACTTGCGGCTTTAAACTGTGCAACGCGCGGTTTACGTGCTGTGTGTGAGACGCTTTGTACAAAGCTAACCGGTGGTTATTATCTTTTTGTTGAATATTATCTTTTTTTAACAATGTTGTCGAATATGGAGCATCTTTTTAGATTTGTTAGATTGAAAATGTATTGCCTATATATCATTCAAGAATTATTTTAGCTTCTGGCTGCTCACGGCCGGGCGGCTGGATCGAGTGACAGACTGGCAGACTTACATACATACGGACAGACAGTTTTCGCGGTTGAGTAGCCCAGGAAGGACAACCACATCTTTAAGACCCGTGCGCTGGCTGTCTCTCTGAGTTGGTGCAAGCGCTCGCCTACGGGGACCGCCCCGCTCCGTCCCGAAACCAGTCCCCGAACGCTAGCGCCGCGAGGGAGTCAAGCGGCGGCAAACGTAACCACCGCCACTCACGCCCTCGCTCGTTGAAATCCGGGCGACGCGGCAGGCCGCACCTTGCGTGCGCTCTCATCCAGCGGCCGTGATTCATCGTCCCGACGCGAACTAGGACGTCTCTGGGTCACAGAACACCGAAGAAGATGAGATAGTGTCAAAATTTGATGTTTTGTGCCAAAAGACACTTCGTACTTTCTTTCTCTGGTACGAGTAGTATCTGTTTTTACTTCAGTATGTTATAGTTTTTTTTTCCCTCAAAATTGCCAACATCACTTCCTTACACTCCACAGCTCTATTTTACCCTTAGTTTGAATTCTTGACCAGTTTCCCCAATCTGACTTCGCAAATCCCCCAGAGTGGGTACGCGCCACTGATTTTTTTGTTCCAACCAACCAAACTGTCATCGCTCGGTGCAATGATGTACCAGATGAGGTATTGCGCAGAGTGGGATCTGTCGGGCGTGCTGCACTCTCTAGAAGAAAGAACTGATTTCTTCAAATAACGCTGCTTCGAAGTGAGTGCAACATTTTGATTTGAGAGTTTGCTTCTCTGCACACACGTTTACTGCAAAGGTACGTCATCTGCACTCCTAGGTTTGGGTATCATGGCTTATAACCGGAAGGTTTTTGTTACAACGATATTTCAAAATAACAAACGATTTTGGGCGGTCCCGTGTGATTCGTTATGACGAGATTTGACTGTATAGGATATCTTCCACCCGAGTTTGCTCCCTAATTCAAGACTGTAATTTCTTATCTCTATCGTTACATTTATCCTTATTATATACGTGACTTGGTGGGCCTTTCTCGATCGCAATGTATTCAAGCTTAATTCCTCATTTGGGACAGTCAGTAAACCGCACAGAGTATGATGGCAGGTAATGGGGGCGCATTATCTTCCTTTATTGAAAGACCCGCCGCGGTGGCTCAGTGGCTAAGGCGTTGCGCTGCTGAGCACGAGGTCGCGGGTTCGATTCCCGGCCGCGGCGGCCGCTTTTCTGATGGAGGCGAAAAGCAAAAACGCCCGTGTGTACGAGATTTCGGCGCACGTTAAAGATCCCCAGGTGGTCAAAATTAATCCGGAGCCCTCCACTACGGCGCGCCTCATCGCCTGCGTTGCGTCGGCGCGTTAAAACCCTTCAATCAATCAATCATTTATTGAAAATCCCTGCCCATTTCCACTAACGTGAAACCTGGGGAGGGGCGAAGCATGCAGTGTGTAAGTGTATTCTTGGTGCCGTGGCGTTTTTACCAACGGAGATGAAACCGTTTGGGGGCAGAGGTATACAGATTTGCTGTAAAAGTCTCTTGTCTTTGAAGCACGAAGCTCTCTAGCGCGAGGCGTAAACGAGTGCCCCGGTGTTTTCTTAGTACGCGTTACGTTCCAGCGCGTGGCGTAAGCGAGTACCGCGGTGTTTTACTACCGTGACTACATAAGAAGACGGCGACGACAGGAGACGCCAACAGCCCCAGCCTTGAGGGGCTTTCCCCTTTAAAACGAGGCAAAGGGCCAGCTGATAACTGCCTCTCAGGTTGAGGGCACCTCAATCAAGACTGAGTCGGGAAGGGAGGATAGAAGAGAGGCTAGCAAGAGAGAGGAAGAAAGATGATGAATTATAAGCCGCGCAGCACTGACTGAACTGGCAGCGTCATAGCCGTTCCGAGAGTCCCGGGTCCTTTCGAAAGTTCGGACACATGCAAATGCATCCCCATTCGCCCTCCATCGGCTCATGACTGACTTGTGGAGTAGGTGACAGGTATTGACACTTTCAATGACAGCGATCATGACTCAAGTCTTGATTCTACTATGATGCTGCGGTTTCTTTTTTTAGGATTACCGCTCCCCCCCCCCCCCCCCTCTATCGAGAGACCCCGAGTGCCATCCTACTCTAATGTCTGCTCGGCCTTTAAGGTCTCTCAAGATAATAGCAGCCATGAGTCATCGTCACAAACATGACAAGCACTGAATGTTCTCGATTACGATGCGTCGTACGACATACGTGCGCAGTCATAAGCACAAGTTTACGGACCATGAGAGCGGAACTTCTGTCTGATTTTATCTATACAATGGCATCTCAGGAGCTGTTTTTTTTTCTTTCTTAATGATTAAACACCTGATCATTGGGTCCGATATAGGAAAGCTTTTCTTTGCGAGATATAGGATACGGGGGATATATTCAGCGATAAAGCCGCTCTCGTCGCGGTTAGTAACCTTTAACTCACGACTGCATACTTTCGTGCGAACACATTTTTCACAGCGAGGTTATCGATGTCTGGGGCAAATAATCTGCGTGTCAGCGAGCAGAAAACCCTCCGAAGCATGGGGTGCGGTCGCGTGAACGAAACCAGGTGCTAAAGACGCCAAGCCACAAAGAGAAAGAGAAAATCTGGGCCTATCGCGGTGAAATTCGCCATCGCGGCGTGTTTGTGGCGTAGTTGGCGAGCCACAGAGAGAAAAAAATTCCCCCGCATTTCCCCGAGGGGGAGAATTGTGAAAGTGGCGAATACACGGTTGTCGGCCCGCTCTGCTGCGCGCTTTGCGCTCGGCCCCGCAGCCCAGCGCCTCGCCGCCTTCTCTTCATCTCTTCCATCGGGTTTTTAGTATCACGTGTACACCACGCAGTTATCAAGCCGCTATAACGCCGCTGAGTCGCCAACGCACGCCGCTGACGACGTAGTTTGAATGCGTTAAAGATATAAGGCGCGTCAACACTGATATCACCGTCGCGTCCGTGGCTTGATCGGTAGAGCGTCGCGCTGCGGCCGCAAAGTCCGCGGATCGAAACCTGGCGCCGGATGCTGTTTTTCTTTATAGAGGAGCACTGCGGACGCCGCCGACGCCGCCGCGCGGCGGTGGATGGTTTGGGGTCGCTTATAAAGTGTATTTAAAAACAACACTCTCGCGGTGAATCGCACATTGGTATGAGAAGCGACACCGCCAGCATCGGCTGGAATGAAACCGACGCGGCGGTGAGAGAACGAGAGCGCGCCAGTGCCGTCGAATGTAAACGTCGCCGTCGGCACATCCAGTGACCCGGGAAGCACAGCGGGGTCGCGACATCGAGCGCAAGCGTCAATGTCGATACGATTCAGCCGCGCGGAAAGTAGAGCGGACCGGCGACACTTATAAGCGCATGAGACGGCCGTCGAAACGGCGACGACGCTTCGGACAGAAAAAAACGATCACCTACAATGGGAATAAACGTGTTGTGGCACTGTCATACCATCATGTCTCCTTTTACACTTTACTTTCCCTCCTTTGAATTCCTGTTTTGCGATGGGGATGTCTTAACTAGTGACACTGAAGGGATTTGTAAACATTCTGAGATTAGTTGCGCAGATTGGAGTAGGGAGCACTCAGGTAATGTTTCAACCACTCTGGGTGTGTTTGCACGAATTTATTCAGTAGAACAATTAAATTCGAAGTGCTGTACTCCTAATGTGTCCTCCTTGCCGGTTTACTATGACGCGTACTCTTTCGGATCGGCTTGACTGCGCCGATTGCGTGGCTCGTCGCCCCGCCTGCCAGTCCACCGACAAAATCAATCGGCCATGGTAAGCACACCGTATAAACAAAGCCACGGTAAACAGACCGATATATCATCTGAGATGTTTAGAAAGCGTTAGGTAAATAACTTATATATCACCCCGAATGCAAATGCTTTCAGTGGAAAGAACAATGCACAATGAACGCTTCGTTCACAAAAGAAAAAAATGCGAGTGTTTGACTGGAGCAAAATCAGCTGCCACAAATATGAGGAGGCTATTCAATGAAACGCTGATTGGAAGGGGATTACGAAGCAGGAACGTCACATTTTTAACATAAAAAATGATGGATCACACTCGTAGGTTAGAATTGACGTAAAGCGAAGTGAGTTTTACACTTGTGCTTATAGGTACATCGACTTTATGACTTGCATGTTTTTAAGGTAAACGTCCGCGGTTCACACCACGTTTCGCCGCGGAGCGAAGGCGCTTCTGTTGGCCAGCACGCTGTTGAGGCGCCCGCTCAGAGCGCAGAGGCACGTGATGCACGCGCGAACTTTGAAACGCTTCCCCAAGCCGCCTTCTGCGATGCACGGAGGCAAGCGCCATCTGGCGGTGCAAGAAACCCCGCCGCGTGTGTGAGCAAGGCCACAGCGGAAGCAGCAGCAGCAGCGTCCGGAAATCCGGGAGGAGAGGCAAAGAAAGCTTCGCTTTAAACTCAGGTTTCGAAGTGAGTCACGACCTCTGGGGTTCTTTTTTCAAACTCCACACGTAGTACATGAAGAATGTGTTTATTTGGCTACTTTATTCCCGCCATAGAGTTTCATGCAATAATAACTAGAGGGGAAACTGGCGCTAGTGTCAATGCGAACATGGCAGCGGCGCTTACGCTTCAATGGGAATGATGGGTAGTTGTGGAACCGGATTGCGTAGGATCGAAACAAGCTTCTGGCTGCGCAAATTGTGTTTTTTGACAAAAAAACTCTTATTGTCCGGTTCTCTGTTTACAAATTACATGGCGAACAAAAAAGATAGTGACAAAAATTGGTTTTGTACAAAATAAAACGCCGCGTTAAATAAAAAAATTCACAGCATATCCACGGGGTGAATGATGATGAGTGGGCGAAGCTCCCGAGGGGAAATCATCGGTAAAACCGTGACTCTTCAGTGAAAGTTCGTCCACTACATCTGTGTCCGAACGTAACGTCTAGAAAGTCTCGCTTAAACCGCGCGTCGGCACCTTGGGGCTGAGCTCGCCTGATGCGTTTTGCAGACGCCTCACGAGCTCTCACTGCATCGGGGTCTGCCTGCCGATACGCGCGCTTTCTCGCCGCTTCCCGTTCTCTGACGTTTTGGAGATCCTCTTCGCGCCGCAGCCGTGCCGCTTCGCGTACGGCAGGGTCCTCGCGCCGTTGCCGTGACGCTTGGGCCTCTCGTTCTCGAACGCTGGGATCTTGGCGGCGTCGTCGCGCAGCCAGACGACACGCTTCTGCCTCCCCGCTCTCGTACGGCAGGATCTTGGGCGGCGGCGTCGCGCAGCTTCACGGAGCGCTTCTGCCTCGCGGGCTCGCACATCTGCAGCCCTTATCCATCGGGCGACTCCGAGCGCGCGCTAACAGCGAACGGATTTTATTACAACGCTCCCCGCCATCTAGTAAACAATCCAAGAAATAAACTAGAGGTGGCTACATACATACGTCGAGGATGGACAGATCCACGCCCTAAGAAGCTTCGCCCCTAAAAGCAGACGCTAAGTCGAGGAGGTTTGCGAAGCAGGTTTGCCATTTGCCGCCAAATACAGCAGGACGCGGGACTTCTTTAAAACTACTACTTGTAAAAGTTTCGGCGCTGGTGGTTTGTAATATGGAAGCTAAAAGTTTTTGTGCTCATAAAAAAAGAAACCGATTACCTTTGGAGAAGTTATTCTTGCCTGAATTAGTGACCATTCATCAAGCTGCGTTCCTATCAACCGCCGATACTGCTGGTCTACGTTGTAGGAGCCGGCGTTCGCCCGGTAGGTGTGGCTGTTCCAAGCGATTCGCAACCGTCGTTAGCTTCGACAATACATTGCTCTGCCGAATAAGCAGCGCCGCAACTCCTTATTCGAAGACAACTTCGCCGCACAGAGCGCCGTCGTTTGTGTTTTCTTGCTCGCTGCGCCGGCAACGAATTGAGAACCCACCCAATTCGCAACTCTAGTTATAAAACTTTCTACTCAGGGTGGCGTCAGTGCGCGCGCGGCATGCAGTTCAAGGAGAAACGTATTTTTGATAGATTCTTCCAACACACCGCATAGGCCAATGTGTTCATGTAAATCCAAAACGGAAACGAAACTGCCTGCAATCCATAGTAACTTCCCCAAGCCATTGAGCGCCAATCCGAATCCACAACTACCCATCACGCCCATTGAGGCGTACGATCGCAGCGCCAGTTTCCCCTCTAGCTATTTGTATGAAACTCTATGATTCCCGCTACATGTACAGTTTCAAGTTCCCCGAAGCCGTGTTTGCTGATCGCGGGAGTTCAACAATCTATGTTGCTCGTCCGTGGCAATGATGCATGTTGAAAGACCGCGGGGGACAGAAGGGCGGCGAGGGGGGCAGTGAAAAGTTGGTGTTCAGACAAGCCCAGCCTCCATAGACGACGCTATAATCCGTCCTGGTTTGGTGCTTTCCATTCAGCTGTGTTTGCAAGTAGGGGAAACAACATCGTAACACCTGAAAGACATCACTCGTGTTTCATGCGGTACGTGTCATATAAAGAAACCTTTCTTTTCTTTCTTAACAGCCACCGGAAAAAAGGCGCCGGTTGGGTGAGCGAGTGTTTCTGGGTCCTTCTTTGGACGACGCACTCTTTCAGCGGGTGACAGCCTCGGGCGCTCTGCGTTCCTCGCTGACAGCCGGAGTCTTGAAGGCTAGAATGGGTCGTGATAAAGGGCTAGTGCATGTCACTCATTGCCGTTCCTCAAAAGGAGCAGCGCGCATTCACGCGTAAGTGCATCGCTCTGTGTGAAAGGGTTGCGACCGTTGCGGGCTCCGAGCCTCGGCGCAGCTGTCGTTCGGGCCCGCGGAATATCGCAGCTGTTCTGTTCGCTTCTACTAATTCCGCCATTCGTGCCTCTTCATATCGTTTTTTTTTTTTGCGCCTCTTTTACGGCACCTTCACAGATGACCGTGTGCCTCTTACTGCCTACCTTAACCCGCCACTCTAACACGAAAGCCGCTTGCGAAGTGATGTCTCGCATGATAAAAAACGTATTGGCAGTTTTATGCATCATCATGTTCTAAGAATCCGTAACATGGTTTGTATGTATGTATGTATGTATGTATGTATGTATGTATGTATGTATGTATGTATGTATGTATGTATGTATTATAAGTTAGAATAAGGGTTGGCAGTCAAGAAAACCTCGGAAAGCAAAGGGGGAAAGGGGGGAATGCGGCACTCAAAAAATTCTTCATCTGTTTCAATGACCTACCGCATTCCCCCCTTTGCTTTGCGAGGTTTTATTGTCTTTATTCACCGAGCCCCATTTCCCATTTCTGACTCGTTAATATATATTATATATATATATATATATATATATAGATATATATATATAATATATATATATATTATCTATATATATAATATATATATATATATATATATATATAACGAATGAGCATGGGAATGAGGGGCTCGGTGAATTAAGACAGAAATAAGGGTTGGCAATAAAGAACCTCGGAAGGCAAAGGGGAGAATGTGGTAGGTCATTGAAACAGATAAAGAATTTGGAAAGACAGAAAGTGGAGAAAAAATGGAGACACTCGAGTCACGGCCCGGGGGTTAACAGACCTGCTGGGGCTCGAACCAGAGCCGTCAGCGCTAGTACTGAGTACTCTACATCGAGACCACAGAGCCCGAATGGTGGGCTCCTTTAGCGCGCGCAGATACTCACATATAACGTGTGTTCTTCTGTGCAGGCGAGTCGTTTGGAAACACGCGTTCCGGCGAAGTTCCTGTGTAAACAAAGCACTGAAAACATCGGTTATCCGACGCGATTCCATGTCTGACCCGCATTATCCGACGATCCACGCGAAGCGCGTGACCGATCGGTGGACGAAATGAAAATGCCGCGGGCCTCTTCCGCAGACCCTGAGCCCACTCAATCAGTTATCTCGCATAGCTTCCTTCTCCTCCTCATCTTTCGTTTCTCTCCCCTCCAGCAGCGGGCCGCTCTCGCTGCACAATCGCTTTCCCCCTCTCCTCACTGGCGTCTCTTCTTGTCGTGTCGCGCAGCGGTCGCAGGGGCAGTGTGCAGGTGTTCATTCTTCCTACTCAGCAGTAAATTGCCAACAAGATTGCGCTGACAGGCTTATATACCCTCTCACACGGGTACCTTAACGGTCGTTAACGAAAATGGCAGTTAGGCGAAGTTACGCTGTACCGCGAGCACCGTTGGAAACCCAACGGCGATCGGCGCCAATGGAGGTCGCTGTTTCCGTCGCTGTTTCCACTGCTTCCGTCGCCGTTTCCGTCCGTTCCCTCGGCAGTTAGGCAAGATGAATTCACGTAGGTAACTTTAGTTACCCAGTACACCTCAACTCTGTCGCAGTAGCTGGGGAATATGTTAAGTGCATCAAGTATTCGTCATAACCAGTTCACCCGCACCACACCCCTTGCTGATATTACACAGCAGAACGGAAGGAAGGAAAGAGAGGGAGTGGGATCACTTGTTTAGCTTTGCTTTATTTAACTTCACTGATAGCGAGGTAGGAACAGGTGTGTTCCCAGCATTCCATGGGTAGCAGGATACAGAACGTGTTTTCTACAGACTTCACCACACCGGTAATCTGGAAATATTTCTTGTTGATTTTGGCGTACAATTCGTTCAGTCTTTCCCCCTAACGCGGCGACAAGTTCGTTCCGCGAAATGCGAGCAATCAGTCAAGTATTCGTCCTTTAACAGTGTTCCCTTCTCGTCCACGTATACTCTGTTCAACAGCGTTTGATTTCTACGGGTGTACAATACAATTTGAACAATCAGTTTGCGCATGTTGCGAGACAATGGAGTCACCCAGTGATTGCTCGAAAAGTGAAACGTCTTTAGAGTGAAGTAGTGATTGCGCATTGTGCCCACTATCAGCTGAAGGTATTTGGCCTGGAATGTGGCCCACCTAGTGTGGAGGAGGTGCTTAATTGATTGTAATGTTTTAGCACGTTTCAATATTTCCACGAACAATTTCAACTCTTCGAGGGTCTTCACGCGTATACCAGTCACTTCTCTCACACTCTACGCTGAGCGCGCGTAACAGCATTTCACCCGCAATGCCACGGCAAAACTTGCAACTGACGCCAATCTGCAGGCTCTTTATCGTGCATGCGCGGCTGGCGATGTACGTAAAAAGCGAGAGCAACCAAGGATACACACTATAAGAGCTGGATTTACGGCACGATTCCAACACTTCGACCTGCTGCAGGTGTGGCAGTGATGAGAAAAAGTCAACGTGGGGTTGGGTGGACAAGTCCATTATTGTGAGTTCGTGCCATGACTTCGCACTTTTCCTCGTACCTGTAGTTTAAGTTCAAGATGTATTTTTCTTTACAATGTTCAAATATATTGATTGAGGTGACGTCTCTATTCAAGTAGGTATACACATTGCCGTTTTCGGGCGACACCATGGCGGGGAACAGTGCGCAGTGTTCTCGAAACGTGGCCCGCACGGAGATGGACGTAACGTCTTCTTTGTCTGACATGGCCTCCAGGAACGACACGAGTTCGGCATATTCGCGTCCGCGCAGCGGTTTGTCGATTTCCACGTTGATGTGGGGTGCGGCGTGTTGGCAGATGTCCACGATCGCCAAGGTTAGGTCGAGTGGCACGCACTCGTGGTCGTGCCAGGACGCCGTCTGCAGCGTGGAGCTCTCCTTGAGCACTTCAGCCAACTTGCGCCAATCGTGGGCAGTTTCCTTCCGGAGTGAGCGGCCGTCTTCCAGCAAGAGGGTAATTTTCTTGAGCTCGTGCAGTCTCCTGCGCATTTTGACGTTATCCTCGGTAATGGAAACGGGTACTGCGATGTCTTCTTCTTTAAGTAGCCACCACATGTCGTGGTTGACGGCACGGCGAAGGACATCTTCGGGAGGGCCCATGTGCCGGCTGGACATGGACACGTACTTGATGCAGGGATGACTACGGAAAACTCGCACCCAGGATTAGTGAGGTGTTTGGTTTGGTTCTCTTATTTTCAAGAGTGGGAACTTTTAAGGTCTTGTATGGAAACGCAGATTTCTGTTGCAACTAATAGTTTTCTACTTATGACAAAACGAGTTGCACAGTCATTAAAGTTTGGGAATTTCGTTTTAAAAAGGGTAATTTTGGCGCAGATGTTTTTCAAAATTTCTCTTTCCTCAAACGATGGGACCTTAAAAGGAATTTTGCATTTTGCTACAAAGTCATTCCTCATTTCCTTTAATTATATCCTATAAAGCATTTTTAGTGCCCTTTTTTAAATTAACCTTGTTTATACTTTTTTTTTTTATTTATCCCAGCAGCCGGTTCTTAAAGGCTGCTATTCACATGGTTAATTGTTTGAAAGGGTCTCGCCGAAGGTACAACACCTAACAATACCTAATAAAGTGCACGTATGAGAAAGAAGCTTCTTGGGGATGAAGGAATTTTAGTCTGAAGAAATTATATGCATCTTCATACAGAAACATAATTTTGTTTATAAGAAACAAGTTCTAACTCATATTGTCACTTTGCAAAGAACGCCACGACTTTCGAGTAAATCGAGTGTATTGGAGCAAACTTCGTCCGCATAATAAATTCGAGCAATACAAACGTCTCAGAAGCAGTCAGCAAAGGAATGTGCACATTATACCGTCAGCGAATGTAATGTCGTGGCGTTTACTCTGAGTGCAGTTATCTTAAAATTCTCTCGTTTCTAGAACCAACGAACCAGATCAAGAATATGGTTGATCCGACAAGTCCCCGTGCAGGCGAGCGCGTGCCGCAAAAATACTTCGTGTGGATAACGTCGCTGGCGCATTTGCTAATGAACTTGTGACAAAACAGTGGTGCTGCGGTTAGTCCAAGGGATGGATCGGGAAATGGGGCGGTTCACCATGTCGAAACCACAACAAACGCAGCCATTTGCAACACAATGGATCTGGTTGGATCGGCTAAATGAGGTTTTCCAGTGCGGTGACAACAATTTGTGGTTAAAAGTAAAAGAAATACGCATGTGCAGCATGCAGCGTCGACAATAACTAGAGAAAAAAATTTAGAATTTACGACGTAAAGTTTTAAGTTACGTGATAAATCATTCAAACGGAACTGAGCATGTCGTGTGAGCACAGCCACCACCGTCCAGTTCCCACGGCCGTTACGGCGTTCAACTGCGGTTGGCGTTAGTGGCCATTGCAAGTGCACGCGTAACAGGGATATTAGGATCCCACAAGTGTTTGTAGCGATCGCGTGTGCGATTATTCGCATTGGCTGGAGGGAATCGCGGCAGTGGACTGCGGTACAATGCTTGTTTGAATTAATGTAGCGTGAATCGCACCTGCACTGTATTGTTCTTTTCGCCCTTACTTTCTTTGGTGATGTGGGTTTCCGAGCCCTGCTTCAGTTTACATCGAAATTTCTTGCAAATCTATCGCGCGAAACTTTGTTTTATTGGCGGAATGGTTGTTCGTATTTAGCAACGCCCGCCTTTTACGACCCTTTTTCACGGTCCCGACAAAGTCGTATAACCGGATTTCTACGTGTGTTTGTGTGTATGTATGTGTAGGCGTGCATATGTGCGTGCGTGTGCGCGCGCGTGTGTGGATGTGCGCGGGTTTTGTGCGTGGCGTGTGCGTGTGGGTTTGTATTTTTAGAACCCTAGATCGGTGTAAGGGCTTGTTAGGGCGATGGGCTCTTTTGAAAAACTTGCCGGCAGCACAGGAGTGCCTAGCAATTTGAGTCACCAAACAGCTGCGCGCTTCTGCAGGAGCTTCGGATTTTACAAACGCGTATACAAGCGCCGTGCACTTTGCAGATGCTCTGACTTGACGTTTACGACGCTCCGTTCCAATCATACTTGTCCGAGAAGGAGATTTATGGAAGACCTCCCCGTGCTTGTTGTTAACCTTACGGGGCAATTGTGTTGGCCAGGTAATTAACATATGACAGTGTGGCGTTTAGAGGGGATCAACAACCGCCATCGGATGAGGTGAAAGATTTGTCTTAACATTAGGCTGAGGGAGCATGTTAGCGGAGGGTCTCAGCCTGTGACACCGCGCCAACAATTAAGCCAGTGGTGACAACCAGGAGTGGAGCTGCACGCATCATTTGAGGGAGGTAATGTCGCCACAATATTGACCATCGACCCAATATCGTGCGATCGTAGGTGGGAGCTGTTGTAAGTCGGGTTTAGAGCCGGCGTTGCATGTGTTGCACGTTGAGTGCCCAGGTGCTTCTAGTTTGTCGGCCTTGCATCCGCATAGTCCTCCTCATCAGCAGAAGCTAGTCTGGTCCAGTGATGCCTCTACTGCCGTACTGAAACCTTACGCAAGCATACCGGTTTTTGTTGTTATGGAGTGCCTGCAGAAAGTTCGCTGCATTTCCAAGTTCCTGAAGCGACAGCTTTTTGATGGGACCGATGGCAATCTGCCAGAACTCCAATGCATTTCCCCATAGACCAGTTGGTAGATCGAAATGGCCCGGTAAGGTCTCTGAACACACGGGGCGTGCGTGATACCGGGCTTCTATTGGGTCAAAGCGGTTAGTTGAAAATCACGAAAAAGGAACGGTACCTTTATCCCATAGACCACGTATCGGTATACATCCAGATCTTTTGTAAATGCGTTTACTTGTATAGTGCGCAAAAAATCCTCGCATAGGTTCGTTCTCCGTTTGCAATTTGGCTATTTGAAGGTTTGACGATCGATTGGACTCACTTTCAGCGCAGGTTGGCCGCTCTTTGAGCTTTCGCGCTTCTCTCAACTTTCTTTAAGAAGAGTCGGTAAATGTTTTTTTTTTTTTTTTTTTGAGCAAACCTGCTGTTTGTGTTTTTAAAATTGGACGGGCGGACTAATGTCCAGTTCTTTACATTTGAACATGTTTTTCTCTTTCGCTCGACGTGCATACTTGGAATACAGTTTACGTCTGTTCGAACGCATAGGTTGTATTCACTGGCGAGGCACGCATGCAGGCAACCATGTGAGTGCGCCGTCACGGATCACGTCGGGCTCCGCGGGATGGCGGTACTTGTCCGTGCTAAGCATATGATGTGTGTTGGACGCTCCAAACTCTTCCCCACCGAACGCAAAGTAATGCCTCGACTCCAATGTGAATGAGATTAATAACATCTCTGTTGACACCACCGTTAAGAATCGGGTTGAAGCAGAGCAGACGACGCACGCCGGTGTTCTTTTTTCTGCGACGTGCAGCCGCAGCGGCTTGTGCGCCACGGACACGGCGTACAAGCCACGCCATGTCCGTGGCGCTCCGGCTGTGTCCGTAACAGTTTCTAGTGTTGCCAAACGAAGAAACTGACAGCTAAACCTTTCAGTGTATACCTTCTATATGGTCACCCCGCGGCCCTTGTACTACAACTACTGCGTGCTTAGTGAGCAGAGCATCTAAAACAGTACATGGCGAGGATCCACTCTGCTCCGACCAATACGAGCTTGGTAAGGCGCTTGAGGGCGAAGATTCATTGCTTTCGCTGACACTGACCACTGACAATCCACAGATTGGGCCTCTTTCGCTGCAAACGTACTGTCATAGTCACTCGTGTTGGACCTGTGCGGATGATAAGAAACCTTGTGTTCAGTATGCAATGGCATTTTTCCCCAGAGGCCCCTGACTGGCATTTCATGCATTACAGTGTGTTAGGTGCCTCTCGAAAGCTGCAAAACCTTCATATGTGATATCGTGCCCTGATGACATCAAACTAGATAGGTAGGTTCGCAGCATTGGAGAGTGCATCGCAGCGCGGTTAGTTTCGTTGCCCATCCGGCACATGTCCAAAAAATTGTTTTTCTAACGTCCATAAGGCATTCTCTTAAACTCGCAAAACTCGTCGATTGTTCGTCCGCATACGCTACGCACTTGACGTAACCACTTTAATCCTTGTTCTACGAAACTCGGACTATTTTTGTAGCTGTAAGATCTATTTCGCACCACGTGTGCTCTCTGCGGTAGCTTTTTCAGGGGAAAAATTAAAACGCGGCTTTCTACTAATAATTCCTGAGTCGTTTTTTCCCCCCCCCCCACCTTTCTGCTATGTGTAACGACACGTGCAAGTCAGATATCAAGGCTGCAGTGACGAAGTTTGTCACGATCTAGTCCCGCGTTCGTGAACCTGGGAGGGTAGGGGTACCCTCCTGCCGAGAGACTACATGCAGAGTGCTGGTGGTGACGGTGACTGACCCCCGAGCAGCCGTGCTCGGCGGTGTTTATTGCCCGGCCACACACAATGTTGCCCACCGAGCCTGGTGGGGCCACTGAACTTAGCGGCCAACAAATATCAGGGATGGGGGGCGCCACACACTTGTCACACCCCTCACCCCCAAGATTCTTTGTCCTACGCAAACACAAAACAACACTTGTCCCTCCGGCGAGTAACGGTCTGGCGGTCTCCGTAGTCTCGCACTCCGCCTGGGCACAGGTGTCGATGCAGGTGTGGCAGCATTGGGTGCCACCTGTGTCACTCTCGCACCAGCTGTCAGCCTTCCCGGTGTCGAAGGACTTGCGCGTGGCGCCACAGTGGCGCGAGTAGCACCAGCCCCTGGTGCTGTGCTGGCAGCGGTCGGTGAAGCTGGCTCCCCTTGAAGGAGTCCAGGCTGAGGCAGTGCAGCGGGCCCGTGGCCAGGCAGCCCGGCTGCGCCAGCACCTGCTCGGGCGCGTACGGGTCCCCGCCCCAGCCCTCACCACAGGTCCGGCCGGGGGCCCCCCGACCGCGGGCAGCGCCTGGTAGATGTGAAGCCGGCCCGCCCGCCGCTCGATGCTCTCCACCAGCGCGCACAGCGCCTGCTCCAGCCGCACGGGGTCCAGGCCGCCGCCGTCGTCCACGAAGGGGCACTGCAGGCTCTTGGCCCGGTTGATGCCCTCCTCGCGCAGGGAAATCCCCCTGGCCCGCAAACACCATGACCAGGGGCAGGCCGTGGAAGGGCAGCCGGTCCTCCTGCTCCAGGTTGGCCAGCAGGGTCTTCTCGAGGCTCTCGCGGATGTACTCCAGCCCCGGCTGGCTGGCGTACACGCACAGGCAGCCGTGGGGCAGGGGCTCCGTGCGGAACGAGTTGTGCGGCAGGCCCACGTCGCCGTCGATGATCCTGAAATCCAGCGCGTACTGGGCCTTGTCGTCGAGCCGGAAACCCTGCGGGAGCACCTGCCGCATAGCCTGCGCCACCTGCTGGGCGCTGGCCCTGGCACCCAGCACCACCAGGTGCAGCAGGCGGCCGTTGGTGCCCAGCACCCCGCCGCCGTTGGTGCCGGCCTCTCGCCGGTGCAGCAGCTGCTCGATGACGCCGTCCATGCAGTCGGGCTGGACGGGGCAGTGCTCCCTCTGGCACCTAAATGCTTGCCGCCGTGCCGGTGAATGTTCCCCACCTCGGGCTTGAACAGGGCCTCGAACTCGGTCAGGAGGCCGGGGACGTCTGCCACTGCATGCACTGCTTCCTGGTACTCGGCAGCCTCACGCCCAAACGCCTGGATCCAGTTCCGGCCCCAGCAGAGTCGGGACGGCCCCTTTGGTCAGGTACAGGGCAGGGTTGCCCTCCCTGGTCGCCAAGGCGCACGCTGACCTGGGCTTGACCCTCGACCCTGGGCGAGCTGTCCGGAGTAGCTAGCTGCGCAGCATGACGCCCGACGCTTTCGATGGACACGCCAGTGAAAGGTGCGCTTGAAGGCTTTCCCGGCCATGACCGACACACTGGCCCCTGGTCCCAGCTCCATGGAGATGGGGCGCCCGCAGACTTCTGACGGTCAGCCAGTATGGTGGCACCGGCGGCTGCACTGTGGCCGCGTGCCACATGTCGAAAATCTGCGGGTCTTCGGCCACGACGTGAAGCTAGCCGTTTGCTAACCCGAAGCTGCTGCCGCACGCCCCCGCCGCCTACCCTTGTCGCCGATTCCCTCGGCCGTGGGCTGGCGCGGAACCTGTGCTCGACGCCGGCTGCTGCTTCCGTCGTCCGCCGTCGTCCCCCCCTCGGCACGCCCGAGCAATGGCCCAGTTCTTCCGCACGCAAAGCACTCCGCTGCGCGAACTGGCACTGGGAGGGGGGGTGGTCACCACCGCAGCGAACGCACCTGCCATGCCGTGCCGCCATCTTGTTCCACCGCCGCCTCCAGCCGACGGTGAGCCGGATGCACGCGCTAGCTCGCCCCGGTCCTTGGCCGCAGCCTCACATCTGCCAGTCTGTTGCCTTCACGCGGTTCGTCCAGCGAGGGGGTCGGGAAGCTCCAGGAGTCGCGTCTGCAGGGCGGGTCGTTGATTGCCGCAGGACGAAACGGTCCCGGAAGCAGCGAGTCGAGCTGCTCCCCGAAGGCGCAGCCGCTCGCCAACCTCGCAGCGCTGCGACGAACTGCCCGAGCGTCCCTCCGTCTCGGCGGCTCCGGTTACTTGAAGCGAAAACGCTCCAATTAACGTCGACGAGCGGGCTGTAGTGCGAGCGTAGCAGTAGCGAGCAGCTCACCCAGCGACTCTGTCGTGCGGCGTGGCCGGCTTGAGCAGGTCGAGCAGGAGAGCGAAGACGCGGGTCCCGCAGCTGGCCAGGAAGATGTCGCGCTGTTTCGCCTCGGGTGTGTCAGTTCGCCCGGAAAAACACTCCGACTGCTCCTCGTAACCGGCCCAGTCGGACCCTTCACACTGCTCGAAAGGCTCGAGCCTCCCGTACAGCGGCATGGCGTAATGGCGGCTGGCTTGAGGGGGCGGTAGTCTGTATCGGCGTTCTAGGTGGCTTCGGCCGCTCGCGGGCTTCTTCCCTCGTCGCCAGTGTCACGATTTAGTCCCGCGTTCGTGAACCTGGGAGGGTAGGGGTACCCTCCTGCCGAGAGACTACATGCAGCGTGCTGGTGGTGACGGTGACTGACCCCCGAGCAGCCGTGCTCGGCGGTGTTTATTGCCCGGCCACACACAATGTTGCCCACCGAGCCTGTTGGGGCCACTGAACTTAGCGGCCAACAAATATCAGGGATGGGGGGCGCCACACACTTGTCACAAAGTTCAAAAGGGCGAGCTGAAATTCCGCACGGTGTATGGTACGAATTCAGCTGTGCGGCAGAGGTGAAGGCTTGGGCTGGCTGTTAAACGTGCCTTGCGGTCGACACATTGCGCGCAGAGTTTCACATTGAGGTCGGAGTCCTCATCAGTCGTCGGCAGGTTGTTCGATACCGGGTGGCTTTGAGTACGTTATTCAATGCTTCGTAGTCTCACATGAGGGGCCGCTGGTTCATCGTGCGCACCTCCTGTCATCCAACCGGCGCACTTCCCTCATTTTGCTAACTTATTTGGATGGACATTTAATTTGTTAAATATATGCATGCATACGTCAAAGAAGTTATAGTCATCGTCATTGTTATCATTGCGATTCGGCTGCTTCAAAAGCGCTGTATATTGCCGAATTTTGAGAAGGTGGCCTTTTTACATTAAACAGGTAAAAAAGAAAGTCGAGGAAAAATCATCTGGGTTGAGAAAGCCGAAAAGAAATTTGCCCTGATGAAGGCGGCTCCTGTTTTCGAAACGTTTGCACCAGACTGCCGCCTCTTCTTTGTCCAAAGTTTTCTAGTTTTGTCTCTCATAAGGTGCTTGTTAAATAAGCGTGGGAATTAACATTTAATAAACATGTGTAAGTCTAGAACCCTAAGGATGAAGGCAAAGGAGAAGTAGATCGTTTTATTGTGTGTAAAGCTGTAAATACTAGTTTTAAAATGCCTCAACACCGATTTTCGTAAAATATTCGTAAAATCGGCAAATCCGCAAAACCTCAAAACGCGAACGTGCCTAGTGACTGTGAGAACGTAAAATTTATTTCTTTGCAAAAGCCTTTTTTTTTTCGGGAGGGTTGTTCGTTTTCGGGTTATATAAATTGCGGGGTAAAATTGGGTGCTATGTTGGGAACTGATCGGGGAGAAATCGTTTTTTTTTTTTTGTAAAAGCATTCTGAAATTCGTGTTTTTTCGGGTCAAATCTAAGTAACACACTCAGCTAATTTTATCAGAAGGTTTTACGAGCTGCTTAATTTTAACGCACTAAAATTGGTGTTTGTTTCAATCTGGTAATCGGTTGAACAACAGGGTTTTCTAGCAAGAACTCCCCGAAATGTGGCGTTTGCTTGAAATGAATCAGTAATGATGGCAGTAAGAGCACTAATAACCTCCAAGAATTAAAACATTTTATTTCCCAAAAGCTGGTAATCTATTTTTTACACATCCTTGCTTGCATACATTATCATCCGCATGTACAACATGTCTGTCTCCATTCGAGAACTGTCTGATCGCTTAACGTATCTTTACTGGGAGAAACTTATCTCGACAACACCGCTTCCATTAGCTAGGCACAACAATGTCAGTGGCGCATTCGCCATCCCTCATTAGCGAGCGGCACAGCCGTGCCAATATTCAATGAGTTCGAAAGCTGCGTTTGTGGGGCTTGCTTGCAGCAAGTACTGGTTGAGAACGGTGGACCGTCAGCGCACGATTAATTGTGCATATTGTCACGCAGCCAAAGGCGACGCAGCTGTCTTAAAGAAAAAAACAAGTTTATTGGAGCGAACTCGTGCTCCCCTAACAACTCAAAGAATACACAGGCGGCGAAACGGCATTCAACAAAGTGACGTGCGTAGACTGGTGTCGGCGATTCGAATGCCGCGGCATCTGCTCAACGGGAATTTATCACTCGGCGCGGGGGTTTCTGGAATAGTCGAATTATAATCCAGAACACTGCAGATCAACGAAGATTATTCTGGGCTGTTAAAGTTAGTTCGGAACGCTCACCCTCCGCGGTGGCTCAGTGGCTAAGGCGTTGCGCTGCGGAGCACGAGGTCGCGGGTTCGATTCCCGGCCGTGGCGGCCGCTTTTCTGATGGAGGCGAAAAGCAAAAACGCCCGTGTGTGTGAGGTTTCGGCGCACGTTAAATATCCCCAGGAGGCCAAAATTAATCCGGAGCCCTCCACTACGGCGCGCCTCATCGCCTGCGCTGCGTCGGCGCGTTAGACTAACTATCAACATCATCAATCAATCAATCAATCAATCAATCAATCAATAATTCGGAATGCTGTCCCTATCAGAAGAGATAACACATGCGGCACAGAAAGGAAGAACGGAACACGTGCCTCCCCTGGCCCACAGACAACACCGATAACACAGACCGGCGCAGCCGGGCGGCAAAAGCAAAACACAAATAAACAAACCCAATGCATGTTTCGCGGCAATATCGCTAGTTCGGAAAGGTCCATTCGGAAAGAAATCGGGCTTAATCCGATTCTCCTGAAATCAGGTAATTTCGGGTTTTACTATGCCAGAAAACGAGCAACCCTAAGTATACGTTTGATACCGTCATTGTCCACGTCTCTTAGCTTGCGATAGCCATAACCACGACAGGTAGAACCGGGAAAATTGCCTCAGGTGGTCCTCGGCACGAAGTTCTTCGCTAGCTGTTTGCACACACCAGCAGCCCATACGCGTCGTCATCTTCTGACGCATCACCTGCGCGGGCACGGATGTTTAAGAATTTATGCGTTCTCAGGATACTCGGCCGCGTCCATGCCTGCTCTGACGTCATCGCTTATGTAGTGGTCGAAGTTAGGGGCGTCGTTTTTTTTAAAGCGGCGCTTTCTGTCATTCACTGACGGCGCGGGTCGTCCGCGTAAAAAACGCACTGCAGGAAAACCAGCTTTACTGAATGGGTTGGTTTGGCTGACTATGATAAGGATAAGAGAAGGCACCCCGAGCGCCTCAGAAAGAAAGAAAGAAAGAAAGAAAGAAAGAAAGAAAGAAAGAAAGAAGCGCTTCAGATGGTCGGAATTGCGCCATTACGATTGCGCAATTCAGACACGGTCGAAGCAATTTGGACTTTGGAGGTTGACTTTCCACTCATGTTGCATGGGAGAAAGCTTCGCGGTTTAACCATCTTTCTCTTTAGTTTTTTTTTCATTTATGTACTTTTCCTCATCTTTTCCCCGGAATGTTCCCCATAAAGCGCGGTCAGTTTCGCTCGGAATACCGATTTCACAAACATAAATTCGGGGAAATCAGAATTTGTTCGTAAAATCAACATTATAGAACTCATGGAAACAATTCAGCATTGTTGATTTATTGACTGATCAATGGATATTTAATTGATTCATGGGTGAACTGCTTGTTGCCAATTTCGCAAACATGCAGTCACACCTTCAAAAAGAGCGTTGAGGACCATCATTGATCAGAAGGTTTAAACGGCACAGTCCGAGGGCTCTCTTTAGATGTCGATTGTGTAGCTATAACCGGGCGCCGGAATTTCACCAGACGGGGACGAAATTCAAACAGCGCTATGCTTCAGTTTCGTCGCACAACTGGCGTTCTCGGTGCATCACATGCTATTTACTCTGGACCAGCTGCTGAATCAATTCTCTGAGCATGCAGCTTGCCTGTATGCACGTGGCTTAGCAATTCGTTCCGTACAATAGCGAGTACGCTAAGCCGGTCGGCGCATGTTCATTAGCGAGCAAATACTGGGAGCCGGATGAAGGCAATTCAAAGCAGACACTGGGGCTGCAGACATTGGGATAAATCTGTCATGTTGACTGGTGAAAAAAAAAAATGGCCGCGTGCGTGCTTTTGTTCGTTGCAGAAGTCAAAAGACAACAGCCTTGTACCGCCCCTGCCACTTACCGCCCTCTGCTCTCCTCCCACCCTCTCGCTCCTCTAAGGAAGAATGTAATATAGGATTGCTCAATTCCATTCAATTTTCCCGCGTTCGCACTGCTTGAGTTCATTGGTTGGGACAAGACACGTGTTTTCTTTATTTCTTTTTTATTGTTGTTCTCCTTGAAACAGCTTGAGCCGACAACTCCTGTTTTGCTGTTTTCTTTTACCTCGCGGCTCTTGAATAGCGCTTATAAGGCCTTTTTTTATTTAGTTTAGTAAAAACCAACCTTATGTGCGTTACTGATTAAACTGATTCCGGTACTCTCAGTTATATAGACGCATTTTGCCTCAAACATGGCCGAGGTTTCATTCGCGCTGAATGACGGTGATATGCATTGGTCATTGCAGCAGTTTCAGTAGTTTAGGACAATATCGTGTTCAAGCGTTCTTCAACTGTTTCTTTTTTTTTTTTTTGGCTGGGCGATTGAATCGAGTGAAAGACGGACAGGAATTTCCTCGTAGAAAGAGCCCAAGAAAGACTATCGTCTTTAGAACAGAATGGAGCGCCAACGGGAGACGTGCACAAGACAGGAGCTAGCAGTGCGTAGCGGAACGACTTAAGTGCTTTATTGCTTGGTAGAAAGGCTGTAAACAGATTCACACGCATTAAAGAATAAAAATAACGTGAGAAGCACGAGATGGCAGCTTGATATTCCGAAAGCGGGCATGCAGATAGCACGTTCACGCCCGAGCGGGAGGGGCTTCAGGCGCGCTCGTTCACGTGATCCCCCGCTGCTCTGACGCGAACACGTTCTGCGGGCGTTGGAAACAGCAGTTGTATGGGTGGCGGAGGAGGCAGGCGACCCCGCGTCGTCGGATATACAGCGCTGGCGTACGCAGTAGCGCTCTGCCTACGCGCAGTGACAACGGCAACAGGTGTTGCCTTATCTGTTGGCGGGATTTCGGAATTTCCACGTAAGCCACGCTCCCAGCAGTTTTGTCGGTAGTTTATTGGCTAGGCGTGGCTATGTAGCAAGTATTGGAAAAAATGAAAACGCGGACAGCGAAAAATATGGAGCCAGAACACAAAAATAGCGCGACTTCTTTCCATTCTAGTCAAAAGTACGCGCGGCTTTGAAAAACAATGTTGGGAAATGTGGCTTTCCAAGTATACCAGTAGCGCGCTATTATTCGACCTCGACGAACAGTATTTTTCAATTTTGCGTGTTCTGGTTCTTATTTTCGTGTTTGCCGTTTTATTTGTCCATGACTGCACCAACTGACATGTGACGCACGGTTTTAAGGCGCGCACACGGCGTCTAGCTTGGGGAGCGTGTTGAGCGCCCCAGTCTGGGGGCTGGGAGTTATTAAAGCGAAAGCTTTCTTAGTGAGACCGATGGCGTCCTGTGAAAAAAATCTAATGCATTTCCCCGTAGACCGGTTGGTCGACCGAAAAGTTCTGATAAAATGTCTGGACACGCGGCGCGCGCGTGAAACCGGTCTTCCATTGTGTCAAAACGGTTATTTGAAGATCGCGAAAAGGGAACGCTGCTATAGATCAGGCAACACACACATCGATCATGAGAAGGAGTACAATATCTCATATCTCATAAGGCTCGTGTAGGTATACATTTAGTTCGACGTGATGAGAAAGAAGCGCAAAAAGAACACAAGACGAAAGAATCTTGTGCTCGTCTTTTTTTTTTTTTTTGCGCTTCTTTCCCATCATGTCTCACTACCAACTCGCCCATCTGTCAATGCCTCCTAACATATAGATAGTTCGTAAGTTCGTTTGCTTGTGCGCGAAAAATCGTCGCTTATGGGTTCGTTTTTCGTTTGCGATTTGGGTTTTTGAATGTTTGACGATCGATTGGACGCACCTTATTTGAATTGGACGAAGCTTTCGCGCTTCTCTCAACTTTCCTTAGGCGGGGATGGCAAAGTTTGTCGTGCCGGCCTCGTGGTCTGCCAAAAATAAAAGAAAGAAAATCTCGGGGTGCTTAAGTCTGCTTACGTGCTCTGAAGACGATAAGCCGTTTTTTATCGTCGTCTCTTATCGTGCTACATCGTGCTTGCCTTTCTTCGCTTTCGTTTCTTCGTCCTTTGGTGCCAACTATACTTGAACAAGCAGACTGGCCGCACGTAACGCGACAGCTCCCCCAGAATCAGAGCCCTCCGTTACTGGCGTGCACGTGTTCTGCTCACATGCCGTCACGTTCATCTGCCACCAGAAGCACACTATGCTACTTCTTGTGCCATCCTAGCAAGGTGCCGGGCGGGCACAGTGGCTGGCACGCTCTAAACACGCGGGCACAAATCCCACACGAACTCACATTTGTTTTTGTTTTTGTTTGTTTCTATCTTTTAGATGCGAAGCAGCTTATGGTCGCGCCTGTTCCCTCCGCCGTTGTGCGGCGCCGTTGTGCGGCGTCCACACCCCCACTTCGCATGCGCATCCTCCTCCCTCTCCTCTTCTCTCCTTGTCTCATCTCCTCTCTCTCCGGCTCTCCTCTCCTCTCCGACTCCTCTCCTCTCCGATGCTCCTCTCCTCTCCGGGATTGCGCAACGAATGGCAACACCTGCGGCTCCGCGCGCGATAATGCGAAGCAGCTTAGGGTTAGAGGCGCGACGGTAGCCGCTGCGTACTCCGTCTGCATACTTGAGTCGGCCCCATGGCTGCTTCGCATACTACTCAGGTTCCCCTACGGGAAGATGGTGAAATTTTTTTTACAGTGACGGCCATTTTGGTACCATCGTTGTCGAAGGGCGACGACGGTCACTTTTCGCTTTGATGAGTCATCTAAGGCTTTCTCCATAAAGGAATTCAGTGCTATTCCACTTTGTGAAGGTGGATGACCAGCGGAGCTGTTTGTGGGTCACTGTGGTAACGGCACGGAGGTCCCCGGGAAATCACAAACTATCTCACACCGCGCAAGGGACGTAAAATTGGTTGGCCCCAAACTTTTGCTCAAATTGCGCCGTCGCGCCGGGGAAGCCCGTTCAGCGTGATTGTAGCGTCTTCTGCCTCGAGGTATTCGGAGACCCGACGGGCATCGCACTTACGCTTGGCGCAAGCGACTCGATCATCTTGTGGTCTCCTTCCGCAGCGTTCACTATTTTTTTCTTTATAAGTAGGTTTGACTGTGCAAAGACCGAGCATAGGAAAGCCAGCTTACAAAGACGGAGGTTATACCGATCTCCTTAAAGTCGGCTTCACTTCCAAGCACCACCGCATTGCTGGGAAAACATTTTTGGGGGGCCGATATACGCCATCTTGCATCAAAGTATGGAGCGCCTGAGGCGAACTGGTGGCCGAAGGGAGAGGGTATGCATGCAGCGTGAGGGGGAGAACACGTGTGGTCAGCCACGGCAAGTGCAGAAACACCGGCCCAGGAGGCCTATTCACGTTTCATTGCCCGTAAGGTCCCATGACGCGTGGCGCCATCTCTGGGCACGTTTGAACGTATATTAACCCTGACCGGCTGGTCTCGTGCTATAGAGGTTCCGTTTCTGTTTATCAATCGTGGGAATCACGTCCAGTTCTCACATTTTTTTCTTTTTAAGTTGATTATTTTACTTGAGAAACATTTACTTTTATCACGTGTTATGTCTATTTAGTGCACATTTGAGCATTATAAACAAAATTATGGGTGGTTTTGTTCCTATTAGGTCAGTTCCAGCGCCTGTTTCGTACTTTTTATGTAGTTTTTAGTAGTTTGTTCCTTCTATGTCGGTTTGGCTGTTTTTTCTTGAATCTTTTTGGACATTAGTGTTATTTTATACGTGGTTAAGTCGGTTTTGGTTACATTTTTTTTTTTTCAAGTTTGATGGTTTTGTCTCCTTTAGGTCACTTTTCAATTGCCCCGTATTTAGCTCAGCGAAGGCTAGCTGCGTTTAACATGTGTGTACGATTGTTACTTTTAATAAGGGTTGTTTTCCCGGTTTACTCTGTTTTTACCGGTTTTTATTCACTGAGGAGGCTTTTTATCCGCTTTAGGTAGTTTTCTGCTGTCAAACGTGCCCCAAGCAGGCGGGAACCCCTACGGTATATGGTTTGTGAATACTGCCCGGTAGCTCGGAGATGGAGCGGCTCTTGTCACACTACGGTCGCAAAAAAAAAAGGGGGGGGGGGTGTTACCCTATAACAGCTCCGCTGCAAGAGAAGAAAAACAGCGGCCCCGAGCCCACATGACCCCGCCAGTTTGTGTGTGTCTTCGCCACCATCACTGCACCGATAACACGCAGATGACACATGCTCTTCCAGGGAATTACTTAAAGAGGCAAATGCAGATAAAAAGAGCCAATCTTAGGGCGAAACCTAACTTGAAGCTTGGAGTGTAAATTGAATGTACCGCACATGTGATTAGTGACGCATCTTACATGTCGCCTGTTGGCGCGTCCGTAACGGACGTCACTTTGTCCGTCACATTAGCCGATAAGGCTACGCAAATAATTACTACAGCTGAGTTGTTAAGGCTCGTTCCGGTTCTAGCGGGTAGCCGTCACCCCCCCCCCCCCCCAAGAACAAAAATTAAAATAGAGGATAATAGTAATAACGCCACCACCAGCACAACATAGGTCATTAAGAGCAGGAGGCTCCTCTCCAACCTCGCTCAAAAGAAAACGTTTCAGAGATGGCGTCCATATCTTGATGGCAATAAAAAGTGGGCGACGCGCCGAGGACATGCGAGAAGGTGTTAACAAGTGCTTCTCGATGCTCGCCCGCTGGCTGCGCTAGTGACAGCTGCGCACGTGCACGTGTAGTGTGGCCCTGAAGGTTCCGCCTGCATATGTTCACGTGGTTTGTATGTTCCCAAAGGCCGACAGGAGTGTCACTTCTATAATACGATGCGTTTCCACTCCACCTTTCGCCAAATAAGGATTTCTACTTATTACTCGGGTTCAAACCTGAGCGCCTGCTCGTCCAACCGCATGCACTGCGCCGTGAATCTGTAACCTCGTGTTGAAACTATGTCATTTCTTATGCGAGTGCTAAGAGCACACAAGGGGTGTACGCTCGCACGTTTTCTGCCTTATTTCTGTTGTAGGTTCCCTTTCGTTCACATTTAAAGTACCATCACGCCGGTGTTAAGCGTGGTATCGGTGTAGAGTTGCGGTTAAGTCACTTGCCTGTCACATCGCGTCTCTGGGTTTGATTCCCGTTCCTGTCACGGTTTCCTTCTGAACTAGATGATGCGAGTACCGATGCGAATTGGGCGAGTTGGTGCAGATACATTTTGTCAGCAGTGCGAACTTTCTTTTCCTTTCCTCTGTACATGTTTGTTCTCTGTTTGCGAGAGAGACGACGTGATTGCATCTGCTGTCATCGTCTCCGGTTTGGTGTTTCAGCGTAAGTTTCAGGCACGGCTGGCGAGCGCGCCGGTTTCATGGAAATGAGTTTAGTGACGCTGTCGCGTTCTAGCTCCTGGTATTTTTTCCTCCATGGTGGCACCGGTGAGGTGACGCGCGAAAACCAATGGACCACCAATGAAAAATCTGAAGGACCACTGGCCAGGTGACCTGCCGGCTTTCTGCGCCGCGATCGCTATCTCCGCTTGCAGCCTCTGCTCCCGTTTACCCTCTTCCTCTAGTATGTTGCCAGATGAATCGGCCGAAGAGGAGGACTCCACATGAGGCCGTCTACCGTAAACCACGTCCATTTGCGGTAATAGAGGCTGCGTGTTCGGGACCGCAGCTAATTAGGGGAGGGCGACTGTACCGCGCAGTGGTAACGGAAACACCCCAGAAAAAACGGCATTACTTTTGCCCGCATTTATAACCTGTACATACTTTTTTCTGGGCCTACCTAGGCATTCTCACCTCAAATACCTAGGCATTCTCACCAGATAAACCATGAATGGGCAGAGAAACTAGTAATGCGATTCTGTGGCTCGACGTTTACGAGCTTTCCTTGCTAGTTTTAGTCGTTGTCCGGCCGCAGGATCTAATAGTTATACACCCGCTGTTACTAGCCCTGCACTCCATGATGTCATACTTGATCATACCTGTGCGTAAGCGTGGAAGCCGTTAGGGACCGGGAATTTGGTCGGGAATGTGTCACGACCAGTGGTGCCACAAAGCAGTTCAACCAACGGGTTCTCGAAATTGTGCTTGGCAGCCAGGAGCAATGTGGCCATAATATCGCACAGCTGCACTGTCTGCGTGCAGTTCATAGTGCGATCAACGCGCAGTTTTTATTGATACACCTCTATCTTACAAGGGAAGAACTCGTGGTTTCGTGATTGAAGAGGAAATCCGGCAGGGAGGTCCGCTTTCTTAACATTCACGTGTCTACTGCAGACATTAACAGGACCACGAATGACAGTCTTCTTTCGGTCCAACCCTCCTGGTAGAGCCGATGCCCTCTACTCTACTGAAAGGGCTTGATGGTTGTGCAGATAAGGCCACGTCGTGGCCACTGTAAGAACGCGGCATGGTCACTGGCTCGGAAAGCTCCAGTTATGGTTGTTGTTGATGCTGTTAGTTAACTGGCGGACCTAGCCTTGCTAGTTGTAGATGATGGGGGGCTGATGTGAACTGTATGGGGCAGACGTCATGCTACAACCGGAAGCGATGCTACTCTTGACATCATGACCAGAAATGAATTCTGGTCGCGACGGTGCATCCACAAGGATGAGGCCATCAAGTATGACGTGAAGGAGTGCAGGGTGTGCTTCTGAGCGCGAGGACGCGGGTTCAATTCCCGGCCGCGGCGGCCGCTTTTTCTGATGGAGGCGAAAAGCAAGAAAACGCCCGTGTGTTCGAGATTTCGGCGCACGTTAAAGATCCCCAGGTTGTCAAAATTAATCTGGAGCCCTTTACTACGGTGCGCCCCACCGCCTGCGTTGCATCGGCGCGTTAAATCCTACAATCAGAAATGGAGTGCAGGGCTAGTAACAGCGGGTGTATAAGTATTAGATCCTGCGGCCGAACAACGAGCAAGGAAATCTCGTTAACGCCGCGCCACAGAATCGTATTACCGGCTTCTCTGCCCAATCACGTTTTATCTATGAGAATGCCTAGGAATTTTTTCTCCCGATGGTGGAACAAAAAGTACACAGGTTAAATGCAGGTAGAGATGCCGTTGGGTTGCTTCTGAGCGCGAGGACGCGGGTTCAATTCCGGCCGCGGCCGCTTTTTGGAGTGGAGGCGAAAAGAACAACGCCCGTGAAATGTCGAATCGGCGCAGTTATGAAACCTCGAGCAATGAGGTTTACCTTTACTACGCCGCCCCGGACGCGGTGCGTTCGGCGCGTTAAATCCATCAATTAATTGATGCGGGCTAGTAACAGCGGGTGTATAACTATTAGATCCTGTTGGCCACATATTATAGAAGGAAATCTCGTAAGCACCGCACCACAGAATCGCATTACCGGCTTCTCTGCCCAATCACGTTTTATCTAGTGAGAATGCCTAGGTATTTTTTTCCTCCCCCGATTTTGAAGCAAAAAGTATCTACAGGTTCTAAATGCGGGTAAAAGTAATGCCGTTTTTTTTTCCCTCTGGAATGTTCCCGTTACAAATATCTGCTTACTGGAAACTGGGAGACTCGGAGGTCGGCCATGAACCACCTGGGGCAAAATGTCGAAAAACTGCTGGAATTATTGAAACACTTCGACGCACGCGTGGGCTGGTTTACGCGTGCTTACCCCGTCGAGGAGCAGCGGTGCAGATTCCACGAATTTCGTCGCAGTGCGTTTCATACCTTGTCTGCGGGGTCAGTGGGTTGGTTGGAAGCAAGCAGCTGCTTATTTGGTCCACAGTCGAGTGTTATCGACGTGTTTGACGGTGGTGATCTCGTGCACAGTGACGCACGCGCCTCTCCGGAGGCGAAAGCAAACAGCTGCTTGCTCCCGCTGTGCACCGGGTGTTCTTCACTTCCGCTCTCCCCCGACGACCCCGCTATCGGCAAAACAACGCCGTGGCTTTGGTCCCCGTCTTTCAGTTTCAGTTCCAGTTAATATTTTTTGCATCCTTTCGATGCGGTAGGCCCGGGCGAAAAGTGAACTGCTTCACTTGAAAAACCCGGGCCCCCCGTGCTGGCATGCAACGTCAGCAAACAGTGCTTCTTCAATACAAAACAGTGAGGTATAAAAAAGCAAAAAAGAACCGAAACGTTTTCGATACGGAGTTTCTGACGTAGTTTCTGTTCATACGTCAAATCAGGGTAAATATTTGTATACAATCATGTGTTTAAATCACAAGATTCACCCGAACACAACAGGAAAAAATCAACATATGTACAAGAAACAAATAGAGAGAAACAGAGAAAACATGTATGTCAATGAAAACTATACAGACAAAACGTCAAATGTAAATAGTGTGGTCTCCAAACTTTATACATGGTTAGGTTAACATACACAAGAATATACATCAGTTCGCAGGCTTTTTTTACAGCATGGCACTAGCAGCAGTAATATGTAATATCATGTACTTAAAAATAATAAAAACAGAAAACTAAAAGTAAGCATAGGCGTGAACAGTAATCACAATAAGAATAACTGCCCAATAACATAAAAATTGCTGCTATCTAAATCTATATTTTGGGATCTCAACTTATTTAGAAGGTGGTGCGCTATAAACATCGGCACTTTGTCCTTCCTTGTTTTTTTTTCAAATAGACGACGTTTATATTACAAAAAATATCTGCTTTACACTGAAGAAAGCGCGCCGAAAGGACAAACAACGAACAAGGCAAGTGTTTCTAAACCCTATAAACATATGTCGGAACTTCGAATGGGAGCTATTGGCGCCGAAGTTACACCTGAGCTCGGAAGCCAGTGGCGTATGGTGCGGCAGGGCACGCTGCTACGGAAACCAATTGGCAAAACAAGGATTTCGGGTCGAGGGCGGAAGAAGCTATGCCGCCGGAAAGCCTTGCTTTGAGCATAGCATAGCAGAAAAAGGACACAGGTCTCAGCGGAAACAGTTAGAGCACTATGATGGTGATGAAAGGCCGCCTAGGCATCGAAGCGTGCGTTCGTTGGAGTGCTTGATTGGGCGACCGTCAGCGTCAGTCAGTCGCAGTAAGTCACTGGATGGCAGTCAGTCACTGGACACAGTCCGAAGGACGTGCGAATATCCGAGCCCCCCACTGCCGTTTTCTCCTTCTCTACCTTCTCTACTGTTTTCTGCTGCCTTCTCTCACATCATCCAATGAAAGAAGTTCGTCCGGATACCATGTCTCATTATTCATCTTCAGCTTCGTGTTCATCTTTTCTCCCACCCGGCATCTGGCTTTTGCGGCGGCAATCGTCAATAGCTTGTAGAGCATTCATTTCTAGCCAATTCCCCACGTGGAGCCTGTGGTGGTTGTGTGGGTGTGGGGCCGTGGGGCAGTTGTCTTTTCTAAAAACCAGGTTCATTTTATAAAAGCCAGTTTTACAGCGAAGCTGTTAACCTCTAGCATGGTCGGAAATTCCATGTCGTAAACAAAAAATCCAGGCACGACCTAGCAGTTCTCACCTAAGACGTCGAGCGCATGCGTCAAACTAATCAGGCATGCAGCACAGAGCTCAGTATTCATTTAAGGAAACCACAAAACAAGCATCGAAACCGCATTATGGATGATAGGGCGCCTGTGAACAATGGGACCGTCCATGATGTGTTCCTGGTAAAGATTATGTTGCAGATTGTTTGAACGCTAGGCAGGACTACTGTCACTAATAGAGCAGAGCTTGCCCAAGACGCCGAGCGCATGTGTCAGGCTAGCCAGTACCCAGCATTTGCCGCCCGAGAAGCCGAGCGCAAGCGACAAGCCCGCCGAGACGTCGAGAAACGTTTAATACCCCCCCCCCCCCCCCCCCCCCCCTCTAGCATTTGTAGTGTTTTACAACAGCTTCACTGGACATTCGATTCGCTTTCCCAGGCCAGGAAGGAGACCATTTTTTTCCTTCGCTGTTTGCATTTGAAGCACAAATCTACAGACCATTGTGAACCACTCTACCACCTGCAGAACCCAGCAGAGGCCCGTAAAACATGCACGTGTCCGGCGCAGCCGCGACTTTTAATAAAGCAAACAGTAGTTCTCGAGTGGCTATGGTGCCTTCTTTGGAAACAATTGGGCGTGGATTTGGTCCCCAGTGCTATACAGTACCAGTGCACCGCGACTTTTCAACTGAACGAGCTGCCAATTATGGTTTACGCACTACTAACAACACGTTTGTCCTCGGACTGTTTACTTGCCCGCTCAAGGATATTGGCCGATTACGGTGCACGGCTTTCGAGGAACACTTAAATCTACTTACGGGCTTTGAACAAGGAAATATGTGGCCTTCCCTCGCGATATCTCGTCTTTGTCACGCTGGTTCCATGAAGATGATCCATATCACCTTTACCCCCATTTGGCGCAAGTTCGGGGCGGCTAGTATACGGCTAACCTCGCCTGCTGACCATTAAGATCTCCTCTCTCTCTCTCTCTCTCTCTCTACAACCTAATTCAATGCTTGTCACTATATGGTTACGGATGGTAGTGAGAACCAGATGAATGGTCTTCGGACTGGCCGGGTACCCACTCAGAAGATCACGGCGGAATCATCGATTCCGATTTGGCTGTGACGTCTACATAATATTCATCCACAATTCCGACATACCCACTCAGGGGGATTGTTCAGTGAAGATTGCAGCTGCTCTCAGATGGTCACGGCCTGTTATCAAATTTCCATTGCCATAATGCTTCACATTGAAATCACGCAAGTAGATTAAGTACTTCCAGTATTTTTTTAAGTACCCCAGGTGGCCCATGTACGCATATTAAATGCATTCTGTCGTGCGTTATGCGCGGATGGACAGATGCCTGGGGGGAGTCGCCTGGGAATGGAATATTGCGATCGTAGACCCAGAAGGACGTGGATGGGAACGAACGATTTCGCATCTCGTCCACTTTCCCATCCCCATATCAGGTGGAGAAATTTGCACCGACCGGAGATATGTCTAGGTTTACGCTTCTCTCAGTTCTCCTAAGCTGAACTCGCCAACAGAAGGCTGTTGTCCACCTACGTGGTCTCAACCGTGAACAGCGGACGCGTTCATATCAGTTAAGTGCCCGGGTTGATTGGCAGGTGAAGCGGTGTGGGGCGACGAACCCGCGATTTAACCCGGCCGGAATGTGTCGCGTCCTGTTAAACGTCTGTGTGCGTGGTTAAAAAAGCACGGTTCGGAATACACGTAAGCTCCAGCCAAAAACGAATGAACATGACCAACTGCTTCGATAGGCTTTTCCTTCCAAATGCACGTCTGTAGTGGTTTGAGTGAAAGCAAAACCAATAAAAGCCCTGGACAGTACTCGTTGGAAAAAACAAGGTCAACATTGGATACGGCAATACGACAAGGTGTAGATATATATACACCTTGTCGTATTGTCAACGTTCTCATGCACCTTGTCGTATTGTTAAAAACAAGGTTAACGTTTAATACGACAATACTACAAGGCGTATATATATACACCTTGTCGTAATGTCGTATTAAACGTCGACCTTGTTTTTTTTCCACCGAGTACTGTCCAGTGCCTTTAATGGTTTTGTTTTCACTCAAACCATTAGATACGGGCAGTCGGAGGAAAAACCAATAGAAGCAGCTGGTCGCGCTCATTCGTGCTTGTCTGGAGTTCATGTGTATTCCGAACCGCAAGCTGTACATATATACGCCTTGTCGTATTGTCGTAATACACGTTGGCCTTGTTTTTTCCACGGAGTACTGTCCAGGGCCTTTAATGGTTCCGTTTTCGGAACTGAACTGAACCGAAAAAATAAGTAACGGTTACCTGTTCACAACAAAACGGCTCGACCATCTGTTGTATATTACGTAGTCAATGCCATTCAGGCCTTTTTCTTTCACACACCATGAACTGCGTATACCCTTCCATGCACTTTTTCGTTGGGACCAATCAAAACTCTATCGACGTTCTCTTTGTGGTCGCAATAGGGCAAGAAAAGGAGAACCAATGTAGAAATGGTATGTGGTTGCTGGTAGCGCGAGCAGAGTGCAAGGCCGACCAAACGAAATGCCATTATCGGCAGCTCGCACGCGATATGAAACGACTTCGCCTTTCCCTCGCTGCGGCGTTATAGGAGCAATCAGGCCGCAAGAATGCTGAGTGCTCCACTGGGCAACGGCGAAGGCCCACACCCGACGTGCGCAAACGTTTTTTTTTTTATTTCATAGTTTGGTTAGGAAGGTTGCACACCTGGAAAGTGTAAATGTGACCAGCAGGAGTTGTTCAGCCGTTTTCGGCTGACGAGAAGTATGCGGGTTCGAGCACCGTTCTCCGTGACCGTTTTCCTGGTGTAGATGGTAAACGAGAACATCCATGTTTCGAGATTTAGACGCACCTTAGTTATCCCCGAGCGGTTTAAATTACTCTTCCGCCTTGCAACATAACATCCGCCGCGGTGGCTCAGTGGCTAAGGCGTTGTGCTGCTGAGCACGAGGACGCGGGTTCGATTCCCGGCTGCAGTGGCCGCTTTTCTGATTGAGGCGAAAGGCAAACGCCCGTGTGTACGAGATTTCGGCGCACGTTTAAAGATCCCCAGGTGGTCAAAATTATTCCGGGGCCCTCCACTACGGCGCTCCTCATCGCCTGTGCTGCATCGGCGCGTTAAACCCTAAAATCAATCAAGCCTTGCAACATAATCTGGGCCTGAGAACAGAGGAGCAGCATCGTGCAAGCACGCCAATATTTTTAAGTGTTTCCACGGAAAAACAACAAAAAATAAAAAGGCGCACATCTCATGGTTTAAAATTATTTTTATAAGCGAAATTATATAAGCGAACTCGAATAAGCAAAATACCAAAATGTGGATAGTGCTGTATACACATCCTTGCGTTTGTCCGATCTTTCACAACCAAACGTGTCATAAATGCAAAGGAAGCGAGTGCCATGGTTCCTGGTATATTCGTCAGTTTTCCATGAGGTCAGACTGGACAAGCCCGCGTTTTTGACAAGTACAAATAATAACAGATATAGCAGGAAAAAACTGCTTAGTTATAAAAAAACGGTGGCGGGAAACAGTGATCGAACCCACATACTTCTGGTCATATTTATTGTGACGCACACACCCGTGATAGCCATCGCAAAATATATTCTAGTAATCAAAGCAATGCTGCAATGACTGAGCGTTAACTAAAGCTTACTCTTAACAAAATTCCCTCTAGAAGGTGACAGCTAACAAATTATTCCAGTTGATCAAATAATCAAATTCATATTGGTAGCATTTAACTGGGCTGTTATGCTACAACTGATACGAAATGCACACCGCTGGTATTAATCGCTGGTATTTAAACACGCGAGTGCACCGGCCTAACTCTACGCTTTGACGGTTACCGTGATGGGGGATTTTCTAGCGAGGATTTTGATATCAACAGAAAAATGAAGGGTAGAAAATATACACCACCATCATATCTCTCACCGGTGGCTCTATGTTGTCCCTATAGGACAACATGATGTCTTTGCAGGAGAACAGTTCGTAAATGGGTACTAGTTCATCTGCTTTTCTAATATCTTGCAGAATTGTTTAAAGTTTGCGTTGAAACTGCACCACTGTTATTCGGAAACAGCAGCATTTTTAATTGTTGTTTGTATTTTGGTATTGTTTTAAAGTACGTAATCTTTTTGTCTCACTTAGCTGATAATTCAACTCATCGAACCGAATCGCGAACCGGTTCAAGCTTGCGAATCGGTTCGAGACCCGGTTCGGAAGCTGCCGATAGATGTATACATGCATTTTTCGTGTGTGCGTGCGCGCGTTCGTGTGCGTGTGCAGGGGGGAAGGATTGCCCCCCGACCACTGCTCTTTTTCAATTCTTTTTTTCTCAATGCTTCGTAGTAGTGAACGCATACCAGTTAGTTCTATCACCTACTTGATGTTTCAAGAGGGCAGTGATCACAGAATAGTGAAGAGCCGAGTAGTGCTGGATCCGAAAATAAAAAGAACAAAACAAAGCAAAATAACAAAACAAAAAAAACAAAAAACAAAACAAAATAAAGAAACATAACTTAGAGAGACGGAGTAGAAAAGTATAGAATAGCGCTATAGAACAGATTAATGGCCTTGGCGGGGGAAGAAGATAGCATTGATGTACACAGTGACACCTGGTGAAAATGATCGCAGTCAGCACTGGTTATTGCAGGGGGGAATCCACAGGAAGGAACTGATTGAAAGACGCAAAAATATGGCAGCAGCAGCATTTTCGAATGAACGAATAGAATTGGCTGCGATTTCCAAGTTTGGCAAAAGAAAAACCGCGGACATTCATGCCTACAATATTGCGAGAATCAAAAAAGCATAAAAAAAACCGGAGGTAGTTTGAAATCAACCATGAAGAGACTTCCCACTTGCGCTGACGCCTTATATACACTAACGGGTGAAGGAGGTAATACAGTCGATCCCGGATATATCGAACCCGGACATATCGAATTATTGCATATATCGAACAGTGCAAACATCCATTCGGAAATTCTATGGAAAAGTATAGCACGTTTGTACGCGTGTATCGAAAGCTTGTTTGCCGTCAAACTCCATATATCGAACGCCATGATGAAAGTTCCCCTGCAAGTGCGCTTCTCACTAATGGAGCCTTAGGGTGATATGAATCTCCGCCCCGGACGCACACTTGGGTGGCTGACAATACTTGCAAAGAAACGATATGCCTTCAATACCTGCTCGACCTTCTCGATGCGCTAGCTCGACCGCAGGGTGTGATTGCGAAACGGATGGGAGGCGTTGTGACCCAGCGGCGGGCGGCTCTGCTGGCATGGAGACCGGTGCATGGAGAGCCGGTGGCATGGAGACCGGTGCAGCGCGGTGCATGTTTGTTGTATTAGCGGCGGTGTGTCTTCGGAGCCATGGCCGCAGAAAGGACGGAAGAATTTGGACCTAGTAACGAAGGCGGACACCATAAGATGGGTGGAGGCCAGTGAAAAGTAGTCGTCGGTTGCAGAGGCATTTGAAATTTCGAAATTTTTCACAGCACGTTTGAGCACGACACTTGGTAGCAAGCTGGCGTAAGGCGAAGGCAGCTCGGCCATTCTGGAGTGTGTCATATGCGTGTTACTGCAGCTGGTTCAGAAGGGCGACGTCGTCGCTGCTCTACACGAGAGTTGTGCAGACACAAAGGGCTACAGCGTTGAGTGAATCGAGAGTGAATTAGAGAGCGCTCAACATTCCCATGCACCATTCCGGATGCTGCAACAGCACGTAAGTTCGTAAGTGTTGATCAAAAGTGTGGCGGATCGCAACGATGCGGCGATCGCTGCGGAGATCGTCGTTACCGAAGTAGCCAACCTTATTAGCGACCATGATGACGTTCCCAATCACCTACGGCTACCGAGCTTGCGTAATTCGCGGCCTTGCCAGCGGAGTGGACAGCGCCGGGCTTTCTCATTAGAACACTGTTAGTAAGCTTGAGGACAGTTTGGTGAACTTCCTGATGCAGAATATGCAGCAAGCGAAGCTCACGGACTTTTTTCCGACGAGTTTCGTATTTCCGTGCTTTGAGGAAGAAATCGGGTAGCTACCGTTTTTCGCGATCTTGGAAATCTCTCAGTGATGTGCGGAGTTTGCAGATAATCTTCAGATGGGCACATTTTATATTTCGAATTATCGATATATCGAACTTTTTCGCGATCCCCAAGGAGTTCGATATATCCGGGATCGACTGTATAACAAACAACATGAATGATATTTTGGAAATGACGGGAAAGTTCTACACAAACGTCTTCGCTTCTGAGGACACCTCAGAAAACTGTTTTGAAAGGACTCACCGTGCAGAACAAACATCAATTTTAACAGCAGATGAAGGTAGAAAGAGCGCTCGGAGTTATAAAAAAAGGGCGAAATATCAGATGATTACAAAATGGCAACCAATCTATTGCCTAATGGGGCAGACATAGCGTTGGAGAACAAGTGATTTGTCGCTGTAAGATGGCGTTTAATGAGGAATATGATTTTAAAACTCTGACGCTTAACGTAGCTCGGTTGTATTAAAGCGTGCATGTGTTCAGCGCCGTAGTTCATCCATTGAAGGCGCGAAAAATCCCAGTACTTATGGAATTTTTCGACGAGGGCCCGAATTTCGTATGCACGGGTGTTTGTGTTATTTGCCTACGCAGCTGAAAGTGGCCGCCGAAGCCTGGACTTGATCCCACCTCCTAGAATTGCTTGCAAGAGTGTGCAGTATCGACGGAATTTGTCTCGAATGACAGCTTTGAAAGAAAAGCTCCCCCATATGTTCTCACTATGTCTCACAACATCAAAGATGCTCCTGGCATGAAAAACACGGAGCCTAATTCTAATATACAAAAAAAGGTAATGCCAGAGCTAAGAACTTACAGGCCCATCAGCGCACTATCTGTTATGTGTAAGTAGTTACTCACGAAGGCAATGCTTCTTCGCATAATCAACACCCTTGACTATTAACAACTGTAGGAGCGCGCCGGATTTAGAATGGCTCTCAAAAACAATGAATCATATTCATGCCATAAACCCAATGAATCATGTTCATGCCAGATACTAAGTAATCGAAAAATCTGCGGAATGCTGTAAATATATTCATAGACTGTGAAAAGGCATTTGACGCAGTAGCCACCGCTGTAGCGAAATCAATGAAAGATTCGCGGAGTAATGGAGCCATACGTTGCGTTTTTTGAGGACATCTACGAAGGATGCACGGGTACGAATCTTCTTCATAAGAAAAGTAAAAAGTTTTCTATTAAGAAAGATGTCTGGTAAGGAAGCACAGTCTCTCCGAAATTGTTCACAGCCTGTCTGAAGGGAATATTTAGGAAACTCACTGCGCTTGCACCAGTGGCTTTTTTTTTTTCAGCAATAGGGAAAAAGTATAGGGGGTGTTCAGAACTTTCTCAGAATGTGAAGGAGAAAGCCCATGGACTTCTGTTGGTCTGTTGTTGGACATTCTGTTGAATTTTCATGTTTCTCTCATCGGGTCGCTGCCGAAGTTTCATGTATATCCGCTTTAACAGCAGAGCCTTTTAAGCTTGACCTTGCTCCGTTGGCGTTAGTAAAAAAATACAAAGAAAAAACTCCAGCGGCGTGAGGCGTACGGCACGACGTTCGCGCAGTGGCTTTGGCAAAATAAATCTGGTGAGCGCACGTGTCGTGAGGAGCGCCGTGTGAGGAGCTTCCGCCTTCGTCATCGTCGTCGTCTTCTGCTCGGCGGACCCGTGGCGCGCCGGTTGCTACATTGCTCCCCCCCTGTAGAGCCGGAGGCCGTTGTGTTGCCCACGTGACGGTTTTGGTCGGTTGAGCTTTGGAATTACGGGGCGGGGTCGTTGAGACGGGGAAGCGCCCCTGGGTGGGCCGCAGGGAGGCGACGTAAGCGGGCTTGACGACTCGGTCGGCGGCGACGACGTCTTGGCGACCGTTAATGTCGAGGGTTATCAGTCTTGGGTTGCTGCTCGCCGTACGAGGAACGTGCATAGACTTGCTCCATCTGCTCCCTCTTTCCCGGGATCCGCTGTCAGTGTGGGGTAAGGTCGACCTCGTTGCCTAGGTCGACCCTCAGCCCTGCTGTTTCTCCAGCCTTGCACCACTCGTGCAAGCAACGCCATTTTTTCCCGACGGTGGTTACGAAAAGTGGCATTTAGGGCTGCTTCAGCCTCTTCCGCCGAGGCGCACTTTGTCGGACTTCCCCGCCCGCGTCTATGGTTTGGTGCGGTGTCACCCAAAGCGATGTGCCATGCGCCAACGTATAACAAGTAATTTTAAATGTACACGCACAGAATCCTCTCTCCGAAGTACGTAATTAAAGGCCTTCTCATGCTGCGCTGCTTGGCTGCGCGCCAAGTGGGTAGGTTACTGATCTCTCGAGAAAAAGAGGGGATAAACAAAAGCTCACGAAGGTGCGTTAACGCTGAAGTACACCAAATTGCTGTTATTTCGATGAGGAACGATGGCGAGGGTTGAAACCAATGTGTTTAGCTTCGAAATATCCATAGCTTTAAATTCCCACTGGGATGCGAAAAAAAAATTCGGTCTCAATGATGTAATATTCAGTTTCGTGAGAAGTCGTTCAGTAAGCACGAATTCCAGGGGGGCATATATACTCATTCTTTTCGTTTTGAGTTTTCTTTGTAGCGAGATGTGGATATGTGTCGCTAAATTAAACTACTTCTGGGTTGTACTGGGTGACTTCTTGTTGCGTTTGGCATTTCTTCTTTTTGTTTTTGTTTGTTTCGTCTGACCAGTCATGTACAGTCACGCTATTGTAAAGAGTCAATATGTTAACCCCGCCAACTATTCTATTTTGTGCGGAGATACAGGGCGTTACACGATTAAAGCTCTGGGTTAAAACTCGGCAAAGAAAGCTTACGCCCTAGTTGACGTAGCGAAGTTTTTCGGACTCATTTTTTTTTAATTTCAGGCACCTCGTACGAATGAAACGGATAGATTGTGTAGCTAAGTCAGTATTTTATCATTTAATGCGTAATCCATATTTGTTTAACGTACCACCCTTTGGCGCGAAATGTGTTGGACAACCTCCTCGTATGCGCATAGTATTGCAATTAAAACTAGCACTGAGAATGAGTGTTGGATGTCGCAAAGTAATAAATCTTAAACGAGCGTCAAAAAGAGCTCCGAAAAGAAAATGACACCGTCAAAAGGCACAGTCGCGTATGCAAAGCTACTCGCCGACAGCAACATCTGTGCGTGTCCTCGTGCCACCTGTCACACGATCTGCTTGGAAAAAAAATGCCGCACGTGCGCTCCCAGTCATAAAAAAGAATAGAACACGGTGCAGTTGAATGCATTCAACGTTGTTCAGATGTATTGCGAAATTTGGAGCAACTGGGACGCCGAATTCCAATAGAAATGTACGAGCAGAGGGCGGAACCAAAAGGTATTCAGGTAAAGTCGTGCCTTTTTTGGACAAACAAAAGGAAATTAAACGGAACAGCTATTGCAATATGTTCGTGGCCTCACTCACACAGACACAAAAAAAAAACGAACATCAAAACAGGATACCGACGATATTCTACGTATGGTAACATCTAACGAATCGTCCCTAGCACAACTAAATGCCGTTTCCGCTTTTCCCTCCCTGACTCTCGGTCGCTCTCGCCGTTGATCTGTTTCGCCGGTGATTCACTGCGGATTCCGCACAGACATTCGTGCAGGTGTTCCACACTGCACGGGCTGTGAAAGTGTGCGCTGCGCGTCACGGTGGCTCCAAGCTCGGAGGGGAGCAGTCGCCGCGATCCCGTCGCGGATGGAGCGGCTTTTGTCGGGTTCTCTGTGAACGCGTATGCGTACACGAAGCCACGTAAATTCTTAGTACTTTACGTTACCGTACTTTTCGCTAGGTGTTCGGAGTCATTTGAGGCGCATTGCCGTGAACCGCTATCTACCATACACTTTTTTTTGGACGTCGCCAACTGTCGTCGGTATCGTCTGCAACACTTCGCTTCGTCGTCTGCTGCGCTCGTGTTCTCGCCTATCCGTCACTGCTGTCGCCGCAGTTTCACACTTCAGAAAACGACAGTTCCTCTGTTTGGAATTTCGGCTTTTTGCCGAGTGGGGCGACGTTGGTGAAAGTGTTGTGCAAACTTCTTAAACGTGTGCGCCACCAATATGTCGTCGCCATCCATCGGCAGGACCGAACGAAGGACGACATCTGAGCACGACGACGCCGGCTCATCTTCCAACGACCACATGACGGTTGCGGCCATCTCGAAGGACGGGTGGTCGGGTCTTGGTGCGCCGGACGCCGGACACGGGAACAACCTGAAGCAGCCCGAAAGAAGTGAGTATGATCGTTGTGAAATTTCATTTCTTTAAAAAGAAGATAGCGAGAGAAAAAACTTAAAACAGAAAAGATTATAATCTTAATTGTGTGCCTGGGTGGTATCCTTACTTCAGGATACCACATGACCTGCCCGCTTCTCAAGTTCTTTAAACCAGGTTCCCTTGGGCTCAAGTCCAGAGCAGTTGAGAAGGGCTAGCAGTTCTCGCTGGTGGGGAGGAGGAATCTCTTTATTTAGTCGTAGGTTGGTTTACGGAAGCGGTGTGGCTGCCGGTTTGAGGCCGGCAGCGACGTTAGCAGCACGGGTGACCAGAAGTATTTGAACCTCTGGGTCCGAGCTGCCAGCGCTCCCTCCTTCTGCTCTTCACTAACTATGCGTGGAAAGGGGTCTTGAGGACAGAACCACATGGAGTGGACCAGCGTGGCTAGGTCCCCGCAGAGTGTACAATTTGGCAAAGGGAATAGCGAGAGGTGAATTCGGTGCAGAAGGGCTCGACAGGCCAAGCAGTGCATCTGCAGGAGTCGGCATAAGCGCTCCTGATCGTTGGTTAGCTTAGGGTGGGCAGGACGGTATTGACGGCGAGCGAGGCGGTAATGCGCAGTGGTATCGTGGTACGTGATTAAGTGATCCCTGGCTGACCTGGCACCGTGGTAGGGAACGAGGCTGGCACCGGCACGGATAGTAAGTCCTCGTGCTGCGTTGTGTGCTGCCTCAATTTCCCCCCAAGCCGGTGTGCGTCGGGGTCCAGACGATGTCTACCAGGAAGGTCGGAGGATTTTGAAGGAGAATTTTGGACGCCACGGGCGATAAGTACCCGCGGGCGATGTTTTGAACGGCCGCTTGCGAATCCGTGATTCTAATTATGGGTGAGGGCCGAGTCGTTAGTGCTTAGCCACCTTCTCTGCCGCTGCCGGGATGGTGGTGCCGACAGTTAGGGAGTTAACAGTGGGGAAGGAATGGGAGGTGGGTAACAAGCCTAAACCTCGTGAAACTTATCGTAGATATATACACAGAAATGGCATCGCAAATCCGTTTTGCTATAAAAAAATGGAATGCAGGACATGACAAAGTGTTGATTTGCAGCCTGCGTAATATAGGTTCGTCTTCTGTACTTATCCCTTTGTCGGGAGCAGGGTGGAGCCTATGGTTTTTTTTAAATTGTCTAGTATTTTTTTTTAACTTAGGAAGGTATCCTCTGGGTCCTGGGTCAGAGGGCGCGTGGGTCAAATTCCTATAAGAAAGAGCTCGGGCGACAGCGTCTCGGCAGCCTCATTTTCTCCGAGACTCTGATTCCCAGGAACCTGCAGATGATTTTATTTTTGTTTATTTTTTGGGGGGGTCAGAAAACTTGGTTGCGGATTTCAGCAGTTGGAAAGAGTGACCTCCCCAAGAGTAGCCGGCGCCAGACATGTGCGCCAGGCTACTCCTTCTCACGTTAGTTACAAAGAGTCTTAGGAAAGGTAACAAAATACACCACTACACAAAACCCTAAACAACAAAAATTTATCGCTAAGATTAAGCAATTGGGCATAATTGTGAACGTCGAGTGAGAGGAACGGCACAGAGTGGGATTATAGAGAATCCACCGCAGGGCACAGATACATACAAAGTACGCACTAGACAATACACATTACACACCAGTGACAATATAACAAGTTTGCACATTCAAAGGCATACCAAAACTAATAAACTAATAAAAGCCCAGAACGTGGCTAAAAAGAGCTAAAGGCGAGGAATGAACCGCTGATAAAACTAATGAGAGCCGGGACTGCGGCCGGACTGTAAGAGTAGCCTGAAGGCAGAACTCCCTTGCTGGAGGTTGAGCGGCGTGTTGTCCAAATACATTGAAACACTTTTAAAACGCCGTCGTTTAGCGTCTTAACAGGGACACTCTAAAATGAGGTTAACAGTGCTTTCATCAGAATGACTGCATGCTATGGTAATTTTGTGCAGGGAACGCTTTCCGCAAGCAGTGCCACTTCGTAGGCGGTGTATAAGCGTCTCTAACCTTCTGTTTACGGTTATCGGAGTTGAAGGCCTTAACGGAGAATCAATGTCAAATAGCAGCAGGCTGTTTTGTGCTCGTGCAGCAAGCCACGTAGAGGGTCAAAAGCAAACATATGTTGTCTTTTAACAGGTGTCGCGATTGTAGAGGGTAGAGCGGCAGATTTTCTGCACATCGCAAGGAATCCGTTGAAAAAGTAATGGTGTATACCTCGGAGGCCTTAGTGAAAACTTTTAAGGTTTCATATACCAGAGAATAGTTTAAAACGCTGCTTTTGTGTTTAAAGGTGGTGACGCCGCTTTGGAGCCAGAGAGAACGAACCAGTTTTAAGGAACTGTCACGCCGCATTTGAGACGCAGAATCAACAGAACGGCATAAAGTTTCGCAGTAGTTCATGAAGTCTGATAGAATAACCGACAGTGCTGTTCGTAATTTAATTCCGGCATAGCAAACGCGGACGTGAAAGTATTAGCTTGGCAAGATCCATCTGCCTAAATATGTGCGGAGCCGGAGTACCACGTGCATAATTATTTAAGAGCTAGTTGCTGCGCGACGAGCATAGCTATATCTCATTTTCTCAGTTTCCCGTTCACAGTCAGCCCAATCATTGCAGAAGAAAGAAGCCGCGGGGGATGCTCCGTACCACCTGTCCGAAATTCATGCGTGCGTGAAGGAATTTTGTGTTCTGCCAGCACGCTCTGCACTTAACCGCCTCTTTCAAAAATGGCATGTTTAGGAGGATTTTGATATGCGAAGGAAGTGCTGACGCGTTTTTACTGTTCGCATCACAGTGAGGGGACGGTTGGCTAGCTTCAGCAATTACACGAGAACTTGACGAGGCTCGAGGGACACCTAAGCAAACACGAAGGCTCCCAGCCAACAGCCTTTGAAGTATCTCGTTAACGGGCTGTGAGAACCCATTAAAAACTAGGGTTGAGGAAGCAATCCTTTTTATTAGTGTACCGTGAATCTTCACTGTAGGAATGACGTTGATCCGCCTCTTGATGTGCCTGTGAGCTCCTCCAACTTGCTTGTGGTAGTCCCTAGTGTGGTGTACGCTGAATGGCTTGGTGTTTGGGCAGTCCCACTTGATATGGGCCTGCTTACTGCACAGCGTGCGCAGTTTGGAGGGGGGTGTCTCTATTGTTCTGTAAAGGCAAGTGTAAGCGGCGTGTTTGTCTGTGTTTGTCCAATTCTAGGATCACGTGACGGTAGAATCCGCCAATCGGATAAATAGGCTTGATGCGAGAGTAGGGTTATTACGGTTCTGGACTTGGTCACTGATGTCGGGCGTTCAGAAAACTGTTTCGCAGGCGAGCAGGGCAGCTTCTTTATTCCACGACCTACCAATTTTTTGCGTTTTTTTTTTTCGTTTAAACGTCTTTCGTGGTTGGAATTGTGCTGAGTGAGTTACCAAAGGCTAGTTCTTTCGAACTGCACAAAGTTGTTTTGTCTTAATGGCCCCTTTAACGCAGTGTGTAGTGTGCCGTCCGACGGCACTCCAGCTGATCGCTGCACGCATGGCTAGTGTGCCGTCCGACGACATTCGAATATTTAAGACTAGGCTAGCACCGGCCAAATCGTCTGGCGTTGTAGTGTAGAGGATCCGTCCAAGGACGGTGGTTCGAGACCGGCTCTTGCCTCGGTTGTTTTTCTTTTTTAATCGTTAAATTGAACTTAAATTGGATTTTCATGGCGTAGATTAGTTTTGGTGCTTTAAATGATTTTTTTATGTGCGTTAGGTCATGTTATGTTATCTTTTGGTTAGGGTTGTCTAGCTTTACGTTATCTAGAGCGATGTAGTGCCAGACGGCAATTTTGTTACAAAACGCCGGTGGACGTCGATATAGTGGAGTGCTTATAATAACGTCGGACGGCACTCTAGACATGGCTCCCCTGTAAAGTGATGGATAAAAGGATGGATTTGCTTTTGATGAAAATTTGGAATGGTGGCAAAGCTTGTCGCTGGCCTATGCCGTGTGAGTGAAAGCAAACCATTTATAACAAGGAGAAAAAGGTGGGAGGACATGAAAGACAACTCCTAATGTGACGCTGCAGCAGGGAAATGACAAAAGAAAAGCGAGAGAAGCGCTTCTCAATAAAGAGAAAAAATAACAACGGATTCAAAAAATGACTCGCAGCACGCGCGACGGAGTGCGCAGTACTTACCAACACGTGCGACAGACGCGGCAGCGTGCGTATGAAAAAGCAGTAATGTACGTACAAACATTGAAACACAGTCGAGTGGCGAAAATACGCCGCGAGTAGTACAAAATAAAATAAGAAGACAATCAGCGCAAGCTGGTATTTCGGCTAGACGTTTGCGACAGATGCCTTTGCTGACAGAGGCAATTGTTCGCAGCTAAGTACACGCCAGCCCTTTATGTATTCTTGGCATCGAAGCATTTACAAAGACACTAAATTTATGGCCACAGTTGAACGCGGCAGCAACCGCAGTTGCAGTAAAGAATGTGAGATTCCGTGCGACCTTGCTTGACAGTAAGAGGACTTGCCACAGCCCGAATTCAGCTGTACACTCTGGTATGTCGAGCTTTGAGATCAACCGCAGCACCTTACTCTGCGGTTACGCCAAGGATTACTTCATCGCCCAACGCCGTTGTTGAATAGGCAGCAGACGCGTCGCAGCTGTCTTCCACCAAAGAATGTCTGTCATTCCGGAGGTATTCACTAGTGAGAACGAAAAAAAAAGGAGGTAGAACAATGTTCAAGTTCGGGTTGACTCATAGTTCAAAAGAACTTCTCTATCATGAGTAAGCGAGAAGATACGCATGCTGCGTAAAACTGCGTATGCTTGAAATATGCTTGAAATACTATGCTTGAAATATGAATAGTACAAAAAAGGGGGGGAAATGTTGATACAGCGATTGTGAAAACACGGTGACGCAGCAGTAGCGCCACAGCTGTTTAAACGTTGCAGAAACACCACACGTGGAAAAACACCCACGCCGGGTACAAGTGTTGCAACAAGCCAGCTGTATGCCGAGGGCCACATAGAGTTGTGTTTTCGTGCGTGGTACACAGTTCAATTCTAGTCTGATTTATTCACTTTACATTCCATATATAGAATAACACTAACTACGTTCCTAGCTGTTCGTCTCAAATGTGTCAATTGCGTTCTGCTGCGCGACATATAAGCAATAACAGTGCTCAGGCGCGACGACAGTTCAAAGTTCAAAGTCCTGCCGTGTAAGAGGAATAGTGACGGAGCGCAGAATGTGCAACTGATCTGTTTATCGAGCACTGCCAACGCATACGTGCCAAAGTATCTCAGCGGTGCGTCCACGCGTATCTGCATACGTATCTTCATTTTATAGTTGTGGCGGTTCCAAGGCTCTATTAACGTACACGGTACAAGACCAGCCACAACTACATGCCTCTTAAGTTTGAGTGGTGTGGTGATCCGGTCCCGTAGTGCTTTCCTTGATTGTGTAACTGAGTTATCCCGCTTACCTGCACTACAGCTATGCGTTGGTGACGCACGTACGTATGGACTGTTGAATTTTGGTTGCAACCAGACTTGCGTTAAGTCTTGCGGGCAAGAAGAACCTTCGGTGAAGCTAGATAGCGTGACCGCAGACGAGCTACGACGACAAACCGGGCCCCTAAAGTGCTCTGCTCCTAAAATCGGTTAGATAGCATCACGTCGGGTGTTTTCCGGCCAAGATATTAGCCCAGTGCCTTCTCCTTGCAGCCGGTCATCGCTTTCGAATGGGTCGGTTCGAAGTACGGGTGAGCAATCCACTCCTTATGGATCTTAAGCGTCTGTCTGGCGTCTATACACTGCATTCGAAGCAGGTAGCTGTTCTGCGGTTTGCTGCCTTGCAGTGATGAACGAGAGAACGTTTTAAAAGTGCGTACTTTCGGTCAGCGGGTAGTGGTTGCGGCTAACGCATTTGAAATTTTACTGGGGAAGAAAGTGCTTCGGGACAATTCATTGCTATGCCCCTTCATGTGCATGAAGGGCCTGCTGTTTTCGTTGAATTGGCCTTACGAAATTCAAAAGAACAAGTCTTCACATTCACGAATACATGGTCTCTGTCAATGCGCTCACGAATACTTGCATCTGTTTTGTTTCGCGGCATGCAATATTTATTACTGCTGCAACATGGCATTGACACCATGTTTGCCGATTCTCGTCAAGTAGACTGTCGAGTCGCTGAAGGGTTCATGAAGAGAAAATACAACTTTGTTCGATTTGAAAGAACCAGTCTTTGGTAACTCACTCAGCTCCATTCCAGCCACGAAAAACGTTTTTTAAACAAAAAGCAAGAAATATTGAAGAACTTTCAAATCCCGCGCTACAGTAATAATTTACGATGGCAGCACTAAAACACGCTAGTTAAGTGCACAATAGCATTCAAGTGACCCGATCAAACAAAACTAGAGTCTCCCACTACTATCGCCCAGTCGTGTATTCTCGGCGCTGTCTGAGGCAGGTGGCAGCCAGTATCACACAAGCAAGATTCTACTGACGTCATTGAGACACTGCCGGAAAAAGGCTGGGGAGTCGCCACGGTTTCGTGTTTTTCTTTACTGACTGAATTATTTCTTCGAATTTTTTTAATAAAACGGGTACAGTGTTGTTGGGACAAAGCATTCTTCTTACTTAATTAACGTTGTTCTTCGCGCCCCCTTTATTGGTGTTCTAAGGAAACATCGCAGATATACGGCCCCCTTTTCTACCTCCTCCTCCTCAAATAACGTTATGTCCCCCGCCGATGGCGTCCAGGGCCGAGCGTGACGAGCGGGGGCGAGCCGGCCGGCTGCTCGGTGCAATGCCGCTACGTGCTCATCGTGCTGGGCTTCCTGGGCCTGGCCAACGTGTACGGCATGCGCGTCAACCTCAACGTGGCCCTGGTCGCCATGGTCAACCACACCGCCGTCCAGGAGACCACCAAGCCCAGCGACTGCCCGGACCCCAGGGTTGTGGTCAACATAAACGGGATCTCGTACGCTAATTCGAGCCGGCTCCACGGAGGCGAAATTCGCGAGAGGGTGAGTTTGTGGCTCCGACGTTTCCGACCTTTAGCATAGCATCGTATTGCTACTAATCGAACCGCGAACGATTTATCAGTTGTCCTATCGTTCGGAATGTTTTCGTCGCGGACGCCAACGAGGAGAAATGGCGCCGAAGCGCCACCAGCGCTGTAAGGCGAGCCGTACTGAAGGGATGATTTAGAACACCTTGGTTAACGTGTCTAAGAATTTCGACATGCAAGCTTTGTTATCTTCCGCTTTCATTAGAAAAGCGGCAACCGTGGCCGGGAGTCGAACCCGCGACCACGTGCTCTGCAGACCGAAACCTTAATCACCAAGGCTGTGAAAAGACTGAGTTTCCCGCGGGGAATCAGCAACGTGAGACGAGAACAAAATGCAACATAGGTGCAACAAAAACCAAGGTAAACGCGGTGGCAATTGGGGTGGGTACCACACCCCTGCGAAATAAAAATTCCTCTGGAAACTAAAGTAATCTCCTACGTGTTTTGAAGGCAAGAGATCATTAAAGACTTCTTTGCGGCAACGTCATGCTTGCGTCTCTTTCTTCGCTTTCGTTTCTTGGAGGAGAAACTGGAGGCGAAACTCCGAAATTGCTGGCGAATTCGGCTAAACGCCGTATCCGACAGTCAGCCGCCGTGCTGAAAATTCGCTCCAGTAGGTTCCTATACTGCTTCACTTAGGCCGTTGCCCGACCTTCAGATTATCGTTGCACGAAGCGAACCAGTGTGCGCCACGTGAGCTTACTTTCTCTCATATCTGCCGAAAGCGTTATATATGTTGATTTCTATTGTTTAGTCTAATCTATTCTATTCAGTGTTCGGGCGGGAGGAAACGCCCCGCTTGGTTCGGCCCAAACCCCCCTTAGCATATAACGACGCACTTCGAACGATCCCGGTTGCCGCAACACAAGCTATATTATCTTCGGTGTTGTTAAGCTACACGCTTCTCTGTTCGCTCGGCATTTTTTCCCTCGATCACCTGGATTGAGAGGTTCCTCACTCCGACGGAAGGGCGTTGCCTAGAAGCGGCGCATGCTGTCGAAAAATGAATACGGCAGTGGTTAAGACGAGCTTCCATTCACGCGCGACGCAAATTATCGAAGCGAAGGCATGCATGCTCAAGCCTAATGACTCGCCATCCGGGAAGAGACCGATCAAAATCAGGAAAGACGAAGCACAACTGCACGGTTGTCATAGATGTTCAGTCATGGACAGCCTGAGCTGAAACGATGGAACGGCGGCCGACATATACGTTATTTAGGAACAGGGGAAGAAAAAAAAACAGACAACTTGAACTCAATAAATTCCATCCCGTAAAGATATCTGGTATGTGCGGGACGACATTTATTTCGTTCAGGTGCTTTTTTTTTTTTTTTTTTTTGCCCAGTGTCCTAAAGTATTCTGTCGGCCGCCGTTTCAGCTCAGGCTGTCCATGACTGTTACATGACCTGCTGCACGCCAGCGCCGGCGATTTGGACGGCGCTGTTGGGAAAGCACTGAATGGCTCGTTCTGCAATCGCGCGGAAGGGGCTGTGTGTTGGAATGCGCCTGCAGCTGCTGGTACTGGGATCAATGTTCCTCAAAGCTGCTCTTCAATGTCACCAAGGCTAAAAAAAGCGCTTTCCCCCTTTGCTTGTTGTAGCTCGCCGCAAGAGATCTGCTCAGTTTCCGAGCAAAATAATTATTACGCCACTGTTCTGGACTCTAGAACATGTTTCTGGTGTGGCACAAGCCCACGCTTACGTTTTCCAGCCGCGTACACGTGCATGGCGTTGCCACGTAGTTGTTTGCACGTTACTGAAAAAAAAAGCTGAGCCGTCGTATGCCGTATCAGGATCGACAAGGCTTTCTTTCTTGTATAGGGAACAAGTGTGATTATTTGCGAGTATAATTACATTTGAGGTTGTGCGATTGAATAGCTTGGAACATGAACAATAATCCTTCTCATTGCGAACTGTCTGGTTGCAATGTCTGAAAGCATCAATCGTAGACAATATTAATGGAAAGTTCGACTGAACGTGGAGAAAATTGATGTGTTCGTTTCCCCGACGTCCGGTGTCGATCAGGAACCCAATCGCCCGGGGTCCGGTTGATTTGGCAGGAGACTCAGCAGGGCGATGGTGAAGTTCTCGAAGATGGTGGTGGAATTGATGAGCTCGACACGCGGTTGATGCGATGAGAAGTGAAGAATTTACTATAAAACTATTTACATTACATTTACAGCCTACACGAGTGATAAAAGAAAAACTCCAAACTACAGACTCAAGCTCAAAGTGCGTACAGATCACATGAGAGTCCCGAACCCCGATTCTTACTCTCTTCTGCTCCAAGTGTGCGCAAACCCCTTGAGCGTCATCAGCTGGGGCTCTGTTCCCGTTGCGGAATCCGTATAGCTGCCAGGTACGCAATCGAACCCTAAACTTCCGACGCGAACCGTCAGTCTACCTCTAGGCACGGGGGCCCAAATCTCCCCGGGATCGGACGAGACCCCACGTGTTTTCGCAATCTGCCTTGCTCAAATACTCAGACAAGAGCGCTGCTTTCCGCCAATGTTCGGCTTTATAAAACATTCGAATCTTTCCCTCTGAGAGACGCCGCTTCAGATTTTTTACGTGCATAGGTAAAGGCCAAGGGTTCCCACAGGCAGCTCGTATACCGAGCAATTAGCCGCCACAGCGCACCGGCCGAATTTAACACTCAGTGGAAGGAACGCGTGTTGGCTCTGTGTGTGCGGGAGGTACTGAAGGGGGGAAGGGGGGGTTGGCGGTGCGCCGACACATAGCAATCTTCCCCTCAGTCGATACAAAGACGTACGACCGACCAAACATCGTCGCCTTTTCTAATAGAATCGAACACTCTATTAGTAGGGAGGGATCCCTATGCGCGAGGTCAGCATTTTGAAAGACGCACTGCGACCAGCAAAGCTGTGATAGCATGTTAACTACACTCTGACGCCCGGTGCCAATGCACGCAAGTCGTTGGCCCATACGTAAATTTCCCAACGTGTGCGCAAGACACAACTAAAAGAACGCGTCACTTTCCACGCTCGCCAGGGCGTGTCGTCCAGACGCAGTGGCGGCCTTTGCTTATTCCCACACGAGGTGTGGGCGACCGGGGACTACGTCAAGAAGCGGTCTTGTAAACTGGGGTGACGTCAATTTTATAATGTGGCAGCACTCGTGCAATGCGTTCAGATTGTCATTACCATGATGTACTTATTTACCTTGTAGAAATCGGAAGAATTGTTGTAGAGACAACTAATCTCACGCCTGTGGAGAAATTCTGCGGAGCGTTGAAACAAGAAAATGTGGCATGAACATCTATTCTTTCCTTCAATTGGTCATTTTGGCAAAGTACAGTTATCATGTGGGATTAACTTAACCCGGAAAACGTCATTTAGCGTAGCGCAAGGAGCTCTGTAAAAGCAATGCTGTACTTTTCTAAAAGCTGATCCGAGTATCATCCGACCTCAATTGGCGTACAGACACAACTGAGAAAAAAAAGCTATAGGAGGCAGCCCTCAGCAGCTCTAGCATGGAATACCAGCTCCATCTCTGGTCAACCTGACCCAGAAGAGAGAGAGGGAGAGAGAAACTTTATTGCGAGGAAGTGTCTCGAGGAGAACCGAAGTCCTAATGGCGGTGGCAGGTAAAGGCTGAAGGCCCGCCCTTTCCTGGACGTCTTCTCCTTGACTTAGGCTGGTGGCCCCGTGGTGGCCGTAGGCTGGTGCCTTCCGGCGACCTCTTCCGCCCTCTTGACCAGGCGGACCTGTAGGTCCGGGTCGGGGCTGCGAAGCGAGGCCTCCCACCTCTCCTCAGAGGGGATTTCGGGGAAAGGGTCCTGGGGGCATGCCCACATGATGTGGGCCAAATTGGCATGGGCGCCACATCAGGGGCACGCGGAAATTGGATAAAGGCTGGGGTGGGTAGGGGTCATGGCGGCTGGACTGAGAAAGACTCCCGTCTGGAGTTGGCGCCAGACGCGACTTTGCTCTAATGTGAGGGATTTGTCCGCCCGAGGATAGATCCGGCGGGAGAGGAGGTAGTAGGTGGTAAGTCAACATCGGAAAGAACACGGAATCGAATTAGTTATCGAACCATGAGAACCCGAAAATTCTGTGAAAAGGATAGGTTCGACACGAAGGCCCGACATTGGAGTCAACCCGGAGCTGAAGTGCTCTCGGCGTCGCTGCACCCCGTTTCCCGGTCGCTTAGTGCCGCGAACCCGACAGGACAGAATGCGGGGCGTCGGAGCGTCACGTTGCCTTCTCATGGATAATGCTCGGCCAACCAAACACCTTGGAGTCGCAAATCGAGCCAAGTTCTGTGGGAACAACAGCCGGCTGCAGCCGATCGCCGCTCGACTAAGTCGTCAAGGTTGGGTACAGGGGCGACTCCTCGATAGGCTTTGATGAACCTCCGCGTGGGACCACTTAAAGTTGACCAGCTGGGGGCCATCACATGTGACGGCGTCCTGGAACACGTAAAGCAGAGCGTGGCCAACTGCTTTCGGAAGGCAGGCTTCGTGCGGCCGAACTTCGGAAGCTGCGAAGACGGGAGACGACGAATAGGGCATAGACGAACGTTTCGCGAGCTATCGTCCCTTTTCCCGGCTGCTGTTCCAGCCGGATGTCTGCCGGGGACTTCGTGAACGCTGACAGCAATGTTTAGGCTGTTCAGCTCGGTGACGAGGATATCGTAGCTGCGGTTGCAGGAACCCAGGCTGATAGCTCGAGTGGAAGATCGTCCGGACGAGGATGCGGCTACACGATCGTACTCCGCCGGTGAATGGCGGCTCGTTCAGCTTGATTCTACATAGTTGCGGCGACATGGGAGGAACTGGGCTGTCACATCTGGATAGCCTCGAAAGGTCGAGACCAGCGTCTTTAATTCCATGTACAGGACGAAAAGCAGGCCAAGATCAGCGATTTCTTTCACGAAAATAAGCATCCTGTTGCGTCGTTAGTGTGGAATTAGTTGTCATTCTTGAATGCACCGATCGGTAAGTTCGTACGCCAAGGTAGGTCTCACAGCCCATATTTTTATATCGATTTTTATATTCGAACTATTTCGCGATCCCTTGGAGTTCGATATATCCGTGTTCGACTGTAATTTATGAAAACCGATCAGACGTTTCCGCGCGGACCGGGCTCTGCGGAAAGAATACCGGTTCGCCAGCCCGGATGTAATCCTCGGGCTAGGTCATGCGTCGCCTCGTTTTTCTCGAGTCCAGAATGCGCCGGGGTCCAGATCAGTTGTACTGGGGATTGCGGTGGGTTCCTGCAGCAAAATTTGGAGCGCCGTTGGGGATATGCGTCCAGCGACAAAACTTTGGAGAGCGGTTTTAGAATCTGTAATCATTGTTGCGGGTGTGGGGGTGAGTGAAAGGGCGAGCGATATCGCCGCCTCTTCCGCCGGTTCTGGGATGGGCGTCCGGACTGTGATAGAATCGAGCATACTGGTGTTGGGGTAATTTTGAACGGCAATTGCGGTGAAAGCCTCCTTGTGTCTCTACTCTGCTGCATCGACGTACACGACTAGTGGGTCATCTTTGTACTTTTTGTGCAGGGCTTGTTGCTTCCTCCGCTCGGAGTGGTACGTGGGGTGCATGTTGCGGGGAAGTGGTTTGGCTGCAATATGAGAGTGAATACTTGGGGGAATCGGTGTCGCGTCCTGACATAGTGCATGGTATCCTATTCCAAATTTTTTGCGTATATGTCTCCTGTGGGTGTGAGAGCGATGCGTTCATGTGGTCCCATTAGGTGGGCCTCGGCTAGTTCGCTGGCCTTGCTGTGAAGGCCTAACTTCAGTTTGACAGTGGACGTACCGATGGGAAAACCTAGGTTTGCCTTGTAGGCGCGTCTAATGAGGACATAAATTTTGTCGGTTTCAGCAGCTGTTAGTTTAAGGTGGGGGATCGAGTACACTACGTATTTTGCTCACGACGAAGGCATGGAGTAGGCGAACCTTGTTCTGCTCGATCACGCCTGAGCTGTTATTGGTTACCCTCCTGAGCAGACAAACGGTTTGGTTTACGTGCTGTTCTATTGTTTGGAAAAAATTGTGATTTAGTCTGGTGAATTGCATGTGCAGCCCTGGGACTTTGAGGACCGTGAACTCAGAGGATCTTCCCTACCTTCAATGTGGAGTTTGATGTTGGATGGGAGTCGTTTTTTCTGGTTCGGGGGACTGACAAGTAGCTCGGACTTTGCTGGAGAGCAGCCCAAATCTGCTCTAGTGGCCTCCTTCACCACCACTTTTATGCCTCTTTGCAATGTTTCTTCGGTGTGGCCATCACTCCCCCGCTTAATCCATAAGGTGCTATCGTCTGCGTAGAGGCTGTGGAAGAGGTGGGGGATCCTTGCTAATTTCTTCGGGATGTACATGATTGCAAGATTAGAGAGTTACGTTGATAGTACGAGAAGGACAGACTCAGTGATGTCCTCCATGGACTAGGAACCCCACCCGTCAACGGCAACAAAAGCCATCCGCTTCCACAGAAGTGTCTTCATTCGTTCACCTCAGTTTGAGCTGATTAACGCCTTTATCTTCCCCCGGCAGGACGGTCCGTTCGTGTGGGACCCCGTGATGCAGGGCATCGTGCTGGGCTCCTTCTACTACGGCTACATCCTGACGCCCATCCCGGGCGGCCGGCTGGCCGAGCGCTTCGGGGCCAAAGTGGCTCTTCGGCCTGGGCACCCTCTTCACGGGACTCCTCTCGCTCCTCATACCGATAGCGTCGCACGCGGGCGTCTACTACCTCATCGCCGTCAGGATACTGCAAGGAATAGGAGAGGTACGTACTATACGCCGCCGTCAAGGCTAGCCTTTTCCATAAGCGGTGCGGGTTCTTACCACGCGTGCGCGCGCCAGGGATTTTACCTAAGCATAGCGTTAGCATCCCAAACTGAAAAAGAACCCTGGCCGTCACCCAGACTGTTTGCGTGCATCAGGATAGTAGCTTAGCACATGCCAGGCGCTACGCGTCCTGCAGTGGCCATCCTTTGGACTTTCGTATATACGGGCTGGCGGCCAGAGCAAACAAATACGGATTAGATTGCCGTGGAACTGAACGTATGGCTAACCGTGCGCAAAAGGCGCATCGGTAAACAGCATCAAAGAAATTTTGAAACAAAATTGTCACTTTTCGGTGCAACCATGTTACGTGACTGCATAAATCAACCTGAAAGTTAAGTGCCCGGTATGTGGTCTTGTGTACTTTGTGGGCATCAGGCAACCGATGAGAGATTGGGTAGTTCCAAGGAGCGTGGTAGACCGTACGATCGAGCGGGTTTGTACATTATGCCTAATAACAACGTAATGACAACGCTCAAAACACGACACAAGAACAGGCGAGCGCCGTGCCTGTGTCTTCTCCTCTTCTTGTGTCGTGCTTTTAGCGCTGTTATCAGGCGTGGTAAGACCTATACACGTCAAGCAATACATCTCTAGGATTAGTACTGAGTAACGTGTGGTACGAACGGTAAGCTAAGCTACCAAAAGAATAGAGGGATTGGCCAATAGTTGGAAAGTAAATCTCTGCAACTAGCTATTGCTCGGCAATATGAACTGAAGAACGACTGAACTAGTTTTTTAACGTTAGCATTTTCGTCAGCGTAAGTTAGTCCAGTCGTTTATAAATTGTTACTGACCCAAAGTGATTTTTAAAGCAGCCTAAAACCAGACAATGTACGTACCGTGAACAAACACTGTAAAAGTAACTTATTTGCTTCAGCAGCTGATTCTGTTTTTCTTGCCATTTCTAATATCATGTAATCATTTCACCCGTGTGTGAGAGTCGGTGTTAATTTCAACCTTGTTAAGCAAATGACTTAGTACTGCGACGTGCTCTAACAAACGTTTGCTAACAAAGAACTATGAGGCATTAAGTTGTCGGCACTACTTTGAATTAATATTACACAGCGTTTTAAAAGCCGCATTTTTTTTTCATTTTTCGCCAGCCAATCCAGGCTATTCATATACTAACAAAAGACAAACTCTGAACCTGCCAGAGACAGAACTTCGGGCTAGTATTTTGGTGCGTTTTGGGCCTCCTTCAACACTTTACCCGTTACACATATAGTGCAGCAAAGCAGGGGAGAACTATTCCGCTAGTGAGTTTTGAGGTGGTTGCAAGCCTGCTAAACGTTCTCCTTTTTTCAGGGCGTGACGTACCCGGCGATCGAGGCCCAGATCGCGCACTGGATACCGGTGAACCAGCGGGCCACGGCCGTCTCTCTCATACACACCGGAGGCTTCTTCGGCGTCGCCATGGGCATGTACATCTCCGGCCTGCTTGCCGCCTCGGACTTCTGGGGAGGATGGCCCTCGGTCTTCTACGTCTTCGGTAAGTCCTTCCTCCTCTACTCTTCCGCCCTTGTTTGACTGCCTCAGGCATGCGAGTGGAGGATAAAAGAGGGCCGTACTCTTGGTTTTGCTTTGTCGAGTACTGAATCTTGGCCTTATCCGCGCACACCCCTTTGTATTAAATTTACTGATCTCACAAATGATGTCTACTGATGACTATTCTACTCAAAATGTGTATCTAGGCGACGAGACGAATATGGTCGAGGTCTAAGTCATGTTTGTCTTCAAAATGGGGTCTATTATTAACAATTTACTCAAGATGCACATCCAAGTGACGAGGCAGGTTCAAATCATGCTTTGAATGGCATGCTAGTTTGGTGCTGTCCGCGTGCTGATAGAACACACACCACGACGTTTGTTTTTCAACGTCTCGCGCTTCAAAGACAGGTGGAGCTTTGAAAGTTTTCGTTCGCGGACATAAAGTATACACGGAACCGTAGCCGTATAAGCTTCGCCTAAAAACTGGAAGGCAACTTTCTGAGGAGTCACGTGGTGGCACACTCGGTGACATGCCGGCCCGAACGCGTGAGGTCGCTGGTTTACCGATGCGGCGGGGCCTGTGCAAGTAAAGCACTTGATTGAACACGGCATTCTTCTGCGCTCTTAACTTCGAAAGTGCTTGCGTAGCCACTGCGTCCAATGGTTCCTCTGTTTTCAGTCCAGGATTGTTCCTAAACTGTCCCAGGCGCATTCCGGAATTTTTAATTTCTTTTTGAGCGTGTTATCTAATGTTGCAGCCTGTCGGAGAGGGCTGTTCATTACGCAAGACTGTCCGGGATTTGTAAATTGGGGAGTGGCTTCATACAGTGTAGCGGCAGATCGCTCTTACTATACGGGCTGTTATGTCCTACTTCACACACCATCCGGCACTAAATAATCTCAGCAGTCTTCACCGCCACAACTACCGTGTATAGTGGGGTTCCGAACGCTGATAGGAAAACGTAAGAAAATATTTTTGATTAAATAAATCTCCATTTAGCATGCCTCACGGGCTGATGTTGACGTCCTGACCAGTGGGGAACATCATTAGTCTTAGATACCCTGGCTGTGGCTGGCATTCCGGGCCCCCATCACCAGGTCATGTGGACCCTAGGGTCCGATTTGGTCAGGCAAGATGTACACTTGTCGTAGAATTGAGTGGTTTTGGGAGTGAGTTGCGGGGTTTGTTGGCACTATCATAGCTGATGGTACGGTGTTCCGGGAGTGACGGTAGGGGTGTAGTATGTCGGCATACATGCTGAGCCGGTCAACCTTTGGGACCACAAAACGAGGTTGTTCCCACGCTGCTGCACGGGCGGTCATTCACACGGGAAGCGGCGTTTGCCACCTCATTAGCTTTGGGGGATTCGCGTTTGGCCACCCAGACGAGGCGTACTTAGGGGAGCCGTGGGATCGTCGTGGGATCGTCTACAAAAGCGCTGTTTTGGAAATGCGTTCTCCTAGGTTATTGTGGCAGCCTGCCCCTGCCAGCATTATGATGGTACCACAGCCAGTCGTGGCGGCTAGGGCAATGGCGACTTGCGACCTCTGTACAGTTTGTGCAAATGGCAAGGAAACCATATTTTGAGATAAGGCTCGCTTGTTTAAGCTCGAAATTTCGCTCGACGGTGGTATTTTATGGTGTACTATCGGCGTCAAATGAAACGCGAACACGAATATATGAATCAGAACGGGAAAATTGAAAAATACTGTTCGTAGAGTTCATGTAATGGCCTGCTATTGGTATATTTGGAAATCCACTTTTCAAAACTTTTTTTTTTTGTAACTAAGCCACGCGTTCTTTTGGCTTGTATGGAAAGAAATCGCGCTATTTCTTGGTTCAGGTTCATATTTTCGTGTTCGCGTTTCATTTGACGCCGATAGTACATATCGTTCAACGGATATATCGGTTACAGCGCTTTTTTTTTTGTTCGTTTTGCTGTATACAAAATCTGGCTTTCGTCCGCCGCGCCATCTTTCGCCATGTGGGGTGCTAGGGAGGCCGGTTCAGCGAAAAATGCAGCAGAGCGTGGTTCTAATTCAATCGCGAAATAATTGGCGAAATGCTGTTGTTGAGCTGCGCAACCTTCGTTCGGAATTTGAGAGCCAACAAGCGAGGTGTTGTCCTAAACTATTTTCAGCGAATGTTGGCACCCTGGAGTCGACAAATGGTGAACCTCAAGGGGTGTGAAGGTGGCGTGCGGCAGGAAATAATGTACCTAATGACAAGCATTCAGTGACCTGTTTGTGGAGTATAGGAAGAATGAAAGGGTGCACTAGAAGTGTTCGTTCGAAAACGCCTCGTATTGAAGAATGTGGCTGTGCTGGGTGGACCTGACAGTTGTGTCGAGTAATTTCTTCCCTCCTTCTCCCCTCCTCCCTTCCACTCACCCGTCCTCTACCAGCTAGGTAGACCAAGCGTTTCTGTAGCTAAACGCTGTTTATTTTACGCAAAGAAAATTGGCACCCCGACAGCAACTGACAGTTGGTGTTTGGCGAAGAATCGCATACCTGATAATCAGTGACGTAGGTATATGGGAAGTGTGGAAGACTCTGGTAGTTCTGAAGCGGCAGACATAAGGGCGAAACAGATGGGCGGAGAACGACGTGATTCTGCTTTCGTTTTTTCCCTCCTCAAAAATGGTCCTACAACCTTCATGTGCGTTCACGACCGCTGCCAGACCAGTTTCCGGAAAAGTAAAACGCGTGCGCAACCGCATCCTTCTACGCAAATCTGTGGCCCTAATGTGGGCCTGAACAATCTGGTTTCAGACGCGGCGCATCAAAATATCTAACAGGTTGGACGAGCGCGGGAGTGGGATATCCGGCGGGTCTTCCCGCAACCAAACCTGTTCTCGGAGCGGATACGCGAGCGCAGGCGTGTTCTTACGCTCATGTGTTTCACATTAAAGCAGGCTCACCTGATGGGCCCGCTTCCGTCGCTTGAAGTGGCCCCCCTCTGCCTCGCACAGGCCTGTGGACGTGCGTGTGGTTCCTGTTCTGGGCGGTGCTGACCTCTAATCGGCCATCCGACCACCGCTGGGCAAGCGCCCGGGAGGTGCTCATGATCGAGGCGGACCTCGGAGACCAGAAGCCGACGCTGGTCAGTGCGGGGAGGCGACAAACTCGGGCTTAGCGTACACTCGCGGTATCGTCACGAAATATTTCCGTCAGAGCCGCTTATATCACGGAATTGAGGCTGCGCACTGCTTATACATGAGGCGCTGCCCGGGACGGAACTAGTACTGCAGTGTAGGGAAAACTCAGGGCGGCAAAAAAGAAAATGGCTCGGGTTTCATATTTATAAACCTAGTTATCCCGAGGGAAAGCAGTGTTTCGTAAAAGTTTACCATTGTTTGAGACTTCGCATCCTGTCGTCTAGCTATATCTACTGGAAGATCGGATTCAGCCTTTCGCTCGCGATGAAGGGCACAGACAGCTTAACCGGCGCGTTATCGATGGTGAGACTGAGGGACCAAGCGCTGCCGAAGCAGCTCTTGAATTCTCGCTAGGCCACGTGGTTCAGTTGCGCTGAAGCGCACGCGCAGACGGCCGAGCCGGCGCTGAGCGATCAAGCGCAGGCGAAGTAACCGTTTCACCCTCGCCTAGTCGCGTGGTACAGCAGCGGCGACGCTCCGAGCGAGCGAAGAGGAAAAAAAGGTGCAGCTTGTGGGCCGGTGGCTAAAGGTCACTTGCGACGTGAAGAATGACCTTGAAATATAGCGTAGCGTAGCTTTCGCTCTAGAAAGCAAGTTTGGGGGCGGTGGACGTGTAGCGGCCGGACGCTTTTTTGCAACGTGGACACGGCAGCAACACTGGGATTTATCTCTAGCAGGCTCTAGCACGGGAGAGGCCGGAACATGTCAAATAGACTCATTTTACGTACCGTGTTTCCCGGTCTGTAGTTCCCACACGCCCCTAAAATTTCATCTTTGCAGGAAACAAGAAACTGGCTTTGTAGAAAAGTAGCCCTTTTGTGAAGTCCCACATTTTCTTATGATCGACGCAATGCAACACAACACGAGAGCTTGTACGTAAACTTCCATCGTCAAATATTCATGAGCGTGAGCCCCCACTGGTGAACCACCACGACAACTTGGATCACAGTGTCCTATTGTTGTTATAACTGTCGAAAAAGACACCAAAATTCAAACAGATGCATGCATAAAAATAATAGTGAATTTGGACGTATTTCCTTTATGACTTCAAGCAGGTTTATTCTCATAGACATAACTTGGTGTATTGAGACAAAGCAGCGTGTATTGTCATCTTCGGAATCTGCTATTTTTTTTCTTCGAACACCAACTGTAGGAACTTGTGTGTCCTTGGGAAGCATTAAAAACCTTCTTTCATTTGAGGAACTGTCTTTGAGGACCGGAAAAAGTCCTCTGATTTGGTGTGATGTGAGGAACTGTGCTTCAATAGCATAAAAACCCTTCTTATTTGATGCGGTGAACTGTCCTTGAGGAGCATAAAGGGTCTTCTCTTTTGATGTTATGATTTGTATTTGACGAGCATAAAAAGCTTTCTCATTTGGTGAGGAACCGGCCATGAGGAGTAGAAAAATTCCTGTGATTTGGTGTGATGAACTGTCCGTAAGGAGCATAAAAAGCCTTCTCACTTGATATGATGGACTTTCCTTGAGTGGCGGAAGAAGCCCTAAGATTTGGTGGGATGAACTGTCCTTGTGGAGCAAAAAATGCCATCTGATCTGATGTGATGGACTATCTTTGAGGAGGAGCAGAAGCCCCCTGATTCGATTCGAACTGTGCTCGAGGAGCAAAAAAAAGCCCGCGAAATTCGACACATAGATTATGGTGTGTTTTGTATTTGTTGATGGTGGCGGCCTAAAATTTCGCAGTTTGTAAAACCCCGCGCAGCCTGTTCTCCATAAGAGTGGTAGCACGGCCTTGTTGGGGGAAGGAATACGGAAGAAAGTGGCCACATGTTCTTTTTACTATTGTGTTTCACGCTGATGCTTCAGAAATTGCATGTATTGGTTGCACCACAAGAACTTCCAAGAATTCGCTTTTATACACCGGAAGCTAACGTGGTTGTAAATTATTGGATGATTGATAAATTCTATACACGTCATGCCTGTCGTTTAAAACATTGCCTCGACACTTTCTCTCCCACTGTTTGCTTTGAATGTTATTATTCGGAACCAGCTTGTCGCCAAATTGCAGGTATACACACATACACGCACCACGCACACATACATGCACGCAGCACACACACACGCAGACAAGTAAATGATACCTGCTTCCTGGATGTGAATGACGTCTAATACGATGTCAGTGCATTTTTAAACGCAAGAGCGTTTCTAGGGCAAGGACTCTTGCCAAAAAAAAAAGGAAGAACATTTCCAACTATGCAACGGACGTGTAGTGTGGCTGAAGGCGCCGCATTATTTTCGCCAGCTGTGAAGGGAGTGAAAATACTTTCGTACCTGGCGTATACAGCGAAAAACAATTTTATACAAATGTAATGCGTTTTATTCCAATTCAGAAATAAGGCATCCATCCCCTGGGAATAGTTTCCCAGTCAACCCTGACAATCAGTTAGCGTCTCGGCCGGCCTTTATGTGAAACCAAGGTTATTTGCAGCTATATCCATCGAAGAACAAGAAGGGAGGATGAGATTCCTCCCCGATATCGCCCTCCAGGATATAAGGACATCTGTGTATACCACTCTGCCCTTTCGGCGCGCAGGCGCACAAGACGCCGTGGAAGAAGATGTTCACCTCTCCGGCCGTGCTGGGCGTGGTGATGGCGCACTTCGGGACGCACTGGCTCCAGTACGTGCTCGTCACCGAGTTGCCCACCTACCTCGGCACCGTGCTTCACTACGACATCGATGACGTGAGTCTCCTTACCCGACATACCTTTTGTAGGCCTAAACGCTTAGATGGCTCATTAAGCGAAGAAAGCGGCGTCCGAGAGAGAGAGAGAGAGAGAGAGAGAGAGAGAGAGAGAGAGAGAGTGGGGGGGGGGGGGGATTTATAGGCTGAGGAAATGGGTCAAGGAGAATCGAACTCCTCATGTCCACCCCTCCAGGACTTCTTCTCCTTGAGTTAGGTGGGCGAGCTCGTGGTGACCGTAGGCAGGTGCCTTTCGGCGACCTCTTCCGCCCTGTTGACCAGGCGTATCTGTAGGTCCGGGTCGGGGCTGCGAAGCGAATCCTCCCAGCTCTCCTCAGAAGGGATTTCGGGGAAAGGGTCCGACGTCCGCAACAGAAAAGCGGCTCTTTCGGAGGTGTACCATTGCACGGGGCGTTTCTCTGCGCGAAAAGAATCGGGCGTTTGACATGGCATCCCTATAGAAAAACGGCCCCTTCACAAGGCGACCCATAGCGCGAGCTTTACTAAGCAGTAGGGAGAGGTGGTTCTTAATTTCCTTCTCTTGATTTTCTTTCTTTTTTTAATTTTCTTACAAACCAGTTGATTTGATTTATTGAAACTATCTTAATCCACATTCGTAGCTTGGCGCAAATTACCGACGTCATGTTCCCACGTGCTTTCGCACATGCTGGAGTTCTTTCAGCACAAGCGAGACAAAGAAGGGAGAAACTGAGTGTAGCTAAATTATGTCCATCGCATCGACAAATATGCTCCAGGCGGTATGTAAACATTTAGAAGCAGTAGATAACTTTATTGAAGAATTCCTAGGGTTAGTGATGTGTGTCAGGTAAACGTACCTGCGTACAGCAACGGGGTGCACTTGATGCCGGCAGAGCAGTAGCCTTGTTGCGCTGGAAAGGTCCAAACAAAGCCTACAAGGGAGCCACCCTATTAAAGACAATAGTCTTGTAATTATAATAATTATGGGGCTATAGCTTAGTGATGAAGGGGTGATGAAGTGACAAAGATGTTTCCACTTTTAGATCGTTGTCACGAGATGTCCCTTCTTGGAGAAGGACAGGGCCCCTATTGTTGTTGAACTTGGACATTTGGGTATATCCATTCGTGAGGCTTAGGTCTGGCAAATGCTTATGCCTTATATTTGCCGCGGATAGCTGCCAGTCCGGGCAAGGCCAGTGTAGACGGCCGATGTTCTGTGGTTCTCTGTGATGTTGATGGCAGAGGAGCTAATACGTTGCGTGGCGTACATTGCAAGTAAGGGCGTACGTGTGGCGATTCCAGTGGCGCGTGTGCCGAGTATTGCGAATGCGCCTTTGCAGAACGGGCTGTACTCTGCCCTTCCCTACATCGGCGCCATCGTGTCCGGGGCCGTGGCGGGCATCGTGGCCGACTGGCTGCGCAGCCGGGCCCACATGTCGGCAACCCACATCAGGAAGCTCTTCAACGGACTCGGTACGTTGCGCCTCGTGTGGAGGCACCTTGGGGATAAGTTAGGAAAGGGGTATGGGAGGGCAGGGAGGGGACATTACAGCATCGTAATTTGGTGTGGGGCCTCAGTCTCCATTGGAGACCCCTGCCGTCATGGCCCTTTCCACCAGCCTAAGCTCAGAGTCGAGACCGGAACTGGACAGCTCCTTCTTCCACTGCTCACGGGAAGGGTGCGCTATTCTTTGAATTCTGGCGTTTGCCGAACACTCCCATACCATATGGTAGAGGGTGTCCGGGGCAGCGCGAAATTTGCACAGCGGGAAGTACTGCGTGAGATGGAGCAAGTGAAGTTTGGTAGGATGAGGAAAGGTATTTGTTAGGGCCGGAGAAGAATGTTAGCCCTGATTGGGGCAAGGGACACCACCTACTCCCCTCTTCGTTACCCCCACACTGCTGCAGTTCCCACCGCTCTATACGCAGGAGCGATGTGCACTAAAACCTCGTTATAAGCAGTCTTCGAAACGGGAAACTACTTCGTTATAAGCGACACTTCGTTAAAAGCGGAGATGATTTCCTCTCAAGCACTGCAGTGGGGACTGTGAAACATTTCGAATAAAACGATCTCACTGTAACGATGGTTTACTGCGTAAAGCGTGCATACGATCGGCTGCGTTTGCAGCGGGGAACTTTCTCTTTCACAAACTGACCGGGAGTGTTCACCGGCCAGATATTGCTCGTAGATTCTTGCTCATTTAACAATTTAACGCGCCTTTGCGTTTTAGAAAAAAACAGTGGGAAGTGGGATCGCGCGTATAATTCCTGTCGTCCTTGACTCTGCGGAAATGCGTTTCCGTTTCCCTGTTGGTTCCGTCCCGGGGGCTATTCAATGCTCTGCTTTAGTTTGGGGCCGCCGCAAACACGGTTTCATCGAATGAGCGACTGTGGCTTAGTTGAGAACGACAGGAAGAGAACGTGGAAAGGTGGGGAGTGTGCGCAGGTCCCGGAAGCACGACAATAAAATGGCCAGCCAAATGTCCTTCACACTGCAACAGTGAGCATATATAGTCTCGTGTGTTTAGTCAGGAAACAACCATTTTGTTCGCTCCGTCAGTGATCTAAAGGATTGTTATTACTAAATGAGGAATAGAACGGGCATGTCGACAAAACTTTCACGTCGGTCTGCAAAGCCGCCTTGACCTGTCGATAAAGCGAGCAGTAGAAGAGCACAGAACGACAGAGTGGAAAGAGTGCGTCAATCTGCTTTGGAGAAAGGAGAGAGCTGCCTTTGCAGCAGGGCCGTTGTTGCCACGGTGGCGTAAAGTGGAAGCGCGGCGCGCCACCTCTCTCTGCGCTGTCTCTAAGGGCCCCGTGACTCCCGCACCCTTTCCGCGCGCTGCAGTACGGAGTGTGAAGCCAATGCAGGGCAGTACAACAAAAAGCCGGAGCAAGGCGCGCATATCGGGCTGCGCCTCAAGCTTGCCGAAGAGAGGGATATGTTCACGCATTCTTGAAGCTTCCGCCAATTAATCTTCAATTGTTTTTTGAAGGGATATTTGTGTGGTATCCAAGTATGCACGCAATGGAGCTGCGCCCTGAAAGACTCCATGCTCCGGTGCACGTTACCCGCTTAACCCACGATGCGATGTTGATAACGAGGGATCATCTGCCCTCCTCCTCTTCCGCAGCTCACCTGGTTCCGTCGGTGATGCTGATGATCGTGCCCTCGGTCGGAGGCTGCAACGGGCCCCTCAGCCTCGTGCTGTTCGTGCTGGCCGGCACCGTGCGCGGTGTCAGCGAGGCCGGCTACATGGCCATCCCCGTGGACATGGCGCCCGACTACGCAGGTGAGGACTCTCTTCCTTTCTCTCCCTCCAAGTACACTCTCTCTCACACACGCACACGCACGCACGTACGCATCGCCGTACATCGTACAACCGTGGCCGTACATATGCCGGTGGTGGTTCGTTGTTCGAAAAGCCTCTGTCCTGGTCATATATATGGCTGTGTTCAACCGCATGTTATTTTTTTCTTCTACTCATTAAAGGGATCCTAAAGGGCGTTTTGAGTACACTAAATGAACACGCGCAGTCGTTATGGTGGGGGGTCAACGCCATCTGTACCAAGTATAACTTTTTTACGTGCATCGGAAAGCTCAGACTTTCTTGCAAAGTTTGTCGCGCCTTTCCCACCCTTTTCTGTATGTTTTCGTACACCAACATTTAAACGCATGTACGTCATCAATTCTCCCATGTTCGTCATGAAGTAGAGAGCCTGCTATTGGACGGCTTTTTCCTCGTACTTCCGGCGAAGAGAAGCGTCGTCTGTTCAGCGTCGCCGTTTGCGGCGACACCTTGGTTAAGTAGCACTCACTGCAGCACGTTTAGGCGCTATCGTGTTCGACTATATTTACCTTTTTTTGCTCAGTTATCACGCTTCTCGTTACAAGACATGGATGCAGCTTGTCAAAACACGCGTGCACCCTGCTTGAGTGCGCCGATGGTTTGCTCTGTGCCTTCCTATAGGAAGGCCATTCATCGCGACTGATAAAGCGGTCCGAACCGCGGCGCGTTCCGTGAATGGGTTTTTCGCGGCTTTCAAATGTCTTTTCCGCATGTAGTTGGCAGGAATTACCGCAACACCGCAAAACAAGACGCCGAATCGGCGGGCTGGTACGTGAGACTGCGCTTTTCGGATAAACAGTGCACGCGCGGCGTGAAACAGCGCGATCCTCCCCGAGCTGCTGATAAAGCATTTCTAACCGGTGCATTCATCGTCACAAGCTCTCCACCGCTGTAAACTGGTGTTTAAAGAAGATAATTTTGTCGCCGAAGGGCGAAATGATGCCCCCTGCAGAAATTTCTAACGGCCGTTTGTATGATGGTAGGGATGGGGTGGAGGGTGGTGGCCAGGGCAATTGCTGCTTCCTCCGTCACGTGGGGATGGGCAGCGCGGATAGTGGCTGAGGTAGAGAGGGTTGGGGTGTGATTCACTGCTGCTATGACGTATGTATAGCGGGGTTGCTGTTCTGCAGCATCAACGTATACCGTGTCCGAGGAGGGAGAGGATAGAGAACCTCTCGATATTCTGTAGGGATGTGGAGGGGTGGGGAATGGTGGATGGGCGCGTTAATTTTGAGGGAGAATAGGATGGTTCTGCCGGTGTGGGTTAGGGCAAGGCGGGATAGTTGGGCCTGTCGGTGTGCTTCTATAAGCTCGGATGGTGTGTTATAGGTGCTCGTGTGGAGGAGAGCTTCGGAAGCAGCGCTGGGGGGTAGCTGTAGCGTACGGCGATATAGCGCGCGTTGTATGGCCTCGGTTCGTGTCATTTCGGTGCGGGTGATGGCGAGATATGGTCGGGTATACGTGATGCGTGGGGTGAGAAGGGCGCGGGTAATCTTGAGCCATGTCCTCTCGCGGTGACGTGCCGTGTAGGAGTCCTGATATTTGACCAGCGTGGGTCTTGAGTAGGTGGATGCTGTGTGTGTTGAGTCGATTTTGTCGGACAGTTAGCCCTATAGTACTTTAATATGGTTTGCTAGTGGTATGGCAGAGCCAGAGAAAGCTACTTGGATGTTGGGTGCCGATTGTTCTGGTCGGTGGGGGGCATTGAGAGCACTGTCTGCCCATTGGGGCCGTCTACAACTTTCTGGGGAGGGATTGAGGGTGCTGAAAAAAACTGGCCTTCCGAACAGGCCATTCGCACGGCGGCGAAAGCCCTTCCTTCCGGCCGGTGGGTCCTCTCACGTGACCGGTTTGGAGGCCCTTCACTCGCGCGAGCTAGCCCCCCGCAGTTTCCGCGCCGCAAATGTCACCTCTTTAACAGTGAAGCGGTTGAGCAAATAGTTTGTGTACGGTGTCCGCAGTCAGAAATACCAAGAAAATACCGCCGAGCGCTCGTGCACACTTGCCTCGAGTGCATGTTCGTTAAGCTAAGCATGCCCACTTAGAAAGATTAGTCAACAATGGCCAAAAAAAAAAACTTTAGTGTTCGCCATATTGTGGCAACACTAGGTCGGAACGAGGAAGACACGTCGAGCGTATACGCACCTCGTTCGTTCGTCTTCGCGTCGTCGTGCGCATGCGCTCTGCACCGAAGAAGAGCCATGACTTCAATGTCGAAGCTGCTGTAGGTGATAATTGACTTCGCGTGGCCCGGCCGCGGATAGTTCGCAGTGGCTCGGCGTGCAAGTGGCGCTTGCAGAGTGGCGTAAGAAAACGGCGACCAAACCGCCGAGCCCACTCTGGCCTTGCTCAACATAAGGCCATTGAAATGCCATGCCGCCGACGGCAACCATGAGACCACGACGATACTAAAACTCAACTTTGTGTCCGTCAATTAGCACCTACAACAGCTTCGCTATTCAAGTCTTGCGCGTGAGTGCAAGCTTCCCTGAATTTTTAGCACGGATTTCGGCCGGACCAGTGGGGTCCCCTGCAAGCTACCTCTGTCACTGAAAACAATAGTATAAAGCCAAGACATGTGACCGGTGATGACTATGGAGCGGAAACTTGCAATGCACCTTACTAAACAACTGGGAAGCGAACTTAGGTCGGCCCAACGAGCCATGGAACGAATGATGATCGGTGTAACCCTCACGAGGGACGGCTAACTCGAGTAGAAGATATTATAGTTCAAATTAAGAAAAAGAAATGGACTTAGGCTGGCCATGTAGTGGGAAGATGTGACAACCGGGGCACCACCAGGTAACATAGTGGAGACGGGTGAAGATGGGGAAGGCAACTATTTCTTACACCGTTGGGAAGGTCAATAACGCGATGAAGGGAAGAAATAAGAAAATTCGGAGGCAAGGAATGGACTCGGGCAGCGCAGGACAGGAGCGGGTGAAGGGTCAATGAGATAGGACCTGGAGTAGACCCAAATAGGATTATTATGACGACGACGGATGATGATGATTAGGAGCGGGGTACATTTGCTTTGGAGCAAACGCTTTCGTCGTCGTACCCCTGTGGACTGCTATGGCGCGGCGGCGGGATCTAGAGTCGCCTCGCTCACTCTAGCCTGTTGCCAGCTAGTTTCCCCGTACGCGTGCATGCGCAGCCAAGCTTGAGCTTGACTCGGTGATGGTTTCCCGCGTCACGTATCCGTCCACCTCCTGCTGGCTCCTCGTCCGTCGGGTGAATCCGCTTACCGAACAGGACGTTCTTCGCCATTGGGATACAACCTTTATCGAGCCCCAGACATCACACGCCATAATGACGGTTAGAATTCAATCGTTTGGGAAAACACTCATTTTTTCCGGCAGACGGATTTCATGCCAGGCCTGACTGTTGGTGGATTGCAGACTTAGTTAACACTTGCTTAGAATTCCTCACAGTCTGCTAAAGATGGTCCACAGTGAGAACTTGCTGGGCACTAAAAACTACTGGTTGTGGGTTGCTGACTCAGTGTTATGATTAGGAGAAATTGATGCAGGCAGCTTCTTGGGCCATCCTCCGCGAGGGTATGTTCCACAACCAACCAGGAAACGCACTCTGACTGGATTGATGCTTGTATGAGTACTGAAGGACAATCACCCACAGCGGGCCTGTGGCCTCGCCTCTCCCCATCCCTTTCCCCGTAAGACCCAGCGTAACCTCTCATTCTGGTAATACGAGTTAGACGACTATCGTTTGCTCAGCATTATCTCATCTCGAAGACAAGGCCAAGACATTCCTGCTTGATACATTCAATCGCTTCTGGGTGCAGAGTTGTTTAGAGGGCAGCTGGAAATTGAGTCTTGTGGTACTTGTCTTGAAACCCGGAGAGACAGACACTAACTTTTGTCGGCCGATCACTCCACTGAGGTTTGTTGGCAAGCTCTTGGAGAAAACGGTACTCGTGCTCTTGAACTGGAACTTAACTAACAGACAGCTATATCCCCCGCTGAATGCCTGGTTTTCAGGAAAGCATGAGCATTCTTGACAATGTCTTGGCCCTAGTGGGGCTTGTCAAGTGTGCCAAAGCCTTGCGTCGCATCACCATTGCACTTTTTGTAGATGTTAGAGCAGCATTATACTCTGTGAGCGTGAAGCCATCGGAACAGCCTTGAACACCACAGGTGTTGTATGCAGCATGTATGCGTCGCTTTTGGACTATCTATCCGACATGTCACTGTACATCTTCACAGACGACAGTGACACAACTCTTCACGGTGTAAGTAAAGCTGTCCCGCAGGGAGAAATTTAAGCCCGATGCCGTTAAACATCTACCCAGTTGGAATTTATAATTGTTTGCCGCCATCTGTAGAGAGTTCCCTTTATTCTGATGATATCTGCTTATGGTGTTCCGGTCGTAACCGGAAGATATTGCGTGCAAGGCTTAAAAGGTCCATTAACTTAATGGCAATATTCCTGGTAGCACGGGGCTTCGACATAGTCAGCTGATAAGTCCGCTGGAGTATTATCACCAGGTGTGATCTCTCCAGTATCCCCTAACAATATGAGTCGTTTCTATACCGTCTCTCGAAAGGCATAAATTTTTAGCAGTTCTCTTCGACAAGAACATGACATGGTCACCACATATACCGCACTTGAAATGAAAGCTCGATGCGCTTGCGTCGGTCTTTCGTATGATGTCCAGCAGCGTTGGAGGATGTTCAGTAGCGTCTCTAGAGATGCCCTACAATGGACACTGCGGGGGATTGCGTCTTTACAGCCCTGCTGCCTTTGAGCCTCTTTCAGAAACTAACGCGTGGCTTCTAGAAGGCTTGCGAGCCAAAGTGCGTCGTGTGTACCTCCGGGTTCCCAAAACACTTCAACCCTAGGCACCCTTAGGGGGTGCAGGCGCTTCTTACCCTTCTGCCATCTGGAAGCAAGGAACTCCGTCGTGCGCTCCTACGGCTTGTGACCGGGTCATTCCAACACCCTCTGGCGTCTACCTCTCTGACCTAGGTACGTGGTATTTACCACGGGTGTACCATAGCCACCAAAGTTTACCACGCCATCGTGGTATGGTGAGGTGTATTGAATAGCTTAGAGAGGTGGTCGCAGGAAAGCCGTTGGCGGGTTTAACAAAACACACATTTAATATACACGCACATGGAAGACCCTAAATCAAACCGCTCAAGCAGTAACCAGCCCAAAACCAGTCCGAATAAATCACTTAATTAAACGTAACGACACCCGATCAAACACAGAAGTGGCTACAATAAAGTTTGTGTACAATCCAACTCAAGGACCGCTGTCCACGCGTTACTAATAATTCATCATGACTCAAGTAGTCTCTCTACCACCACAACTCCCTAGTCGTGTCCTGTATGACGTGTCCCTACTGGACTGGCCTACCCCGGTCGTTAGCGCTTACGTGTCGCACCCTTGCGTGGCCCTGACGCTGTGGTAGCCGTCAACGTCTTGGGGTGATGCCGGCGTCGCTGAGCGCGGTCGTCGTGTGGACGGCGTTGGCACCGCACGTCCCAAAGTGGTTCCTTGGTTGCTACCCCCGTGTTAGCCGCTGCCGTTGGAGGTCCCCAGGAGGATCACGAACGTAGCCTTTCGGGGTCGTCGCAGCAAACGTCGACGGAGCGTGGACGCTGGCCACAGGTGCCTGACCGTCGCCGCTGGGTGCGACTAGGACGGCGCAGCCGATGCGAAGTCGGCCCGCTACTGCCCAGGCTTGGTAGGCATAGTCGATGGCCTAGCCGCATACCCCTGGCTCGTTCCTTGAAGCTCACGTGCTCCTTCCGCCTCCTGGTTCCTTGCCTCCTCCCCTTCTCCTTGTGCTCTCCGCTCATAAACCTCTGGCCTCCATCGCGGCACACTCTTATTGGCTGTCAGCATTTTTGTTTCCATATTTGGTAACCACACCGCTTGTCCGAGACGCCGCGGATTCGCTCCCCGGCTCGCTACCAGTTTTGGTCATGATGCCGTAGGGGCTAAGTCGCGGCGTTCTGTTCTTGGCGCGTCATTCAAGTTTCCGGCCTTTGTTTTCTGTTTTCCTTCAGGGGGTTTTGATGAATCCCCTCTCAGGGGGTGCCCTGGATACATGACAATTTGCCCCTAGGAAAGTTGTATGTAGCGTTCCCGGCGTCAAGAACAAAACTACGTTGCCTCCGCCTTCTGGGAAGTTATTCACTCTAGAGCCCATCGCCAGCACCTACCATAAGAAACACTCACATTTATGCGGAGTCAATATCTGATGGAGCACCTGATGGAGTCAATATCGACCCAGACGGTAGTGCCGGTTTCCAAGCGGGCTGTGTTGGCGTAATGCCGTCTTGCGTGAAATCAGTGCACGCTACACGAAGAGTTTTCTTTTTAAACTTCCGCAGACATCCTGTCCCCTGCGCCCGGTAACCTTTGCAGTCTGCGATGACCTCCAACACACTATTAGCGCGTGTCCTTGTTCTGAACTCGAAAGGAACACCGTAAAGGCTTCTCTGGGCCTGCCTGTCAACTTTAGGAATGGCACGCATATTCTTGGTGATATGATTGTTCTGTCAGATTGTGTGTGCGACTGAGGCTACTGACTCCAAGCGCAATGTAGATCTACAAAGTTGGTTTTTGTCTCCATAGGAAGCCGCAACACTTTTATAATTTATAATTATAATTGTAGAACGACCCTACACGGACGTTGTGAATATTGAGCTTGACTGGAATGCTTCATCTTTGTGCTTGCCCGCCATAGCGAATGCTGATAATCTCGTGAGTTATAGATCAGTTCTCTAACTGTTTCTTTCTTCTCGTTTCAATATTATTAGGTTATCATTATCGATGCTAATATTAACAAAAATGAAATTTGTTAATTAGCCGCTTGATCAAGCCTTCTCAGTACGGTTCTGCGTGAGCCACCCTGTTGACGTGCGTCATCCTAGTGAGATTACTCCGCCAGACCGCCTGATCTCGAGCGTGGAGACGTCGAAACTTGGCGCTGAAATGTTCCACGCACCCATGCGGCCTTAAAAAAGCTTGGTTACGCAAGAATGGAAATTTCTAATTATAATCGCGGTAACGTTTCTGCTAAAGATTGTTGGAATAACTAAAAAAGCCGTAAATGTTGGTTAATTCCGGATTTCACACAGTGCAATTTCATTTTACGTCCGTTTCCTTGTCTAGAAAATCAAAAAATTAATCCCATAAATTCAACGTTTTAGCCCTGGCCAATCCCCCTGTGTGGGTACGTGTCGATGACATCGGAAAACATCATCATCATCATAGGCCGTTACGACGACGGTGGCGATGATAATGATGATGATAACGCCCTTGAAGTGTTAGCTCGTACCCACGAAGAGAGATTAGCCAGGGCCAATGCGTCGACTGCACCCTTGCTGACTGTATAGGTTTAATACAGGCTCAATTTATTTTTCGGAGAAGAAATTGAGGAGTTAAATGAAATTACGTGAACTGGGAGGAAATCCCCCATTTTCACTAATTTGCTCCCTTATCAACTCAAGCGACCTGTCGCAGAAACATCAGCCTGAAAAAAGTTTAAAAATCTCTTTTTGCGCAACTCGAATTTTGGGCTCCAAACGACAGAATGAACGACATAGATATGGTCAGTGCCGTGGGCGCTTCTTCGTCGCATTCGTCTTCGTTGTATCACTATCATCATCACTACTACGGCGGTCGTATTCAGCGCCACCTAGAGTGACCGCGACAGAAGCGGCCACCACACCACGTGCGGCACCGGCAGCCACCACAGCGTGTTCGCCACGCTCCTTGCGCGAGCGCAGCGCCCTCGCTTCACATTTGAGAACCCCGTCGAGCACCCAGAGCGCGCCACGCTTCTGGCTCGAGCGCTGCGCCCTTGCCTCACACCCGAGGACCCCGTCGAGCGAGTGAACACCGGCGAAGCGAGGCTCGAGAGGCTGCCCGTTGACTCCGCTCTGCCGCCTTGCCTGCCTGCTTTGGGAATAATCTCAGCATGGACCCGATGGACGAGTTCACGCCATTCGAAACGCACCTGGACGCTAAGCAGCAGCAGCAGCAGCTGTCGCCGCACTCGCCGGTGAAGAAACAGCAGGAGGTGAGCCCGGTCGACGACCTGTTCAGCACGCCGCCGGACAGCCGCCAGGTCGGCAACGACTCGCTGATCGGGGACGACGTGTCCGAGGTTTCCATTTCCAAGAAGCTGCTCCCCGACGATGGGCCCATCAACTTCTCGCTCGACGACTTCTTGGCTCCCGAAGCGCCCGCCAAGCCCCCGGCTGCTCCTCGCGAGGAACCGGAGAAGATTCGCAAGTAAGGAATGAAGCTGCCTGCTACCATATTAGGGAAGGCTCGCGTTCACGGAGCAATTATGAGCAATAACTTAGAAGACTGTGTGCTGCGTAGCGTTTAGTTCCGGTACCTTCCGGCCCACAGGTCTAGGTAATTGGCTAGCGGAAGAGGCGGAATTTGCGGTGACCACTTACTAATTTAAGCCTTATTAAAATAAAATGATGTACTTCAATATAACTTCTCAACTTCTGATGCAAAATTATAGCAAGAAAAGGCGGAAGAAAATAAGACGACCTAACCTAAACTGTTCTGCGAGTCCAATTGCTGGTGCTCTGGGGTTGATCGCGCTGAAATCAGTGGTGCAAGATTTGACGCGAAGGATAACTTGCTGATTGCATCCCTATAGTCCTCGGCGAGGCTTCTAGTGGCTAAATTTGCAGCCATTTGATAGCAGACAGGATTCACGCGCAACTTGATTTGTTTAATGGGCATTCCGAGGCAGAACCAGTCACTCGTTCGAGGGAACAGTTCTTAGCCATGGATAGATACCTATAGGGCAGTGTAGAGGGCTCGAGTTCGTACCGAATTACCAACTGCTTGAGCGAACTTGCTGCATCAGAACACGTTTATCCAGACAAAAGGTGCTAGAGTAATTGTTGTGCTTTGGTCTGATATTGTGCGTAAAAAGAATAAAATAAGAAGCAGGCAGATAAGATAGAAGTTTAGAGAGCTGGAGGCTAAATGTAACCAGGAGGTTTATAGACTGGACATCAGGTGCCGCACACACCTTGTAAACGGTGGCCACCAATGACGCCAATCGACTATGGTGGCCGTAATGGCAACCCTGGTTGGAAGGCTTCTTATTGGTATTTAGCAAAGAGAAGGCACGTGTGGCATTGATGACGTACTCGTGTGCCTGCACCAGGTGGCGCGAGGAGATGAAGAAGTACCTGGAAGAGAAGGACGCCCAAGAAGAGATCAAGAAGCAGGAGCTGCGGGAGAACGCGCAGCGCGAGCTTGCCGAGTGGTACGCCCGCTACAACGAGTCGGTGGCCAAGCGTCGCGCGGCCAACCGCAGCGGTGCGCTGGCCGACTGGTCGGCCGGCCGCGTCGAGGTGGCCGACCGGACGGCGCCCGACTGGGAGAACATCGCGCGCCTGTGCGACTTCAACAACGCCAAGGCGTCGCGCAACGCCAAGGACACGTCGCGCATCCGCAGCATCGTGCTGCAGCTCAAGCAGAACCCGCCGTCCGGATCCCGCTCCGTCCCCTCGCCGGCCATCTCAAACTGACACCCTCCTCCTCCTCCTCCTCCTCCTGTCACCTCCCGGGCCCTCTTGTCATCTCCGACGTCACCCAGCTGTACCCGACGCCGCCTTCCTTTTTTTCCTTTCTACGCGTGGAGATGGAAATAAAGAGGAGCCTAAGTGTGTGCGTTGAAAGTGATGCACTCGGCGCCTACTGGAGCACAGTAGATTCGCTTCTTGCTGTACACAAGGTACACCTTGCCATCAACGTGAGCAATACGTGTGGGCTGTCATCTGCAGCGTTCTATATTAGTTTCATAGGCTATCCGGTTGCCTATTGCAATAGGCAACCAAGCCGTCTTGGCGATGGTGAAGGCATCGCTCACATTATTATAAACGGCGCGTCTACTATTCACAGCAAGTAGCATTACCTATTCGCTTTAAATTGCGCAGCATTCACGCCCATGACATTTGTAGGCACTTATCGCCTTTCCTCAGCGGTTCCTTTCTAAGATGCAGTTACGAAGGGTTCGTTCGTATGGCGCGGCACCCCCAAAAATCTGCGGCAAATTCCTAGGTAAATTGTGTGCCGCATATGGAACGTTGGCACGTGTGACCCGTTACCCAAGTCTACCCATATTTGTGGCATGATTAAAGATACACTCCATTTAAAGCAACTTTTATTACCCTTTTTTCTCAGGTATAGACACCCGCCTCTCTGATTCGCCATCTCTCACTCGAAATGAACGCTCGGGTGGTTCCTTTTCTTTTTGCTTTGCACGTGGCATCTCCCTTTCCCCAACCAGCACCAGAATGATTCGGCGCGCCGATAGAAGTCTCCAACCGGCTGCTTGGTGAATTAGGCAGTCGACATCGGAAGCAGGAGGTGGCACGGCCGCTGCTTCGCCAGACGTATTTAAAGACCGTTCTCTCTCTCTCTCTCTTGCCCTGCTTGTCGCAGCGTTGCACTCCCCTAATTGTTTTTTTTTTTTTTGCCATTTAAACCACGGCCGAGATCTGGGCCACGTTTCACACGACGAACTTGACTGTGCCCGAACGCAAACGGCACAGAGCGGGCGTTCATTTTATAGCGGCTCTGCTAGCGTCTCGTTGTCCGGATTTTTTTTTTTTTTTGGTGGGGGGGGGGGGGGGGGGAGAGAGAATAAAAACTTTTATTACGCCACTGGCCTAAGGGGCCGCCACCACGGCTTGTCTCGGGTGACCAGTGCGTTGAGAGTGACCACCGGCTCACTGCTACACTTGATCGCACTCAGTAGCTGCTGCCTTCTACCGGCATTCCAACGCTTAGCTGTGCTTCAAAGTTGATTAGGCAGCTCAAGGTTCTACTTTTGAGGACGAACTGCAGCCTGAACGGAGAACTTTCATAAGCAGCAAGGGATGTGTAGGAAAAATCGCTGTTAAGATGGCGTCAGGCAAATGCGAAGCAATACCGTTTGTCATCAGGTGGAGAAGAAGCGGAAACGTACCAAAAGGTAGAAAGAACGCGGCAGGTCATTTGCAATGGTAACAATAAACTGGGGTGAGCGCGGAAGATAATGCAGTCCTGGCTTGCGTGCACCAAGCGCTCTGGTCTGGCTCGGCTGGCGAATCCCTTCAACTGGCCTGGAACCTTGGAATGGAGAGACTGCGGTCCGTCGCTACCAGATTGACGTTAGGTGCTGTATACAAATGCACATTAGTAGGATATTGATGAGGAACGAGCATTTAGCGAGGATAAGGTGAACTAAGGGACAAAAAAAATGTGGGTCAGACAACGCGTGTTAAAAATGGTGGGGGAGGGAAATGCGAAGGTAATATAACGTTCGTATTAGGGTTTACGAGGGAATGCCTCAAGGGGGCAAGAAGTTTGTCTGGGATAATTGGTGCAGTTAGCACAGGACCGGGATAAATGGAGATCCATGGGAGAGGCATTTGCCCTGAAGTGGGCTAGATAGGCTGATGATGATGATGATAAAAGTTGCCCATAGGCAGCTTGACGCGGACAGGCAACCTCTAGGGTCGGTAGCCCCCTTTTTTGTCTTGTTCACCAATGGGACCTTTATATAACAGAAGCTTTCCCCTACGTCAAAGCTGCCATCCTTAGTCATCTTGGTCAAGGCAGGATATTAACCGAGGAAATCAGTCGTCGCAGTTATCGTGCTTGACCGCCATCCTCCATCTCTTGTCACCGCAGGGAACCGACCAACAATCCAAACGTAGATTTTCACCGTCCTGCTTGTCAACGCGTGGAAGGCAATGCCGGGCTTTCGCTGATTCTTCAGATGCCCTGTGTGTACATCGCGCCTGCGTCAATCGACCTTACGCTCTTTGCCAACGAAGCGGCGTAGCCGATGTTGGAGGCGTCACTCACGTGGTTGTAAACGGTATAGAAGTATAGTTTAGCCTATTCAATTTAAATTGCCCGGAATTTACGTACATTTTATTTTTTGACGCACATTTATCCGCGGTTCCTTATTACGATGTACTCGGTAAGAGTTTGTTCACGTGTCACGGTGCCCCCAAAAATCTGCTAGCAACGTTCGCACTTTGTGACACGTTAGCCAACTCCCCGCATACGTGCGGTTGATTAAAGATACACACTCCGTTCAAACCAACTTTTCTTACCCTTTGTTCTCAAGGATAGACACCCGTCTCTCCTGATTAGCCATCTCTCACTCTCGGCTAAAAATGCACGCTCGGGCGGTCCGTTCTCTTTTGCTTAGCGCGTGGTAACCGCATTTCGCCCAACCAGTAGCGGAATGAAACGACGCCCCGATAGAAATCATCTCCAACCACCTGCTTGGTGAACTAGGAGTCAGCATCGGAAGCAAGAGGTGGCACTGCCGCCACTTCGCCAAACTTTACTACACATCGTTCTCTTTCTCTTTCTGCCGCTGCTTGTTGTAGCCCTTCCCAAAATTATTTTTGCCTCTTAACCACGGACGAGATCTCAACCACGTTTCACATGACGGCTGTGACGGTGCGCGAACGCAAATGGCACGCAGCGGGACGTTCATTTTACAGCGCCGGTGCTAGCGTCTCGTTGGCCGGAGTTTTTAAATGCGCATGCATTTCTTAGTCGGGGGTTGTCGTGCTCCGTCGGCGTGCGCCTGCATTCCTCCAGCGCGAGCGCAGTGAGCGCGCGCCTCGAGTTCTGCCTCGTCGTCGTCGTCTCCGGCGCGGCGGACCCGCGCCGTACAGTCTTTTTAAATGCGAATGATATTAGTGGTAGCCGGGGAGTAGCGGAGGGCAGGGGAGAGGAGATCGCGCGGGCGTGAGGCGCTCGCATGCGGAGCTGGCGAGACGGGAGTAGTGGAGGAGGAGCGCGCTCGGCGTGTGAGGGCGCTCGCATCGCGAGCTCGGCGGTAGAGAGAGCTCGCGCGCGGGGCGGGCGTTTGCGCGGGTCTCTCTCCTCTCCGCGTACCCTCTCTCCCTCGCTGCGCTCGGAAAATGTATATAAATGCATGGAGCGCACGCCTTCTCCGTTACTGCTGCCGCAGCGCACTCATCGGTGCACCCAATGCATTCGCATTTCCGCACGATCCCCTTCGGGGAGATGGGGGGAGTTTTTTTTTTTTTTTTTTGTAGGTTCCGCGTACAGCGGGGATCTGAAGCGAAGAGAATGAACGCGACACCACCGCTCACGTACCCCCGAATGGCAAAAAAAACGAAAAAAACACAAGGGAGATAAAAATGAACGCGACACAGCCGCTCCCGCGACGCCAACGGGAACACTTGATACACGGCAACTTCAGAAGCCGCGCAACGCACACACAAGCACAGCCCACCGCTGCTCACGTGGGCACCGGCAGCGGAGTTGCGAGCACTGCAGAACGCGCTTTCCGACGCGGTGAACGTATAGTATACCCAGCATAGCCAAGTTGAGCATGGATGATTTAATGTTAGGATTGTGAGGTTAGTCGTGAGCAATACGTGTGGGCTGTCATCTGCAGCGTTCCATATTAGTTCCATAGGCTATCCGGTTGCCTATTGCAATAGGCAACCAAGCGGTCTAGGCGATGGTGAAGGCATCGCTCACGTGATTATAAACGGCGCGTCTACTATTCACAGCAAGTAGCATTACCTATTCGCTTTAAATTGCGCAGCATTCACGCCCATGACATTTGTAGGCACTTATCGCCTTTCCTCAGCGGTTCCTTTCTAAGATGCAGTTACGAAGGGTTCGTTCGTATGGCGCGGCACCCCCAAAAATCTGCGGCAAATTCCTAGGTAAATTGTGTGCCGCATATGGAGCGTTGGCACGTGTGACCCGTTACCCAAGTCTACCCATATTTGTGGCATGATTAAAGATACACTCCATTTAAAGCAACTTTTATTACCCTTTTTAGATGCGAAGCAGGTTATGGTCGAGCCTGTTCCCTCCGCCGTTGTGTTGGCGCCGTTGTGCGGCATCCACACCCCCATTGCGCATGCCTGGCCAGGCACCGCTGATGATGATTGTGGCAGGATGCCCCTAGGGATTGGCCAACCAAAGAATCCATCACGAGATAGCTTCGCGTTCAACCACCGTCATCTTCCCGTAGGGGAACCCTGAGTACCACACCCCCACTGCGCATGCCTGGCCAGGCACCGCTGATGATGATTGCAGCAGGATGCCCCTAGGGATTGGCCAACCAAAGAATCCATCACAAGATAGCTTCGCGTTCAACCACCGTCGTCATCTTCGCGTAGGGAAACCGTGAGTAGTATGCGAGGCATTCCTCTTCTCCTCTCCGACACTCCTTTTCTCTCGGGCGTTCCTCCTCTCCGAAGCTCCTCTCCTTTCCGTGATTGCGCAACGAATGGCAACACCTGCGGCTCCGCGCGCGATAATGCGAAGCAGCTTAGGGTTAGAGACGCGACGGTAGCTGCTGCATACTCCGCTGGGGAAACCACTGTAGCTCCGCGGTATAAATGACGCACGCGCGCTCCGCTCCCCTCCTGCTGCTCCCGCAACGCCGCGATCGAACTGAAAGCTAATGGGAACATGAGTAGACCCCATGGCTGCTTCGCATACCACTCAGGGTTCCCCTACGGGAAGATGGTGAAATTTTTTCTGAAGTATAGACCGTCTCTGATTCGCCATCTCTCACTCGAAATGAACGCTCGGGCGGTTCCTTTTCTTTTAAATGCGGAGCATTTCTTAGGCTCGCGATGTCACTCGTCGATGTTGCCGGCGGCGTCCACACGCTCACTGCGCATGCGCGTCGCGTCGAGGCGCAAGTGCGCGTCTCTCCCCCGTACCCTCCTCGCTCTCAACAACAGGTGCGGCGGTGCGGGAGGAGCGCGTCTGTGCGCGCATGCGTCGTAGCTACCCGTGCGCTGCGTCGCGCTCAGCAGTAACGGCGGCAGGGCGTGTACACGTGATAACGGCGTGGTGGGTGCGTGGAAAGTTCGCGCGCTTGTGTACGGAAGTGTGTGCATGCGCGTCTCTCCCCCGTTCTCCTCTCCCTCGAACGCGGGCGGTGTGTATATAAGCGGCGGAGCGCGCGTTCGGAATTCAGTCAAGGGCGTCTTTGCTTGGCTTTCGCTTGACTTGACGCTTTGCTTGACGGCACCAAGCAATAAAGACAGACTTTAACTTTACACTCCTTGCCTTCGCTTCTCCTTCATTCAATAAATAAGAATAATAAAGACGAAATAACAATTAAGCATTCCAAGCCATACCCAATTACGCAACATTCACGCGATACCCACCATCTGCGACGCATTACTCGAGTTCCCCCGTACCCGCGCGGTGGCTCAGTGGCTAAGCGTTGCGCTGCTGAGCACGAGGTCGCGGGTTCGATTCCGCCGCGGCGGCCGCTTTTCTGAGGAGGCGAAGCAAAACGCCCGTGGTACGAGATTTCGGCGCACGATAATCCCCAGGTGGCAAATTAATCGGAGCCTCCACTACGGCGCGCCTCATCGCCTGCGGCGTCGGCGCGTTAAACCCACAATCGATTCATTCCCCCGTGGGAAGACGCGGGCGGGGTTTTTTGCTTAGCACGTGGCATCAGCCTTTTGCTGAACCATTTCCATAATGATTAGGCGCCCCGATAAAAGTCTCCAACCGGCTCCTTGGTGAACTAGGCAGTCAACATCGGAAGCAGGAGGTGGCACTTCCGCTGCTTCACCAGAGTTATTTAAAGACCGTTCTCTCTTTTTCTTTCTGCCGCTGCTTGTCGCAGCGTTGCACTCCCCTAAATAGTTTTTTTTTTTTTGCCTTTAAACCACGGCCGAGATCTCCGCCACGTTTCACAGACGACTACGGTGCCGAACGCAAATGGCACGCAGCGGACGTTCATTTTACAGCGGCTGCTAGGTCTCGTTAGCCGGAGTTTTTTTTTTTTTTTTTTGTGGATTGCGCGTTCAGCAGGAATCTGGAAGCGAAGAGAATGAACGCGACACCACCGCTCACGTACCCCCGAATGGCAAAAAAAACGAAAAAAAAACAAGGGAGATAAAAATGAACGCGACACAGCCGCTCCCGCGACGCCAACGGGAACACTTGATACACGGCAACTTCAGAAGCCGCGCAACGCACACACAAGCACAGCCCACCGCTGCTCACGTGGGCACCGGCAGCGGAGTTGCGAGCACTGCAGAACGCGCTTTCCGACGCGGTGAACGTGTATACCCAGCATAGCCAAGTTGAGCATGGATGATTTAATGTTAGGATTGTGAGGTTAGTCGTGCCCGAGCCGACCACAAGGAGATTCTCACAACGTTTCGGACGAAATAAAGCTTTACCAACGCGCATTTCTTTATGTCAGTTGATTTTATCATGTGTTTTGTTTGGTACATCGAACCGCCTCTCCGGGCAGTGCCTTGGGTCGATTATACGGTGATTATCAGGCCCGGACCGTCCGCGGGCAGCCTTGGACGCGATACGGCGCTCGATTGTTCCCTATATGAAAGCCTCGGTTCCAAGGCAGTCCTCGGATTTCCCCAGAACTATCGAGGACTAAATCGACGATACCCAATTTTTCTAATAGGGAGCCCTGGCGAACACGTGTCCACGCGCTGTTTCAGCCTATCAGCGTCGAGGATTGCGTGCGCGCAGTTTTGAGCTTCATCACGATGTGGTGGACGACTGGCCTAGGAACATTTTACGGTAGCAATTTCAAAGCATATACAACCTATGCGCGTGCAAATATAAAGAATCTAAGTATTTGAGCCCCGTTTCTCCGACGTGTTGATACCCCCCCCACGAAAACAAGAAAAAGATTATCCGTCCATTTTTCACTCTGTGAAGGTGGTCGTCCAGCCAGGCTACGTGCGTTCAGGGATCTTCAGTGTGTGTCGGACTTCTTTACTGTGTCTGCGGTAAGGCCGTTGTCGAACCGCAGCCTGTCGCACACGTAGCAGCTCGAGCCGAAATGGCGATGGATACATTTTCTGTGGAACGTGGCGTACGCATCCTTGAACCTTTCCGAGTTGGTACCTTGGCGCCAAACGCGCTTTGCGACATTTTCGGTACTCGGCAGTCGATTACGTGCCGCCTTGCAGGCACGCTTGTCGGACGCCACATTAATGTCGGCATGCCGTCTACGATTACACTCGCGTCGCTGTTATCGGGGTCCGTTCGCATAGCATATATTTTTTGTAGAGTAGGCTTCACTGTGCAACAAGCAATGCGGGAAAGTGAGCTTACAAAGACCAAGCTTACACTGATCTCCTTAAGGTTGGTTTCACTTTTAAACACGAGCGCATTGCTGCAGAGAGAGTCAGCATCGTTTTTGAACACAAATGCATTAGGGCGAAACATTTCTCAAGGGGTAATATAAGCTTTCTTATATCAAAATTTTGAAGTCCCTCTTATCGGTGTAGGCTTGTCGTTTGTAGGCTGCCTTTCCCGCGTGGTGTTTTTCAGCGAGGACGCCATACAAACCCGCATCCTATCCATAGACAACTTCCATGTGAAAAAGAAATCCTATCCATGGCCGCCCTTTCCAGCTGATACTTTGCTGCAACAATAGTGTACACCCTAATTGTGTAAGGTTAACAACATCTTCAGGAACATAAACATTTGTCTCCCCATTTCATACACTAATAGAAAGGGAACATGACAAACGGTTTATTCTAGTCTATTTTTCTCATTGTCAAAAAAAGTATTGAGAGAACGACCGCACAGGATTGGTGCGACGTAATAAAAGAACTGAAACAAGCGTTTATTCATATTTTTTTTATTTCTTTTAGCAATATAATGTAATTTTTTACGCCTGTTGCGGCTTTTATATTGCTCAGAACAAAACCATTGTTCCCAATCAGCGTACGTCGTTGTTTGTAAAGTTCTGGTGCCTAAGTGGCAACGCAAAATCCCGTAAAGTTATCGGGCTGCTTTATGACCGAAGATAATTTACTGACAGCATCTGTTTTGCTCTGTTTTTCTCTCGTTCAAACATGCAGGAACGATCCTCGGCATCTGCGTAAGCATCGGCAACACCACTGGCATCCTCGTTCCGTACATCACAGGCGTCCTCACAGAAACAAAGGTAAATCCGCGGGGTATTCATTGGAGAACTGGGTGCTGGATGATAGATACTGCAGGCCGCTGATGGACTTTCTGCACGGAACTGGACTTCATGCATCCTCTGTCATACTCTAGAAAAAAATCGCTTCATTAGTGGTAGGTTGATACTGCAGGCCGCTGTGCTTTCTGCAGACTCTTCATCTTTTTCTCTTTTTATTTTGCTCTTCTTTTCAGCCCCTCCTTTGATTTTCGACTTTCTTCTCTCTTCCTTTCTTTAAAACTCCTCTCATATGCCGTTTGGAAAAAACACGAAGCAAAAAAGAAAGAAACTTGCGCACACAGTGCAGCTTTAAGTTATGCGCAGTCGTGCTTCGCACTTCAATGGTTTTTGTATAGGAAATCGGCTACACAAACATTCTTTTCGGTAATTCTTTTTCAGTTTGCCTCTTAGTACGTACAGTCCTTCCATGAAAGATTTGCCAGCTGCCAATACAATCGAACGTATCTAAGACTGTATCGAACATAAAAAAGTACTACACCGACAGAATAGGATATTTTGGTGATGTACAGTCGACTCTCGATAATGCGAAGTCGCTTAATTGGGATTGTTGGTTAATTAGAAGTGAATTGCTGGTCCCACCAATTTTCCATGAAATCCAATGGCAGAAATTTCTCGATAAGTCGAAGCTAAAACCCATTATATGGGTAATTGGAAGCCATCTAGAATACAAAGCATCGAGGTGAGCGTCATTGCTGGAAAGATTTACAAATTTTCAAACGCAAGAACAGCGCCGTGTTGTATACTGATGCTGGCGCCATCGCAACTGATGAGATAAAGCGGCAGACCGATTGAGACTGGAGCTATACACCATACTCGAGCTATAGGCTCCGGACAGCGAAGTTTGCCGGATGAGCGCAGCGCCAGCCGCGGCAGACCAGCGCAGCTCTGGGTCGGTCCCGCCGTGCCGACCGCCTTCATCGCCTGTGAATGCACCTTTGCAAAAACGTGTGCCATAACGTTATTTGCGTGGATAGATTACTACATACTGAAGTCATGCAGAAATGCTATACTGTAGGGGGAAACCTCCAAATTAAACGGGCGCTGATAGAACGTTGTCGCCTTGCTGCCAAGCCGTTGACACAGCTGGGAAGATTGTGCATTCTCCCGCGGATTTTTCTTCTCTTCCTTTTTGTTTGCACATAGGAAGCCGTGGTTACTGCATCTTGAAAAGCCCACAGTAAGCGTGCGGATTATATGCTGTTGTGATGTACGAGCAGCTTGTTGCGGACTGGTTAGCAGGCGGTGAATACGGATTAAATTTGTTCACAACAATATTTTGTGCGACCAGTTATCTCTATTTACGCTATTATAACAATTACAGGTGGAAATATAGGGCGTTACACGTTCTTGGGTGTGGGGGTACTCGGGAAGGAATGCTACGCATTAAGAAACTGGCACTGCCTTGTGGTTATTGACTTCGAAAATCACGCACCCAAATTAAACATCTGGGGAACGACGGAAGTGTGTGTGTATGCATTAACCACTCTATTCCGTTGGTGCGGCTGCCCAAACGTCAGAGGCAATGTTATTAATACCTCACCTCATTGAGTCACACTTGCTAATTTGAAAACCCCAGCTGCTACGAGAAAGTATAGCCCAGGTGAGGTGCACTTGGTTTTAAAAAATTTTTAAAAAGGCTTGGTTTTAATAAAATTCACCCATGCACTCTGTACAGGCGGTCATCCACCGAAGTGGTTCGTGCGGCCGGGGTTTACCCTGTTTTACTCGTTATGGTTCGTGAAGTATTTCTCATTATCACGTTTGTGGAATTTTTTGCTCCTACCACTCTAGGTAAATGCGAGCGTAGCTATGTCATTTATAAACCAAACAAACCTCTCTCCCCTTACGTCCAACTCTTTTCTAACCTGGTTTTTTCGCGCATGCGCATGTGGTTGCACCGGAGTAGTTTTCTGTGTACACGGGACCACCGGACTTCCCTTTTGCCAAGCCATAAAGAACTAATAAAACCAACTTAACTTCTTTTCTATTTGTTCGCAAAATAAAACGGTATGCGTCAGGTGCATCGACGAGGCATTAACGCGATTGCCTTCCCCTTGCTTTATAAAGCAGAATGCACAGTAAAATTCTAAACCAGGTTTACCCTTCGTATTCCCTGAGAATTGTTGTTTGTGGCAATCCTACATCATGTGGGCACGTATCGCAGTCCACGGCGGAATTTCCAGCCAGGGACTGCTCTACTGAGCGTGAAAGTTCTCTTTCTCTTTCACTCATAAATCTGATACAAGCCCCACGTACACTTTTACAGAACTTCACAGAACACGTTAGACGACACTGACATCGCAGAATCCTTGAGCGGCCCGTGGAATGCTTTGACCAAGTGCCAAAAGAAATGGCGTGTTGGTACGCAGAGCGGTGGATGGCAGGACACCAATATGTGTTTCACTAACTTCGCCGCATTAACAAATTAGTTGAGTTGGTGTCAATAAATGTCAGAAGATCGGAGTTTGGTGCTGCACGGGTGACTCGGAATGCTTACAATATGTGTAACTTGATGAACGATGAGATGGTACAAGTCACTGGAAAAGAAAGGTGATATAGAATTGGTTGGAAGTATACGCTTGCCGCAGAGACCTTCTGGGCAGGAATGGCATGATTATTATGCAGTAAGCAGGAGTAGACTGGCATCCATTCTCTTTACCTCTTGTTGTCGCAGAACACCCTGCAGCAGTGGAGCTACATGTTCTACCTGTCCGGGGTCGTGGGCCTGGTGACCGGGCTCTTCTTCCAGCTCTTCGCTTCGGCCGAAGTGCAGAGCTGGGGCATGGCGTCTGACGACGTCCCCAGTGCCAACGAGAACACAGCGCTCAAGCCCGTCAAGTCCGCGTCGGCCAATGGCCACACCTCCTCCCCGTCATCACCCGTCTCGCAAACGAAAGAGATCGCCAGGACAGAGCTATGACGCGGCCAACGACCCCGGAGTTCGCTTGTACGCGAGGGCACACGGGCGATGTCACCAGGAACACATCAGTTGCCATCACCGCTTAGTCGACCGGCAGCCTGACGGGAGGAAAAGATGGGACACTGGTCTGGAGCTGGTGATGATTGCATCGTGAAGTAATGTCCCCAGCCGCATTACCAGCTCGTCTCTTTCTTCCATATCTCCATCCGGCACTACCAGTGCCCTTGTGTGGACATCGCGGCCTTCTCTGGGAGATTGCATACTAGACAAGGCCGTAAAGCGACATACCGTGTGCATGGCTGCTACTTGCCTTCGAACTGCTGTCTCGGTGCCAAGAGCATGGAATGCAAAGACCGCTCGGCAATGTATTCAAGGCTGCGCAACGCGTCCATTGTGACCGCGAGAGTGTTTGCGGCTAACGCTGCCATAGTCGCCTCAAGTTGTCGCGAATGGTGCTAGGACTCTGGTGGCGTTTGTGGGACACTTACCTTCGGCGCAACGGGTTTGCGCGATGCATCGACTACGACCGCTTCAAGCTGAAGTAACCTGCAACAATCTCAACGTGATACGGACAAGTGAAGTTCTTAGCGTGCTTTGTTATGTGCTGTTTTATGAACGGTAGTTGCGAAGAAAGTCCAGTGTATTTGAAGGTTGTTGAATACATTGTATTTTTTTAAGAGTGCGGAGCTGCTCGTAATTATTCAGACGTGTTATACGTGCCTTTCAGCCAGAAACCTGCCCCTTAATTCATGCTGTGAAACCCTCGTGCTATATGCTCTTCTCTGGTTTCTTAATGTGTTTTACCTTGTGTCCACAGCTCTTCGATGTAGCGAGTAACTCTGCTTGTGTCGGGGCCCATTATTTTACTAAAACAGCTCTTCAACGACAGGTTATTCTTTTCGGACTGCTACGGACAAAACGCTTAACTACGCATATACACCATGCCGTCTCTTCTTTCACGTTCAGTTCCATGTTCCTGTGCACATATTTTGCAGCCAAATTAGGCTAGTGTATTCGTCGGTTTCCCAATCAAAGACTTAGCCTGCTCATAGAAGCCGCCTTGGGAGAACCTCGAGCTACGTACAGGGGAAGTCAAAAGTAATTGGAACACGGTCTCGTAAATTTGCAATTTCTTCTTCCGCAGCTGCCTGGCTGCATTGGTGAGCGACTGTGCGTTTAAAGGAGTCCTCCCCAATAGAAAAAAAGCTTGTCATATACCGGTAATGGCTGTCATAAAGCCAGCAAGACAAATGTTTTGTGATATTCACAAATTCTTGTTCCAATTACTTGTGACGGCACCTGTACATACACGCTTCTTCGGGTCGCGATGGCCCCGCCCTGTTGGGAATCCGGTGTCGGGATTCCATTTTGGTAGAGTAACGTTGATCAGGAGACCAAGGCGTTGCTGATGAACGAGAAAACTTTATACAATTATTTACATGATGAATATGCAGGTTTGGATGCCGAGTCTCGAATCGAATCGCACAACGAGCAACCCTTGGCGGCGCACAGCACCGCCTTTTTGTTTACAACAGAAGCCCCTAAAGTTCCCCCAGGGGAATTCAACTCCAAAAGTCTGGTCCAATCAAGAACCCGCAGTTCAAAACACATAGGCCCCGCCCACGCCCGAGGCTGTTCCCGATGCTTGCCCACGTGACCACGAGGGCGAGAAGGTGTTGGAGCCGCTCCGACGGGGAGACCTTTTGCCCGAGCAGGGGGCACACCTGAGTGCCTGATCCATGTAGCTCGCTGATAGCCGATTCCATCGGTCCGCGCTGGAGAAGTCACCTCCTTTGTCACGCTGCCGTCGTCTTCCATTCAAAGAAATGCACGTGCAGGCTTATCGCAGCGATTACTCTTCAATAACGCAACGCCCGCGGCACGGGCCGAATTGGTCGCCGTTAGCGAAAACACTCTAATTAGCGTCGACGTCCCTTATCAGCTTAGATATGTCGGGTCACCAACTCGATCATGACACCCCGCCGTGTGTTTTGTGCAAGGCGAAGCCGACCAAGGATATATATGCGTACCTTCAGAAGGTAAGTGAATTTGACTGTACAGTATAAATCAGTTATTGCACGTTGATTAGTAAATCACGATGGCTAATTTTCAATATATAGGCAAGCATTTATAAGGCGAATTACTAATATTTACCGTTTAATGGGCCATAAGTCAAAATGGAAGTTTGTTTTATCCAAAAGGTTGAGGTGTTTTGTAGTGCCCCGGCGCTTGTTTGTCGGCAAACGATGCTCTATTCCCCCAAAAAATCAAATAACGTAAGCCGAAATTCCAATGCTCCCGCAAAATAGCGAGTTTCGTGATGTCAGCGGTGATGTACCCAGGGAAGATATTTGAAAAGAATGCTGAGTATGCTGACTAGGGCTGCAGCGGACGACTAAACGTCTTTCGTTGCTTCGTTTCCATCCGTCCTCTAGATGACGCCACAATACCGCTCAAGGCCGCTGTCCGCACTCGTTTTTGCTTTGACCGGATTTGCACCTGGGGTATTTTTTTGAGGGTCGATAAAAATCGTTTCTTGAAACATTGGGTATGCTCGACAAACAGGGCCACGTCGCCTCTGCCAGTTGGCCAGTGTAGTGTGAGACAGCCAGTGTTGTACACGTTCCTCTAAAACAGGAACGAAAGCTCGTTCCTCGTTCCTTGCCAATTTTGAAATGAGTTCCCGTTACAAGTTCCTTTATTGCGAAAGGAACGCGTTCCAGTTCCACTTCGAAAATTGGAACGTGTCGTTACATTAACGTTACAATTAGGTTTTTAAATTAAAATATAGTGTCGGATAATCCTGGGTCGAAATTAAGTGAGAATTTAAAACTCACATCGAACTACGTATATTATACGAATATTAACACCACCGGCAACAGATTATCTGGAGATAAAGATAATCAAAAGAAACGCTCCTGGGCGAATTTTTTCAGGGAGCACCGGAAAAACTCCAGAAGGCTCGAGGACATTTCGGTGCAGGATACTTCGGTGCGGAAATTTCGGTGTACGGACATATCGGTGTACGGACATATCGGTGTACGGGCATATCGGTGTTCGGGCGTTCCCGTGCACGCACATTTCGGTGTACGGACATTTCGGCGACCAAATTATCCGGTGCTTGCCTGTTTGCGACAGCCGCTATATTTTATTTCCGCTTAACGTGGGTTATGGACAACAATCTGGAGCAGTGAATTTATTTTTTTTATTGATGCCATGTGCGATCTTTGCAGGTATTTTTATAAATTCTACATTTATATATTTTTTGTTTATTACCTCTTCCGAGGGACACCTGTTATGCAGCCGATTGAATTCTTTAGCAAACATTTTTTTGGTCATTTATGACAGGTTGTTAATTTATATTCGCTCTTTTTTAGCTAAGACAATTACCGTATAAACCGGAATATAGGTCGAGTTTTTTTCCAAAAAATCCGCACAAAAGTCACCCTCGTCTTATATAGCGGTCATTGGCAGAATGTAAATCGTTGTCTGGCAACAATGTGCAAGCGTAGTCCGTCGCCAATCGCCATTCGTGTCGGACTGCTCTCTCGCTCTATCAGGCCTTTATTTGATTTCGCTTTTCTCTAGTTTTTCGTCTTTTACTCGTCTATTACGCGTGCGTGCGTACATTTCTGTACGTCTCTGTTCCGAGATGAGTGGCGGCAGTCGACGCCAGTTCACCGCGGCGTTTAAGCTGATGGCGATTGAGTCACCGAGCAGAATGGGAATATGGCGGCGTAACGCCAGTTAGGCGTTTCAGAGAAAAGTGTGCGGTACTGGCGGAGCCAGAAAGCTAAGCTGTGCGCGTGCAACCCCCGAAACCGATCGTTCGGTGGACGTCAAGCGGTGCACCCCGAGTTGGAGAACAAAGTGGCGGACTTCGTCCGGGAACTTCGCTCACGATCGCTCCGGAGGCCATGCGCGGACCGGCTCCGCGAACTGTACAATGAGTGGATAGCCGGCGACAACAAAAAGACCTATACGGGCCGGTTGCGACCGTGTCAAGCTGGGTGTCCTTCTCTGGGCAGTCGCTGCCCGACGACATGGTTACACGAGCGTTCAGGAAGTGCTCCATCAGCAACGCGCCTGATGGCATGGAAGATGACAGTGCGAAGCAGTCATCCTCGGACGACTCTGAGAGCTCGGACGAGTGACTTCGGCAGGCATAGTGAGTGGCAGTGACAGACGGGCGTCGAAAATAAATATAGACATTGTGAGTGCGCTTCTGTGCAAAATTATTTTTTTTTGTCAACTTTTCCCACCTCAAGGTAGGGGGTCGACCTATATACCGGGTCGACCTATAATCCGGTTTATACGGTACCCGTGTTTAAGATGGTCTACCGCCTCTTTTATTTTTTAAAATTACACACCCTCAAATTACATAAATTACATGCACACTCTCAATATACAAAAAGTAACAAACATTAGCTAACCCCCCAGAATGAAGAAAACCTTATGAAGAGTATTACGTAGGCTGGGCTGCCTTGCTAAAATGAATTCGCGAACACTTGTCTAGGATATTGTCGGGGAGGAAAAACGGGCCTTTTGGAAAACAGCCGCAGGATCTAATGTCCTAAATGCTGATTAAGCGCGTACCAGTTGTGCATACAAATTCCACCCATTGTGTTCGGGAAAACCAACCTTCGTTTAATGTTTACAAGCCTACATTTACCACATTTTAATTCTTTGTTCCAGCGCAACGCTCGAATCTCGACCAGATTTCTTTTTCAGCCATATTATTTTCGGTTTCCACTGAAAATCCTACTGGCGTGGTTGAGTGCACGGTCTCCGAATCGTCACCGAAGTGATTTTTTTTTTTTTATTTAGAACATACTGCTAGCCTCTTATTGGAGGCTTTTGCAGGAATTGGGTGATACATTCAGAACAATGACATAGCACACTTCGCGTTTAAAACAGAGAAAAAGCTTTACATTCACCATGGGCCCACGAAACCTCATAATGTGACACAAAAAGCCACCCAAAAAGCCGCTGAGAACACAATGGCCACTATCGTTTGCTGGCTAGGCACTTCCGCTCGTCGCGGTCATATCGACGGCGCCCCCACTCCAGGAATCGCTCTTTCTGCGCCTTCAGTCGCCCCCTTGGGAATTAACTCATCAAGTCGCGCATATCATGGACACCCCAGGTATACATCGCTTCCTCCCATTATAAGGAGCAAAAAAAATGAATAGGCTAGTGTGACGAGAGCGGCAACAGTCGTCTTCAAGTTTTCGAAGTCCAGTCGACGCAATGACGCACAAGCGACACCCCTCTCTCTCTACTTAGGGGGATGATTGCCGGCGGGGCTCAGCTTTCCCCTCCCCTAAGTAACGCCAACGTAAGTGCGATCGTTGGTTTGTTAGTTTTAAGTAGAACTGACACCGAATGCAACTAAGGCGAGATTGCTTGAGAGAATAATTAAAACGAAATGCACACGCGCCTAATCAACCTCGTTTTTCTGTTGTTTTTTCCCGGAAGTATTGCTGGGGGAGGGGGGGATCAGACTAAGAACAGCAGCGTCTCTCACTGTTGGGTGAAGTGAGAGAAAAGCGCTTTGGTAACACTTAAAGTGTTAGGGTTATTCACATGAATGTTAAAATAACAAAAAATGGTTGAACGGATCCAAATTAACGACGTTAATTTTTACCATCTGCTACAGAAATCAATGCTCCGCCAGGGTTTAGCGTTCGTTTCCACGAACGGCGGCGCAAGCACATGTCTCGAACGTAAAATCATACCAAGTCACGAAATTACAATATAAAGCTAAAAAATGTTCAAAAAATGCCTGGGACATCCCCTCACTCAAAATGTCTGGGACAAAACGTCGTGCACCAAAATGTCCGTGCACAGAAATGTCCACACCGAAACGTCCTGGACCGAAATGTCCGACACCGAAATGTCCGGATCCCGTTTAGCAGTCCGTCCATTCGTTGGCTACGTTGTTACTGGTTGACGGGGATCGGTCTGCTCCTGAGCGCGCGGAAGGACGAGTAGGAAGGGTGCAGAAGCACGGACAGGGCAAAGGCAGGCCCGCGGAACTAATCCCCCTACCGCGACTAATGCCCAAGTGCCCAGCCGGGTCCAGGTCAACCCAGTAACAGCACATGCGACAGAACGGACGGACTGCTAAAACTCTCTATTCTTTCCCCGCCACGGAACAATTCTATCGGCCAGACGCGCATTTTGGCCTACCCAGACAAACGATGAAGGGTGAAAAGCATTCTCGCGGCTACGCTATTCACCCGTCGAACACCGCGTAAGCAACCAGCATGAAAGCAAGCACAAGCTGCGGCTTACTGATTGGTTATTCTTCTGCCTTCGACCTTCGAGGAAGCACGTACGGCTGAAGGGCGGGCAAACGCAGTAGCGCTTTGTGGATTTTGTACTCGAGGCTTGGCATCAAAAACAGCCAAATCCCAGCGATGTAACGGCAGGAACGCCGTTCCTGCCGTTCCTTCAAAAACGTAACGAGTTACCGTTACAGTTCCACCGACCCTTAATGGAAACGGTGGCGTTCCTTCGTTCCTCCAAAAAGGAACTAGTTCCAGGAACGCCGTTCCTTGTAACGCCGTTCCGTACAACACTGGAGACAACCCCTAGCTAGGCTGGTGGTTTTCGGCACTGGTGGTTTTAGGTATGCGTGTGCGTTGTAACTTATATTAATTACCCCACCACTCTTACTGCTATAGAAATAATATTGTCACGAATCCAAAGATGACGCAGTTATCTTCAAGGAAAACAAGTTTATTGGAGCGAACTTGTGCTCCCCTAACAACTCAAAGAATACAGGCGGTGAAGCAGCAGTCAACAAAGTGACGTGCGAAGGCGAGCGCGACGATCCGAATGCCGCGGCATCTGCTCTGCGGGAATTTATGACTGGGCGCGAGGGTTTCTCGAATAGTCTAAGTGTATCCAGAACACTGTAGATCAACGAAGTTTATTCTAGGCTGTTCACGTTAGTTTGGAACGCTCTGCCTATCAGAAGAGATAACGTACATGCGGCACAGAAAGAACGGAACACGCGCCTCCTTTGGCCTACAGACAACAGCGATAACACATACCGGCGCAGCCGGGCGGCAAAAGCAAAACACAAATAAACAAACCCAATGCACGGTTCGCGGCAATATGCATTAAATTTAAGCGCTAATAGCTCGTTCTGTAAGCTTATGAGCCCTGCCTAATTTGTGTTTGCTTTTGCTGGCCTCAGCCAATCGCACAACTGCCCATAATACGTCATAGGTTCTCGTATGGGAAATGAGCTAGTGGGCCGTATGGTCATTCTCTTTTTTCCATTAGGAAAAAAAAGGGGAATGCCATACCTCATTTTAGTAAAGTTTGCGTTAAAAGGGGTGTCAGTGTTATTTTAACGAGGCGATCTTTCGAATGAACCAAACTTGCATCTTGTCTTCATGGCCCCTTAAACATTATATGCCCACAACAGTCGATCAGCACACTGCATTCTCTTTGGGTCGATCCCCCCTGATGGGTTTTTTACAAAATATAAAGGTTACACCAGTGCATCTTACAGCAAAATGTTGTACTCTCCTGGGTCCCCGATTTGTTTCTACCGTCCCTAAAATGCGCACCGTGCACTTCATCGAAACAAATAGACCGACGTACCGTATCACAAGTATAAGTTGCCGTGCGATCTCTTTTTCTATAACTGCATTATTGCGGAATTAAGTACTGCGCTAATGTTGTGCTATGTATTTATGCTACCACAGTGAAAAAAAATTATTCTTTCCCCTCTAGGAAAATACGCGCGTGCTTAGGTCAAAAGAAGTAAAAAAAAATCACTTTCTTTTTACATAGTTCCTGTTTCAATTTCTAGTTTTCCAGTTACGTGAGCCGAACTGGCAGTTCTGCTCACGTCGTCTGGGAATATTGGTACCGGACGGAGGAAGAAACATCGGGGGAAGGAAGGCGATGTAACGAAAAACAAAACTTTTTGTTAGACGTGTTGCAATAATGGATCAGTGCGAGACTTTGCAGGAATAACCGTGGATGCCTTTGCACGCCTAAAAATTCAGCACTTACCTCCAGGCCCAACATGGGACCAGAAGAATATACTTGCGTTTACCTATCATTCTGAGTCGATCACAACCTTCTAGAGATCAGCTATAAACAACTATCAACAACCAGGCTTCCGAATTATAGCAAATAGAAAATGTTTAATCTCTCAGTTCCTCAATTACCGTCACGGGTTTCAACTTGTTAAACGGCAGTGGCTTAGGCATCCTAATGGAAGCGAAAAATTGGGACTTGTTCTGCGAGGCCTCCAGTTGCCTGTCATTGCGTATTGCACAGCTTAGTACAGTGCACGGTAGTTGAGGCTTGCCAACTTAGTCTGCATACCTTATTTGGCTCAGCCAATCGGCTTTAAAAAGCGTTTCACCGGCTGAGATACCCACTGCCTATCAGACCACTGCTAGAAGGGGCACTAAAAACATACAAGCACCACCCCGGAAAAATACCGGAAAAACTGATTGCCCCGTACACATTTTTCTGCAAGCAGGACTATAACATTACCATGCATCTTCTTATTAAGCTTTGTACCTTTACAGCCCTTAGCTGAATACTACTTGAAATAAAAAATTGTGATATTTTCTTGTTCTTTCGAGCAAATTTATTGGTCGTTATGATGAGCTGGTAAAAATACCAAGGAAAAAATTAGCTAGCGTTTATTTTTGCTCGCAATTTGTGTATGCCCACAACTTTGCACTACTGCTGGTTACATTTTTAGAAACAAACCTGCTCACTAAAAAATTTTAACTTTATATGCAAACTTAGCATGGTACAAGATTTGTGTTATAAACACAAGCTTTAGAGAACCGTTACACCGCAACCAATGCTTAACAATGCAGTTGCACCAGACGTCAGCAAAAATAAGCCTTACCCAGTAATAGTGCTATTACAGAGAAATGTAACCTTCCCTACAAGCAGTAAAACAAAGGCTTCCAAGCTAATCTGAACTCAGTCATATTGTGGAACGTTTCCTGTTATGCGCCATAATGCAAAAAGACTAACCGGCACTCTTCGCATCAATCAAAGTGACCCAAAAGGCGTCGGGCAATTTTAAATTATTTTACTACTGAAGAAAGTGTAGAAGCCTATTATTTTTTTTGTTGTTCCGTCACCTCAGCCGAAGCGCTTGCCATCGCCCATGCCACTACCACCATCATCACACCAGTATGATTGATGCACACCAGCATCAACCATACTTGACCATAATTACGAACTCCCAAACAAGCTTGTCGTCTGTATCAAGCTAGCCTTCGCCACCACCCTCCCCCCACCCCCACCCCTTATGCTACAACGCCTTCCCGAGGGCATAGAAGTTTCGATCATCTGGACCCCACGCCATGCTGGCCTTGCAGGGAATGAGACGGCTTATGCCGCAGCCCACGACCTTCTCACCCGGCCACTGCCGTCCGCAAGGGCGCACACCGCCGAGCGCCTAAGCTCTAACCATGAAGTCCTTACTCCGTTTGATTCTACCTACAGCTCTGTGAAGTGAGGCGCTAGTTCGATGATGACGACGACGACAACGTGGCAGGAACAGGCCAACAGAGTGCTCGTGGCTCAAATGCCGGTTGCGGGGATTGCCCTCAGTGCGATTGCATCGAGGAAGAAGCAGCAGCAATCCACACGAGGAAGGGTGAGAAAAACCTTTTACACGCCGGGCTTGTGTGCCCCACTCATCCGGAAATGCAGCAGACCTGCTCATACCTCACCGAGGTACCTCTTTCTTCAATCATGGCAGAACTTGTGGCCATCCGAGATGGGCTATCCTCGTTAGAGCCTCGCTTACGCATAAACCCGCCGTCATGCCTTCACCTGTACACAGACTCCACACAGGCAGTCCGTGAACTCCGGCGCGTCGCCAAGTCCCTCGAATTGACCTGTGATGTGCATCGTATTGTAAAGCTCCTTTCCGTGCCCCGTGCGAGTTATGTGGAACCGACGATCGACAACTGCTCACGCGGACGCTGACGCGGTCTGCCATCCTCAGAGGGTGACTAGGCCGCTACCCCTGCTACAGTTACCGAAGAGTGACACCCTCATCATTCACAAGGAATTTCTCCGGCGTTCCACGCGCGCCCTTCTTCCTCCGCGTGGATCAGACCTTCCTGGCGGTTTAACCCGCCGTGAGGAGGTGGCGCTTGGGGAATCCGCTTTGGGCGTAGCTTTAAATATGTCGATAAAGGCCTCATGGAGGACGCAATTTCCCCCCAGAAACATGCCCCTTCTGCGAAGAGAGAGAGAAGAAACTTTATTTAAGAGTCGTTCGTTGCGAAGTCCACACTGGACGGAGGTGGTTCCCTGTTCACGGGAATCCATATGCTGCTCTCGCCGCCTGGCCCCTGGTGACCAGTAGTAGCTGATCCTCCAGGGCGGGGCTGGTCAGCAAGATCCTCCATCTCTCGTTAAAGGGTAGAGTGGGGTTGGTGGGGCGAGACTCGGGTAAGGGGGGCGGGTGCTTCGGGCTAAACCTACACTCTCCTATCATGTGCTGGAGAGTGCCTAGTTTTTTACAGATTGGGCAAGCTTCTTCGAATTGGTTTGGGAACATGCGGTTGAGTAGACGGGGGTGCGGAAAGGACTCTGTCTGGATTTGCCGGTATATAGTTTGCTGTTCCTTCGTGAGTGCTGCGTGGGTGCTGGTAGCGTCCTCCTGTCGTGCCTGTAATAAGTGGTTATTTCCCTGTATGTAAGCAAGGGTTTGGGGTTTTTGCCTCTGCTGCGGACGTGGCCCGGTAAGTCAGTGTTCGGGCCTGCTGGTGGGCAAACTCGTTACCCTCCACCGCAGAATGGCCGGTACCCACACTAATTCTACGCTTTCCGTCGGAGGTTTTTTTCTCCTTGAGCACTCGGATGGGACAACCGGGACACCCAGCCGCACTGGAAGCTTCTGTAGGCTTGCTGGGACTCCGTGACCACCTTGGTCTGTTCCGGTAGAGTAAGGGCCAGATCAAACGCCAACTCCTCTGCCTCTTCAATGCTCTGAACTACAGCGGATGCACACGTCAGCAGCTCTTTCGTGGTGTCACCGTTGCTGGTGACCGGTTCGTACCCGTCATTCATGAGGCGTCCGTGAATATAGCCCCTTCTTCTTTTGCCAGAAGCCTGTTTGAGAGCACGAGCTCCTTGCCTCCCGCCTGCCGCCTGGTACGTTGGGTTCTTGGGGATAGGCTTGAATTGATGGCTTCCAGCCATTCAATCTGGCAGCTGGTCTCTGTCCTCAGATAGCGTCCGCCTTCCATGCCGATTTTCTGCAAGATGCGTCTGCCCGCTTTGTTTGGCTCAGCCTTTGTTTCTGATTGCGACATGGGCCTCAATGAGCTCGTTCGACCCGCGTTATGCAAGCCCATTTTCAAGAGTTTTGCATGTAGACGCGCTCAATAGGAACTCCAATAGCTTGCTTGATGGCTTTGCGGATGATGACGTCCAGCACCTGCGCGTCCGCTTTGTTCAGGAGGAAGGTAAGGTGCTACATATGTTATTCTGTTACCACAAAGGCTTGGATGAGCCTAAATGTGTCCCTCTCCTTGAGGCCTCGGGTTCTTGACGCCACCCGTCGGAGCAATATGAAGGATTTGTTCGACGTGGCTTTAGTTTTCGCAACGGGTTATAGATGCCCTGTTGTCGGCCTGGATGACTAATCGAGAATTTTTGTGCTGGGGCGTGGGAGGATGTCTTCGCCCTCTAGGCTGACTTTTATGTCCTCTTTTGTTTCTTAGGGCGCCCTTGGCCGGATGATCACCATGGCTGATTTAGATGGGAGGCATCTAAGGCCACACCCTTTGGCGAATTTGTCCACAACATCTGCGGCTTGCCTGCAGCGTGTCCTTGGATCCATCCTAAAGAGCCTGCTTTTCCGTCGTCCAGAGCGAGATATCGTCGGCATATAGCGCATGCCCCAATCCTTCGATCGCTCCGAGCGCCTTTGGCAGGCCCAGGAGCGCCCATGTTGAACAAAAGGGGTGACAAGACGGATCCCTGGGGGGTCCACCTGGCTACCCAGTTTCACAGGAGGAGATACCTCTTCCCCCACTTTGATTCTCGCCTGGCGGTCAGTCAAGAAGTCCCGTACATAATTGTAACCCGTTCCCGCATCCGGTGCCCTGGATGTTCGATAGGACGCTGGCGTGAGAGACGTTATCAAATGCGCCCTTGAGGTCAAGCGCCAAAATGGCTCTGGGCGAATGTCTCGTGGCCTGCTTCATGACCTCCTCTTTTATTTGTAGCAACACGTCCCTGCGTGCCGAGGCGCTTTCGGAATCCAAACATGGTATCTGGCATCTGCATCGGTGTTTTTCTAGATGTTTTTGCAGCCTATTTAGCACCATCCGCTCCATCACTTTACCCACACAAGACGTGAGGGAAATGGGCCTTAGATTGTCAATGTGCGGGGACTTCCGGGCTTCGGTATGAACCTGATCTCTGCCTCCTTCCATCGCCTCGGTAGGTTGCCGCTCACCCAGGCCTCGTTCATGTGCCGCAAGAGATCCTTCCTTGCTCTGTCGCTCAAGTTTTTAAGCAGCCTATACGTGATGGTATCTGGACCCGGGGCAACTATTCTGACGGCTCTCGGCAATTGACACCTTAAGCTCAAAGTCGGTGAATGGTTTGTCCAGCGTCTCGTTGGGTGCTCCCCGATAAGATCCTGGCCGCTGTACACTCCTGTCCGTCTTGAGGTATTTGTCTTTAAGATGCCCAAATAGCCTCTTTACATCGCCATTAATATTGTTCAACGTTTCTCGTCATATTTCTGTTTGTCTCACCCTTGCTTGTCACTGGATCTATAAGGTGTCTAAGCAGCTGCCACGTCCTGCGAGCCGATAGAGTTCCCTGAAGTTCGTCGCACAGGCTGAGCCAGCTCTCCCTGGATAGCTCCGCAGCGTATTCCGCGGCCTGTTTGTTGACTTCTTGGATTTCCTGGCGAAGCTTTCTATTGTGGTCGCTGCCGGTTCCAGCGTTTGGTCAGACTGCGCCGAGCTTGCCAGAGATGTGCCAGTTTTGCGTCGACACGTGGGGGTTTGGTTTGTGGTTGCAATTCTCTCGGTGTATGTTCTACCAAGGTGATTTGCTCCTTTTCACAGTGCTCGTAGGGCTTGCTCTCCGTCGTTGTCCTCTTCTAAATAACCCCCTCCTCCTGTTCCTTCCTAAGGTTGTCCCAGTTCGTTATTCGTAGCTTTTCCTAACTTCGCCCTGAAGGCCCCTTCGCCCTTCGCTTCGAACTTTCGTCCCGGTACTTGTGATCTTCAGGACGTCGGGGTCGGACCCCAAGTTCACTCCTGTGTTTTGCCACGAAGCGTCCAGGATAGCTGCCAAGAGCGACAGGTCAGGCGTGGTATCTCTGGCAGAGCTAGTACCCCCATTCGTGTTTGGAGTGCCTGGTTCCATTGAGCAAGGCCAAATTGTGCTGATCCATGAGGCTAGCTAGTTGCCTACCTCTTTTCGAGCAGAATTTGTACCCCCCACGTAGTATGCGCCGCATTAAAAATCACCAAGTCGAGCAAAGGTCTTACCTACCGGCTTTGTCCATGGCATCCTGAATTGTCCCCGCTAGGTTCAAAGGCCCTTCTTGGAAGGTCTGCAGTTCATATTGAGTATAAAACGTTGTGTACACTTCCTATACCTCGGCTGTGGATTTCAATCAAGGTGTGCTCGCACCCTCTTTCTGTTGTTAGATGTTGTGTGGCCGCTATTGTGTTCCGCCACCAGCCTGCTGTCCCTCTTTCCGTCAGATCGACGTACGTTACGAAGCCCGGGAGTTTGGGTTTCTTGTTTTGTTCCTGCATGACCAAGATGTCTGGCTTGCTGTCGAGTGAGTCCACATATTGTTGTAGCTCACCTGCCTTGCCTCTAAGCCCCTTCCTTTGAAGCAACTCTGGACCATGTCCTGGGGACATGTCAGGGTCTCCAGACAGCAGAGTTCGTCACATGAGGGCCTCGGATACCACCCACAACGAACACCTGACCTTCAACCGCTGAACGCACGGTTCCCCCAATACCCGGCCTCTCCTGGACTTCATTGCGGATATGGGACTGCTGGACTTTATTTCGTTTATTACCGAAGGGCGTATATGCGCAATAAAAAAAGCCACACGAGGGGATGGCGTGGACTGTGGGAGGCACCCTACCTTTCTGCTTCAGATCGCTTGAATTGCTAAAGGATACTAATTGAAGGGTAATTGGGGTTTTAATCATAGCAAACCTTAATTTTACGGCTTCTTTCTTTCCGGAAATAAATTAGTATTTTGAAGTACAAACGAATTTCAATAAGTGATGTAGTTCTGGCCAATTCCCCCCCACCCCTGTGGGTACGTTCCAAAAATCATAATCATTCAACATCACCATCATCATCATCATCGAGGCCCCCGGAAGAAACGAGCTTGTAAGGAACGAGAGAGCGACCGGGGGAGTTGATGGAACAGGTTCGACGAGCGCGATGTCCAGATGGAAGACACAAGGGTCGTCGGGTTTTTGGGGCCTGAGCTCGAGAGTGGTCCAACCTGACGCCTTGGCATCCTGTGCCGAGGCGCGACTCCTGACTCGTGAAGGCGTGCAGCTTTGGCGTGCCCCCACCTGCTGCCCGTCGTCTGCCGGCAGTTGCATGGTTGCCTGCTACCAGCTGGCCGCTGTAACATGGCACCTGGTCGTGAGCGGGTGCCGAGCAAACCATTGTCTACGAGGAAAACGGTGCGTCTTCCTCGTTGACGTCCCAGCACGCGAGACGCCGGCATCGTTGTCATGTCGCACCTCGCCGCGCATCGTTGGTCGAACCCACGACGGCCTGACGACACCGCCGCATCGCGCTGAACATTTCGTGCGGACGTTTCTTTGTGCTTTCTTTAGAATTGCTATTTCCTAGTTTAATGTAGGTGTCGTCTAATTTTGAGTTGTCATGTGGTCCCATTGTTTCATTGCGTAGTGCTTGTTTGAGAATGTGTTTCCTTATGCTCTTCGCAAGCGCCCTCGTCTGGTTATTGGCACTGTGGAAAGTCCACTCGCCACTGAGCAACTCGGAACCTGTGCTTTTCTGACAATCTCCCTCCTCGCGCACTACACACGCACCAGAAGAACGTATACCCTCCCCCACACCACAGTCTCTTTAACCACCGAGCTCACATATATCGGTGTCTACAAACAGAAACCTTCCCTTTCTTACAGCTGCCCACCATGTGACTGCCCCTCTCCCAACCTACCATCTCCCCACCACGTGCCACCATTAATGCCTCCACCACCCCCACCCCATCCACTCCCTCTCCCTTGAGCAGTGGGAGTCTGCGCTGACCAGCTCGGTGCCGCATCAGAACTCGCCCCGGTGCAACGAGCCCTGGATTTGAACAGGGCGCGCGCGCGCCTCCTGGACACAGGAGGCTGACTACATACTGTTTCTTTGCGATAGTATGCCCTTTGGCATAAAGTCTTAGAGGTACAAGTTGGCACCCGTTTCCCGGAGGAAATCCAGAAGACAGCGTTGGTGGGGCCCCCACAGCCATCGTTGCAGATCAGGAGGTCTCCCGGGATGCAGGCCTGTGCCGCGAAGGTGTCTGGATCTACGCTGCACTCAGGGAAGGGGCACGTCCATAGCAGGTGGTTGGTGTCGGCGTCTTCGGCAGGAACCGTACAGAAGGGGCAGGTGTTGGTAAACGGGGCATGGTATCGTGTGGCCACGCCCGGGTTACCGCAGGAGATAGGGTCACCCCAACTCGAAGTCTACGCAGCAGGACCTCCTCCCAGCGAGCGAGCCCACTCGGAAGGTCTGTTCCACACGGTGGGATGAGAGCGCGTGTGGCGCGACGCAGATCTTCCTTTAGTTGGACAAATTGTTCATGTGGGTTTGTTGTCAGCAAGGGCAGCGGTCGTGGAACCGAGGAGAGGTGACAGGAAGTATCCGCCGCAATATGCGCGGTGATAGTATTACGCCGGATCCACGACAGTCGGAGAGGGCAGGGGTACGTGTCCAGCAAGTGTATGAATCTCTCTTGAAATGGACGAGTTGGAGGCCTAACACGGCGAAAATCCCGTATGGGCCGCCGTTGAGTCCGTGTACATTTGTACAGTAAAACTTCCAGGGGCTTGAAGTGCTGGTAGTAGCGCTTGCAGTCCGTCCCGGATTGGCTGTAAGCTCCGCCAGCATAGAAGGCCAGGTGCGAAGTGATTCATTCGCTTCTGAATGAGAGGGACATTGGATCGCCGTAGTTAAAACGCGTCTTGGGCCCCAGCGTCCACAAATGCCTCTACAACCTGGGGCTGGTTCCCTAGCCGCTCGTACTGGTGCGCCCGCGGTCTGCGCGTCTGCGTTCCCGGTCGACCGACTGTGGCGTCTAGTTAGCGCCTGTTGTCGGTCACTTGATGGTATTGCCAGGGCGGCCTCAGTTACAGGGTGGGCTGGAAAGGCGGGTAGAGGACGGCCCATGTAAATTGCCAACGCCGCTGCCTCCGCAACAAAATTAAGTTTGTGCTGGCGGGCGGAGCGGCGCTGATGTACAAGCTCATCCAGGGTGTTCAGTTGAGCTTCTGCCTGAAGAGATGGCATGGGCGTTATTGAGGGAGGCAGGTGATTGTCCGCATTGCAGCTCTATTAATTGATTCAAGTCGGACCCCACTCCGCTTGGGTCATATGCTGGAATTGACGCATGATAGATAAGTCGAGGCTGAAGTATTGACCGCACCAAGAGTCGGGCTGAAGCAGGAGCCCCCAGCCTTTTGTGACATGCGTTCGGATGAGGTGTAGCATTTGACCCTGCTGTTGGCGCGGCAGATCGAAGCCACAAGGCAGCTGACCCTGACGACGAAATTTCCAATCCCAGGCACGCGAAGACAGGTAGCAGTGCGCACAGGCTGGCCGGATAGTTGTAGCGCGATCGGGGATATCTCCAATCTACGACGGCCCCAAGCATTGGCCAGGGACAGAAGGCTGTCTTCTCGACTGAAAGCGAGAGACCAGCGTATTCACACCACTTCTGTGTGTCGGTTTAAAGCTTGTTGCAGGCTCGCGGCTTGTTGAGACAGGTCTGGGTGGACAGTCCATACTGTAATATCGTCCGCGTACACCAAAAGGTGTATGTCTGGCATGGAGCCAAGGAGTGCCAGGCAAGCGGCAGCATGGCTACGTTAAATAGGAAGGGTGAAATCACCGATCCCTGAGGCACTCCCGGACGGGCATAAATGGCCATAACTAGCTCCACCAATCCGTACTGAAAATGATCTTTTAAGTCAAAAAGGTCCGGATAAAGATCGGACCTTTTCCGGCACAAGTAAGCTTTGGAGAACTTCCCGGATAGCACTGTGGCTGACGTTTTCATATGCCTTGTGAATGTCCATGGCAAGCAATGTCCGCACTTTGGAGATCGGCCGCCCAGTAGCACCATTGATGATAAATGCTCAAGTTCATCCTCTGTCCCCCAGACGAGGTCTGAACCCATCTGTGCCGGGTGGTACCACGGTAAGTGTCCATCCACCACTGAAGTCGCGTAGCCAGCATTCGCTCCAACAGTTTCCACAAGGTGCACATTAATGCGATTGGGCGCAAATTGGGGAGATGCTCGGGTGGTTTCCTGGCTTCGGTATGGCGACAATATCTGCCCGGAGCCAATGACGCTGGTATTTGGCTCAAGAGCCACACCTCATTGATGGAATCGAGGAGACGGCTCATGGCCGGATCGTCGAGGTCTTATAAACCTCGTACGTAACGCCGTCTGGGGCGGGAGATGACCGAATTTTCGCCTGGTCTATCGCAGCCAGGAACTCTGCCATGGTGAAAGCCGATTGCATTCCATGGCCGCGGCATCAGGAGAGGCTCCGACATGGCGTGGTAGAGGAAACGGGCACGGGTTGCTAGCCGGGAGGATGTCAAATGCAGGGTACCAGGCGCGAACCACATCGAAGGCAAACTGGTCCGGGTTCTTGCCTGATGCCAGGCATGCACTGGCTGCTGCATCCGGGGTGCGGCCGCCTGATTCCATTGCCCGAAACGTGCGCCAAATAGACGATGTGGTGGACGAAGGGCCGAGCGACTCACACCAGCTAAGCCATCGTTGCCGCGAAAGACGTTTCTCGTGACGTCTGGCCGCAGCGGTCAACCGTTGCAAACGCATTCGAGCCGGCGCATACGAGGGATCCCGCGAGGCAGCCACTTCAGCCTGTTTGCGCTGGGCCCACAGCTGCAAAAGTCGGAGGTCAGGCTTTGGCCGGGACTCCTCTACCCACGTCCTCCGACTGGCACTGCTCAGAGCCTCTTTAATCACAGTGGTGGGGTCTGTGCTGGGGGCCGTCTTGATTGCGTTGATGTTGCACCAGAACTCATCCCAGTTCACTATAGTGTAGCTCCGCCGAAGCCGACGCGTCGAGTTCGGGACAATGCCAAGCCTGATAGGGTGATGATCACTGCCCCAGCAGTCGGCCTCTCGCTGCCAAGATACCACTGCACTCCCAAGCCACCAGGTTAAGTCGGGTGAGTAGGGCGGCATCCGGGGATGAGTGCATCGACGCGTAGGACATGATATATCATTTAGAAGTGCGAAGTGGGCATCGTTGAAATGTTCAAGTAACGTACATCCGCGTTCACTTGAGGTAGGGTATCCCCAATTGCAATGGGGCGCATTGAAGTCACCGTTACGAGTATGGGACAGCCAGCGTTCGAACGGCGCAGAGATGTTAGCCAGCCCAATCTGTGTGGCCGCACATAACACGACACAAGAATTATTGCACACCTGGGCAGTTGCACCTTTACCGCAACCACTTCCTGCCAAGCCGTACACCATGCTTCTAATGGAATTGGAGTTTGTGCATACGCCGTGTGCACATAAATTGCGGCTTTGCCTGGTGGAGACGTGGTGGAGCCACAGCGCCCATCAGGTATGGAAGGCGTAGCATAGGCTCTAAAATTGGGGAGGCGAGGTAACCCGTTCGTCTCCTGGAGCAGGAACGCCCAAGCTCGAAGTTTGCCTAGGCGGAGACGTTCACGAAGCTCACCCATCTTCGTTGTGAGCCCCCGGCAGTTCCACTGTACTACATATTGTGGGTCAGGCATAGTAAAAGAGGTCTAGAGAAGTTGGGCTGCTAACACAGACACCAGATTCTGTAGCTACTGCACCACAAACTGAAGGAGCTCTTGCTGGGTGCGGATGGAAGGGACTGGCTTTTGCTGGTGCAGGCTCGGTGTGAGAGACCGGGCTGACTCGAATGGCTTGGTTGTTCTGGCGGCTGACGTTGCGACCGACGAATTAGCCGAGCACGGCGCTGGCTGAGCTTGGTGACCTCAGCTTGCAGCACAGCCAACTGTTGGTCCACCTCTACTAGCTCGTCTGTAACCGGAGATGCCTTTCCAGTGAAGAGCGGCGTGAGGAGCGACGGAGCATATCGCGGTACGAGGGCTGCGTGCACTCTGCCGGCTCTGCAGCGACTTCTTCCATAGCGTCTTCGTTATCCTCCGCCAAACACTCGAAGCGATTGGACGTATGGATTGCCTTGGGCTCAGACCGGCGTCGCCACGCTCGTCGTTTAGCAAGTGCAGCTTTGCATTTCGTAGGACATTTCTTGTCCGTAATGTCATGGTCATCGCTACGACACAGACCGCATCGAAACGTGACCTTTGGCGGCGGCCGACGGGTTAGCTGGTGGTTCCGATTCAGAAGTAGCGAGTGGTTCTGGGGCAGAGGAAGGGCACGAAGTGCTCATGTGCCCCTGACGAAAGCATCGGTAACAGTGCACCACTCCGGCCTTGAACAGGCGGGGCCGAAGTACGCAGCCATTGTACAAAAGTCGTTCTGGTGGCTCTAGCGGACCACGCAGAGTAACCAGGCACGTGCGGCCAGAGCCCATGTAGCGGGCAAGAAGCACCTGGTGAGTGGCACACCGGAGGCTGGCACGAAGGACGACTTCGGGATCCTCACCGGGGTCTACCCCAGAAACGACATATCGCCGGATGTCACTTCCCGACAGCAGGTACACTTGTACAGGAAGCTGCTTTTCAGCCGCGAGAGGAATACGGTGTAGGGAGCATAGCCGCTGGACAGCCTCTAGAGACGGCACCCACACAGATATAGTGTTGGTGCGACTGTGGTAGGCGTAGCCAGTAAATCCAGAGGTTTCCAGGCAGCTGTCGAGAGTCTGTTGAAGTAACTTCGTTGGAAGAGACAGGATGTTGAAGCGCTCTCGAGGTTTGATGGCGACCTTGTACGTGGAGGAGCTGGCCGTCGCTGTAAAGCCCTGCGGAGCGGCGGTCGCTGCACGGGGTGGAGCGGCTGCCGGTGGTGAACTGCGCTCATCCGAACGCTGAAGTGGCTTGTTTGTGTCCGAGGAACACGCCCGCTTGGCCACAGGTGAAGTTGAGTCTTCAGTAGTGACTTGGGGTGCCCCTGGTCAGACGGACGCTTAGATAAACTGGACGGCTCAGCCGGAGGTAGCGGAACGGTGGCGTTACCTCCATTGATGGGAAATCCTCTAGCGTCGGGTGCGTAGTCGCTTCTGCAGCAGCAAGGGTCACCGCCATTTGCGCTGACATGTGGGACATAGCTGAGCGATGCCGTGACCGCCAATTGGACTGCGATTGAGGTGCTAGGCCTAGCGGCCGGTGAGCGGGATCCGAAGCAGAGGACGTCCCCGAGGGGTCATCCTCTTGCTTGCCGACTGTCCGTGGAGGGGTCAGAGACGTTGCAGCGTGGATCAAAAGGCACAAGAGGGGATAAACCAGCTGATAATACGAATTCAGGCGAAAACAACGAGCATGGAAGAACGCAAAGAGACCGCTCCTTCGTCGTCGTCGTTTGGAGAAACATACTTTCCCTTCTACCTTGCATGTTTGCCCAGTAAAGATGTTTTTTACCACCTTGTCTTCTATGCAGCCATTGAATATATCGCTCCTGGCACGTGTAGTTATTTGCCAAGTCAACGCCTGCGGCTTAAAAGGGCCAGCATGTACAGAGAGGCTCAAAACTAAGCAGTGTATGCTACAAGAGGATGGTGCAACGCCAGGAAGCCCTAATGACCATTCATTAATTTTTGAAAACAAACGTGCACGAAAGCATTCTTAGATGGTAGATTCATGCCTAGGCCTCTGATAAATAGTAAAATGATGCACTAAAGGTAACGAGATCATATAGAAAAATAGCGCACTTCTACAGTTTACGTTGCATTCAAAATGAAAATAAAGCACGATAATTTTAGGAACTCCCTCATAGAACTACAGCAGTGGAGCTTGTCGTTACACAAGTATACAATACATAGCAGATGAATCAAACTGCTTTGTATGGAACTATCATCACTCGCTAGTGTACTGTATTGAGACACTTAATGTGTACCATACCCGGCGATACATTAAACCCCGAACTTTTTTTTATTTGCAAGGGTTCCATCCGCACGTGTTGGTTCAGAAAGAACACGAGATGCTTTCCAGCTGTGTGACAGACATAAGGATGGAATAAAAATTCATCTACCTCGCAGTTCGATATCCGTAGCACAGCCTTCTTATTCATGCTAATGTAAAACCGGTGGTCACAGAGATTTCATGCCAGACCTTGTAGGAATTTCAACGCTTCCAGTCCAGCGTCCTCACAGCAACAAAGATGTTAACGAGGTTTAGTCACCACCAGAGCTGTGACTCGTTCTACCTGGTCAGCCAGAGCATAACACGTTCACAAGCAAACTGTGCAAATAGTCTTATTTGAAATGGCGTTTATGTTGTTCGGAAAATAGCGTTTGTTTATCATAAGGTGCAATAACATTTATTGAACTACTCAGGTACTTTCATTGCCCAAGTTCGCAGGACAAAAAGTAAAACAAGGAGTTATCGTTATTATGTTTTTTTATCCTATTGTCAGCAAAAGAACAAAATGTAGAGCAGTACTGTGTACCCTACACTTCTATGCCACAAAAGATCACAACTTAATTTTTCTCGTCACTGTTTGTTATGTTATTTTATTTTCGACATTACTCAAAAAAAGGCTAGCGTTATTCCTGCATGGAGTGCATCGACTCGGAAATTTTTTTAAAGTGCGTACTCAAAATAAATTCACGCAATCTTAAGGGAGCCGTGCCACCACATACATTAAAATCGTAGCATTGCACAGTACGCATACGTCGAAAGCTCAATATGCGTCTCCTGAAGCGAAATATTTCGCGCAACACAGCTTTTTTTTTTCGCCATTGGCGAGATTCCAGCATTGAGAATCATGTGATAAAGAAAGCGATTTATCCGAAACAACGCGACCGCGGTGTGCAGCTTTCGCACGTATTTCTTGGCAACATTGTCCGGTTCGAACTTCTATTCGCCAGAAAAGCAAGCGGTTTTGACTGAGCGCCAAGAGACTATCAGTCGAGGCATGCGCAAAAATACTTCCAGGCGTACGAAGTACGCGGGCTTCTAAGTTGCGCTGCCTTAAAGAGATTCAACACTGCACATAATGCGTTAGCATAGCACAAAAGTTGGCACCTACCCCCGGAAAAACTTCACAAAACGTTTTCACACATTGAAGTTGTCGTTGGGGATTCACCCGCAACGGAGGCTGTCATGCTGTAACTCGTGGGTGTCCAGGCGAATACCCATTATTGCCGCTAAGTTTAGTAGGCATAAAAAGAGCGGGCGACGCTAGGAGTGGCATCATATATGGCCGCGCCCGGGTTTAGCCCAGTTCAATGTAGGTCTGGCTCAACGTTACTAGCTGTCTGGCGGGGAAGCTTCGCCTCTGGAGTTGGTGATATTAACTGTGTTTGTCTATATTGCCACAGTCTAGTCATTCGACGGCAGCTCACAGGCATTCAAGCAGCGCAGAGGGGCGGTGCCGTCAATCCCTCGTTCGCGCGAGAGCGGGTGTGTGCGCACACCCCGGCTTGAAGAAGAGGAGGACGTTGTCTCTCGTGTGCTTCTCTCAGCTGTGACAGCGTCGCTATTAGACTGCCATAAGATTTTTGGTCCCTTTTCTAAGTAAACTAACCCCTTAGTGTTGACAAGTTCCTACATTACGCTTAATAAAATAAAATATATATATATATATATATATATATATATACGCGTGGCCTACGCGATGCCGGCCACTACATGGAACCACTTTTCAGACAGCATAAAAATTTTGGGCTAAATTAAAATGATTTCCGCCATTTATTTCGAATTTTCGTTAGCTACCCCGCTATATAAATCGCAGGACCTCAAAACCAGTTGACACCAGAGATGTGCTACGGACAGCCCATCAAAACAGACAAAAGCACCCAACACCAAACAAAAAACTCACTCGCCGGGGATCCACTGCACTAAGGCAAATTCAGACAAACACGCTACCTACTGTACACCTCACACACCGATTCCAACGATTACCGAGTTCCCCCAAGTGTCCTAACTGCGGGGACTACCCAAAGCATCTATCACACTCTCTGGACATGCACACAGAACCCTAACCTTCCCCCATACCCAATCCTACCCCCACTTCATGGGAAAGGAGGCTGGCCGACTCTAGCGCGGAAGTGCAAAGGACACTCATTGAACGCGCAGAGAAGGTCGGCTATCCCGGGAGCTCCGGACTAGGGGATCCTTGTGAAAATAAAGTTATTTTCTTCTTCTTTCCTATGAGCTGCAGAGCATGCACTCCCCAAAAAGTTGCTTGTTCTTTTCCCAGCGCGTTAAACAGCGGTCACTTGCAAGCGCGCCAACCTGACGGCGTTCCGGGAGCTTGCAAACGGAGCCAGTCTTGTACAATACTATGCAATAGTGCTCGATTATTAACACTTCCCGACGCGTCTAGAGCAATTTCGCCTTCCTGGATGACACTGTACAACCCACGTATTAACGCTTTGCCCGCCGGGGTCACCAAACCAACGATGCAGAACACTTATGTCATCTCTCAGGAACGTTGAAAATGCATTCCCCGAGTGCTCTGCTGCTCTACGGAATCTATTAGCTTTCACATGCACCACTTTCTTTTGTGCACGTTAGCAGGTAGAATATAAACTTAATCACAAGGAGTTCCGTCTCACAGTCTGTACTATAAATGTGCCCCATTCGTCACATACGCGTACTCGTACATAACACATGCGTATTTATATTTCACTCCTACAAAGCTTGGGCGTGAAGCCTGTCGACGTTTCCTAGTAAGGTGCGGTGTTGAAAGCTGGCATTAAATATTTAATGTAATTGAATATTGTCGCCCTATCATCACGACAGATTCAGCTAAATCATGTTTCATTACCTCAGGTCGACATATAGAGACAGGTATCGTGGCATCGAAAGAGACACTTCACCGGATCAGTTTGCCCACACCTGGAGCATTTCGAATTATTCAGTACACGCCAAAAAGAAAGCGACGAGAGACGGCACGGGGAGGGATGTGAGGGGGGTCGTTATGCGTCTCGGCACTTACGCACAACGAGGCCTAGACCCTCATCGTACACTTGAACTTCGGGTTCATCTTCGAATTTGCGGAGCAGTTGAAAACGCGCGCGAACTGCGGGCTGTGCATGGCTGGTGTGTTGCACAGGAGGCGGGCCCGCTCATCGCCCCCGCAGAGCAGCCAGCAGGGGAAGGCGAACACCAGGGCGTCCTCGCTGGGATACGACGGGACGAACAGGCGGGAGGGGCTCCTGGACTGCTCGTAGAGGCTCCACGCCACGCCCAGGGCCGCGGTGGCCAGCTGAACGTCGGTACCGAATTCCTCGTGGACGCCATAGGGGTCGAGGCACTGCGCATTGTCGGCGTACGTGGCCGAGGAATTCGCCGAACGGTCCACGTAGTCCGCGAACAGCGCTCCGGCGAGCCTCACGCCAAGCCCGCCGATCAGCACTCCCGCTGGAGCACCGGGAAAGTACCAGGGAGCCGTCAGGTGCTGGGGATTCAGCCGGAAGCCATCGAAGGCGGTCGAGTCGTAAGCGCTGTACAGAATGTATTCGGGTCTGGCTGTGTTCATGGCGGTAACGTTGAACTGGCTCAAGTACGAGGTGAGCTTCATTTTGTTCGCCAGAGGGCGGTCGGTAATTATCGAAAAACCGCCGTGCAGGTCACCGGGCTGGGGGTCCGATGCTGATGCCTTGAGAATGTCGAATGTCCGGTTCAGCTTGACGCTAGCAGGCTCGGGCTTCGGGTTACCTCGAAGAATACTACCGCCTGCCAAGGCATCCTTGAAAGCCGTCCGAACTTTTTCAGCGAGCTCTTCTACGTACTGTTTCGCTGCTTGGGCATCGGCAAGGATGGCGCGGTCTACGACGTGTCCGTACGCCATATACGCCATCGTGAAACACAGCTTGCGTTGCTCCTTGCGTCCGGTGGAGGAGTCGAGGTGGTAACTATTGATCAACTTAATATTTGTATACTGTATGAGAACTTGAACGCTGAGCCACCCTACTAGGTCAAGCATTTTCTCTTCGCCGAAGTGCTCGTGAGCTTTGAACACGGACCCAAACTTGTTGGAGTTATCAATTAGTACGCCGTTGAGATGGCGTATTGTCGTGTTCAAATAGCGTTTTATCAGCGGCTCCCAGCGAGACATGGGTACCGATGGCGTGTATCGCAGGTAATAAGTCGGGTTGTTCGACTTCTCGCTCTTGGTGACCCATCCGGCATTACGGTCGAGGAAGCTCTTCATCCGGACGAAGTCTTCGAGAAGCTGCTCGCACCGGCTGGCGTTCGCCCCGTGGAATGCGAACGCCTGGCAACAAGCGCGGTAGTGTTCCTGGATGCGGCCCATTATCACGTGCGTGTTCAAATTGCTGTACGTCACCTCGTAAGCGTCGTCTTTCGCGAACAACAGTAAGCGCCCTACTGTGCCGACTGCCATGGTGCGAGTGTCGAAGAACACCGGCGCGTACACGATTCGGGACATATAGAAAACGGCCGCTAAGAAATCGGCTCGTCTTGGCTCGGCTTGCGACGGCCATGGCATCCTCCCAGCCTGCAACACTTGCTTCACCTCGTCCACGTTGTCTCTGGTGAGAGGAGCAAGGCACGCCTTTATGTAGCGGGCGACATCGTGGAGGCTTTTGTCAGCGTCAATCCCGGAATCGTATTTGACGAGGCTAGTCATGGAACGGTCCAGGAAAGTCCTCCCAGTTCTGTATGGCGACCTGCTGGCTCTCCGTTCGAAGCCAGCCTCCGCAGACAAACTGGTACAAGTCGTCGCACGGATTGGCCTCCACGTCGACTGCCTGGGCCAACAGGGAGGCGTAATAGCGGCACGCGTCCGTCTGGCACGACTCTAGTTTCACACGCTTCGGCCCTTGCCACTGCAGTGTCATCGCCAGCACCCACATAACGGCCATGGCGATAATGACCACACTGATGATGCATGCGAACACACAGCGGCGGACGGTCACCGACGGCTCTCGATCGCCCCCTTCATAGGACGTCTGGCCGGTTGGCTTCTGTAAGGAACACGGTGCAGCGGCGCTAATTAAAACTGGGCTGGAAGCGTTACACGTTATTAGAGCTCTCAGTACGCTTTCCTTTAGGATTTGAGTATGTTTGCTGTTACTAATAACGGAAGCAGAGGTGGGGGAGACCACAGGAGTACGGAATTCTGCGTGGGCGTCTACTCTTAGGTGACTTCACTGAAACATTTGAAATCGCGGTTCCTTTCTTGGCGTATTTACGGTCTATGAAGCCTGGAAGAGAGGTTGATAAAATAACTAGACCCTTACAGTTAACCCATGAGAGTAATCGTCCTACGCGGCGTTAAATATAGCGGAAGCGGTGGTCGATAGGTGTCTTGCTAGTGGCATTTAAAAAATTGGCTCCTATCCACGCTGTGAAGGTGGCTGGAAATCAAAGCTTTAAACGACACCCACAATAATTACCCATGCGACGTCACTTCAATTCACACACGTGGGTCTACAAACAGTGAAACCAGAGATTTTGCCAGCCGTTACCTGGAATTCGCGGGGGCGCCGTCTGGAATGCCGCAGCAGGGTCGGCCACGGCCGGGCTAGGGCGGCGGACGCCGCCGCTGTAGCCCAGGCCGTGAGTCAGGTAGAAAGAAAACGGAGAGGAGCGTCTTTCGAAGGTTTAGAAAGCGGAACCTAGCCATCCTGATGTGCTAGCTTGGGGCTATACCACCGCGCGACACAAGCGCAGACACCGAAACAATTCGGCTTGTGATGTTAGTGATTCCCATTTATACCGATTTCAACTAGTTAGTTTAGTAAGTTTGAGAACTGCGAGAAAGCTGAGGGAACTTTTATAATCGCTATTTATCAAAACCAGTTGCTAATTTCGCATTTTGTAACACCTCTTAAAACACACCAATTTAGAAAACGGAGACCCATTCGTGGCAAGCAGTGAGCAAAAGGTAGCGTTTCTATAGCGGCCAGATATCTGTATGTGGTTTGTGCACTTTGTTTTCTCGCCCTTCAAAGCAATCCTTAACGTATGTCTGCCGTACGATTAGTTAATTCCGTTGGGTGTGGGTTACCCTGGAGGTGCTGTCGAACAAGTTAATCAAGCCGTGCGAAGGAAGCGCGCAATGGACGCGAAGCTGCACCAAAACAGGCCCAGAACAACGGTCGCAGACGACAAAGCCGTACCGCCGACGCCGACGCCGGCGAGCAGGCAGTACCACGCGGGGAACGCTGCGTAAATTCGCCGCGCCATCTCTAGTGTGCTCCGTGAGTTAAACCCTCCGCCCCCCTCGCTCCCCCCGCCTCCGCCGCGTTGGGAGTTTGTTGTCCCGCACGCCACGAATGAACCGTTGGCTGGTAGAGCTAGAAAGCTTTGCTTTACAAAGCGGAGCAGACGTACCGTGCTAAGCTTCGCTTCCGGCGGTGACGTGCTGGGCGAGTTGGCCCGCGAGACGCCGGAACTGCTGCCCAATGCAATCGCCAGAGATCCCCTGGGTGGAACGCGAAACGGAGATCAAAAACGTCGCCTCAGCTGGCGCATTGGGTACAGCTTGAATTTAAGTGCGTTAAACCAAGTTTCAGATTCTCCGTAGGCAGCGTACGAGAAACGAGGGCTCATCATCATCATCATCATCATAATCAGCCTAAGTTGCACTACAGGATGAAGGCATCTGTCATTCCTTCCAACTCCCCCCGTACCGCGGTGTCCTAATCATTTCTGTCCCACCCGATAGGCGACCGGTAAAAAGCGCAAAGGCTCATGGGTGCATTGTTTTCTCTCGCGGAGGGCCGCCACTTCCGGCTCGGGAGCTCTCCTGGCCTCCCGTATACGCCGTTGGCTTTCACGCGCGTATGTGCTTGTTGTTTATCTGTTTCCGCCTGGGGAAAAACGCATGCACCAGGATTTTTATAAGTAACAACGATTGACCCTGCTGGGCGTTTTCCGACAGGTAAGCACACTGTGAAAAATAAACACGCACACACGCGCCCGAAAGCCACCGGCGTACGGGAGGGCAGAAGAGATCTCACAAAGGAAGTGGCGGGAGCAGACGACGTACCCGTGAGCCTCTGCGCTTTTTACCGGTCACTCTACGGAGTTACCGCTCTCCCCCTGCTCCTTTCCCCTGGTGGTGCCCGAGTTGTCAGTTTGCGACACCACATGTCAAGCCAAACTGCAATTCTTTCTCTTGATTTCTGCCGGGATATCGCCCACCCGAGTTTGCTTTACAATTTCAGACTCTCGCTTCTTATCTCCAAGCGTCACTCATGCAATTATTCTACCCGGGACTCATTCGGGCCGATGAAAGTTTTATCGTCTTCCTCGTTTTTGAGGCATAATTTAGACACACCGGGAGTGCGCATGGTTCGAATAGTTATGTTTTTATCAGATAAGTAGCCTACAGTTCGTTTTTTTAGGGTGTTTGCCGAATGCCCTCCAGCCCAGAGTAATTTTCCGCCTTATTTCCTTCTCATGGTTTGGATTGGCACTGACATGTTATCCAAAACAATTATATCTATCCACCTCTTTTAGTAACTGATTGGCTGCCTAGACTGCTCAGACGCTTCTGCACGTCAATTTAACATTAGGTTCATCTTAAACATCTTCATCTTTAACCATTTCGGCCCTGGTGGTGTAAATTGACGCCATCACATATAAGTTCCTCTAGCGCATTCAGAACGAAACTAAAACTGCCAATTTTGGGGGGAATTGTTCTTCATTGATGCTTATTGAGATAGATATCACTGTTTGGCTTTAACTGGAGCTACACGCTACAAAGAAGAAGTTCCAGGGAAGACGGAGTTGTGGCATTGAAGCTGAAAAGAATGGCGGTCCGAGTTTTATTCCTAAGCTTCTAAATCTTTAAATACCATAAATACGTGCATTATAATGCCTATTTTTTGTTTGTAGGTTCATGTAGTCCTAAAGTTTATGAAAACATGCAATAGTCATGTCTCTGCTCGATATACAATTTTTAATTGTCAGATGTCCTAATTATTTGCCTCATTAATAAATATGTAATTACTTGCACGCCAAGCTCTATTTTTTGGTTGGGGCCTTATGGGACCCTAAAATTTAAGAAAACACACAGAAAACATTGTTTTGCTTGAAATTAAAAAAAAATCAGGGCTGAAGGGGTAACCCTCCGAGAAGGATTTCCGTGCATAGTCTCTGAAGCATAATTTGCACGTTTCTCCAGTACCATTGGGACAAGACGACGTCATCCTTCAATCTCAACTGACTCAAACATCCTCCATATCTCAGTCGAGCTTCCTGTACCTCCTCTCCGCAAGCTGTAAATAATTTGTGTGAGTCCTCTTGTATAGCGCCCTTCCTATAGAAGATCTTTCGATTACTAACAGCGCAATTCGTTGATTCCGGTGTTTCACAAAACCCAGTATAACAGTCTCATCATCACCAGCCTGTCTATGCCCACTGCAGGGCAAAGGCCTCTCCCATTAATCTCCAATCGCCCCGGTCCTGTGCTAACTGCGACCAATTTATCCCCGCAAACTTCTTGATCTCATCTGTCAGTACCCCTGCCACGCTTGCCTTCTCTAGGGATCCACTCTGCTACCCTTAATGACCAACGGTTATGTTGCCTTCGCATTACATGACCTGCCCACACCCATTTCTTCTTTTTAATTTCTACTAGTGTATCCTTAACACGCGCTTGTTCCCTGAAGCACACCGCTCTCTTCTTGTTCATTAATGTTACACCTATTATATTCCGTTCCATTGCTCACTGAGTCGTCCTCAATCTAAGTTGAGCCCTTTTGGTGAGCCTCCAAGTTTCTGCCCCGTAGGTGAGTACCGGTAAGATGCAGCTGTCATACACTTTCTTCAGGGTCAATGGTATGTTGCCATTCATTATCTGAGAATGCCTGCCGAAAGCACTCCGCCCCATTCTTATCCTTCCAATTATCTCTGCCTCGTGGTTGGGACCCGGTGTCACAACTTGGCCTAGGTAGATATATTCGCTTACCACTTACAGACTGCCTCGCCACGTATACCTCAAACCGCTGTGGTCTCCCGAGGTTATTAAGCATTGCTTTAGTTTTCTGCATGTAATTTTCAGGCCCACGATACTACTCTGCTTTTCCAGTGCGGTAATCATGCTTTGCAATTCGTCCTCTGAGTTCCTTAGCAAGGCGATGTCATCAGCAAATTTGAGGTTACTAAGGTATTCTGCCTTAACCCTTACGCCTACCTGTTTCCAATACAATGTTCAGAATACCTCTTGTAAACAAGCTGTGAATAACACTGGAGAGATTGCGTCTCCTTGTCTAACGCCCTTCTCTACAGGTATTTTACCGCTCTCCTTATGAAGGACGATGGCAGCTGTGGACCCATTGTAGACATTTGGTATTCTTACGTACTGCCCATCTACACGCTGATTCCGCAATGCCTGAATGACTGCTGAGGTTTCAATAGAGTCAAACGTTGATGTTTCGACAGAGATACGTGTACAGAGATACAGTCAGTTTGAGAAAGGAAATCACCGGCACCGGCAGGATTCGAACCTGCGTCTGGTAGATCAATGGAGTTAGAGCCATTCGTCCTACCCACTCGACTACGAACGCGTGTCAGTACTTGATAATGAAACGTCTTATTCACCTAGATGTGAGTTTGGGGAGAGGAATTACACCACCTTCTTGACACAAAACACGTGATAGGGTACACGTTGCACCTGCAGGCGCCTAGTTTAAGTGTGCGCGTTCCGTTCGTTCGTTCTGCTTCTTCGAAAGTCGTTGCGGAATTACTTCCTACTCATTTCTTGAGTTTCATACCATCTTCCCTTCAACGCAGCCCGCGTGACGTTTTGAGACATGCACGAGTCTAGGGCATACCTTCGCGGAGCAGCCATTACACTTCCACAGTCCGGCAGACCATCGGGAGGCGAAGTCTTCGCCTGGCCTTTGTGATGATGCCAGGGCCGAATGGTTCTGGCGCCCTTCCGCAGAAGACTGGGTGGAATCCAGGTCTTCGCTTGACGCACTAAGTCGAGGTCGAGGTTGCCACCTGAGCCTCTGGTGGAGACAGAGCCCCTGGCAGAGCCCTGCTCCTTGGACAGGTGGGAGCGATCAAGTGACTGTGGTGGCGACACCTGGGCGAATCCCGTTGGCGGTGTTCGGACCTCCCCGGGAACAGGTTCGGGAGAAGGTCCGCTGGGAGACCAGGCGGCTTGCGTAGTGTCCGGGCTTGGCGACTTATCCGCTGAGGGTACGCGGCGAAGTCGAATGATTCGAGGAGCGCGGACCACGCGATTCGGTTCACCCGTCGCAGAAGACGAGCTTTTGGTCGTGGCGGTTGCCTTGGAACGTGACGGCGGGTCGCCCGGGGCGGCTTTGACGGGGGACGGCCCTGCAGTTAAACGTTTGATTTTGCCGGTTGGATCTTTTGGCGTCTGCGGATCGTTGGTGTTTCTGCGGCCACCTGGAAAAGGCAGACCATCCGGGTCACGATAGCTCGTTGCTTGAAGGGTTGGAACTAGGGCGGAAGGAGAGCCTTCTGGGAGCGCAGACCTCGCAATGGAAGAAATCCTGTCACTGTGCAAGCGGCTGTGCGCCTGGGTGGAGTCACTGGTAGGGATGCTCCTCACCGAGGACCTCAACTTACGCGTTTTCAGGGTACCTTCGGTGGCGGAACCTGAAAGCAACGGCCGTGCCGAAGAACCCCCTCGCGTTCCGTTTTCATCTGGTTTTTTGGAGCGAAAGCCGCTCGAAAAAGAAGGCAAGGGCCGGACGGTCGTGCTTTGAGGATCGTTCGGGTGCGGCAAACGTCTCGCTGAAGGTCGGTTGGTCGAAAAGTCCACTCGTGAAGCCAGTGCCGGTCCCTTGGGGATTTTTGGGCAGCCCTGGAGAGAATCCTGCACTAAGTCTTCTAAATTTAGAGCACCGGCGTGCCTGGAGTCATTTCGCGGCAAGGACTGTCCGAGTGAGGGATGGCCTCTGGCAGATGTGGCGCTCCCAGAGGACGGATGAGATCCGGATCTTTTCTTTGAGAGCCCAGGAGCCGTCCGAGGCATGGAGCTGCGCTTCGTCGGAATGGCACTGCTGCCTTCCTCCGAGCTCTTTCTCGACTCCGAGGCCATTGACTGGGAGTTTCAGAGAACGGAACGTTTCCGAGCGGCAGCTGCTGCTGTGGTTGGGGCTTGGCAGACGCTGTCGGCACTGCGGTTGGCACTGGTCGTTCGGAATCCTCGTGCAGGTGTCCTCGAGCTCTCCGTTGTAATTGTTGTTGTTCTTGTTCGTCCTCTGGTGGCTCATACCCACGTGGAGGATTGGCCAAGAAACGGGGTGGCTTTTTGGTGCTAAAACGCCCACCTCATAGCCCTATACAATCAGCCTGTAGGAATTGGGAAAACGGTTACCGAATTATACTAATATATCTAGAGAAGAATCAGTGATTGATGCCATTTTCGGCCGGTGATCTCGCGCAGAGGCAGCTAGAGATGGCTGCTAATCATCATCACGAGACACGCGTAAACTGCTCCACAGGCCATTTCTTCGTATTGGCTTTTGTAGCTCGTTGATTGTTTCTTGTAGGATCAGTAGTTTTTCTGAGGGGGTTCCACTTTTGGTCCAGATGGTGATGTCATCTGCGTAGATTGATTTGCCGATGTGTTCTTTCTTTTCTAATTTCTTGGCTATTTCAATCATTGTCAGGTTGAACAGCACTGGGGAGATGATGGCCCCTTGTGGAGTTCCCCTGTTAGGCATTTCGAAAGGTTCGGATCTAGTGTTTCCAATGCCAATCGTGGCTGTTCTGTTTGACAGGAAGTTTCTGATGTAATCATAAACTTTCTTGCCGCATCCTGCTTTTTCAGCTGCCTTCAATATTGCCTCATGCGATACGTAGTCTAATGCCCCTTTCAGATCCAGGGCTAATACAATTTGATCGTAGTCGTCATTGTGATTGAGGATGTCGTGTCTCAGCTGTAGAAAGGCATCTTGAGTGGATAGTCCACTGCGGAAACCAATCATACAGTGTGGAAACATGTTGTTTTCCTTTAAGTGCTTTTGAAGCCTTGTCGTGATAATTCTTTCGTACACCTTTCCTACGCACGAGGTTAGTGATATGGGTCGTAGATTTTCAATAGCCGGTGGCTTCCCTGGTTTGGGTATTGTCGTAATTCTCGAGTGTTTCCATTGCATAAGAAACAATCAACGAGCTACAAGAGCCAATGCGAAGAAATGGCCTAAAATGTGCCCCGGAAAAACTGAACTCATTAGAATAAGACCCTCCAAAGAGGACATTCCCTCTGGAAGCATAGTAATTGACAACCAAAACATTCTCTTCAAACCGACGATAAGAATATTAGGCATGCACATACAAAACGACAACAAGGCCACCACCACCTTGGAAAGCTAAAAAAACAACACACAACTGGCTAGAGCCATCCGAAGAATCACAAGAACAAGAAAAGGCATAAGAGAAGAAGACACTCTCAAGCTGGTGCAAGCAAATCATGAGTAGAATTACTTACAGCTTACCGTACCACCACATCGACGCAAATCAACTGAGAGGGTCGACGCACTCATCAGAATGCCTACAAGGCAGCTCTCGGCTTCCCATATACACCTCAAATGAGAAATTCTACAAGTTGGGAGTGTGCAACACCTTTCGGGAGGTCACAGAGACTCTCCTAGAAGCCCAGAAAGAACGACTACTGAATACCAAGACTGGAAGAGAAATACTGAGAAAGCCGGGTACTCAGTCCACTCAGAGTACATACAGAGAACGACAGAACTTTCTCCTCAACAAAGAGCAAGCCTCAAAATTGCACCGATTCCCGAAAAATGAATCCCACATACAACAAAAGAAGAAGACTAGCACGAACAAGATACATAAGGAAGACATACGGCAAAGACCCGGACGCATCTACACCGACGCGGCAACTAACAGCCGTGGCAACGCCTCAGCGGTGTTAGTCAACTGCGACGGGAAAGCTCTAGACTTCCTATGAGCAACAAACAGAACATACAAGAAGCCGAAACCACGGCCATCCTAATGGCCATAAGGTGGGGCGAGCACAAAAAGAAAAATCTCACCATAATTACTGACTCACGAGAGCAATTAGAAACCTAATTTGCGGAATAATCCCTAAAACAGCAAAGAATATAATGCCTCTGACACCGAAGGCCAACAAATAATATGGACCCCGGCCCATCAGGGACTGGAAGGAAATGAAAAAAAGAGAACCCGCGAAGCCCGGCTTTCTCGTTAGGTTCTGGTGATTTGAATCAGAGCTAAGTCCGAAACACGTTTCTTTTTGAGCACCGGTTATACCAAATTTTGTGCGCATGATCGATGCGAGATGACACGTAGGGACGGTGAGACCAGAATCCCGGGAGCTCGCCGGGTCGGGTACACAGCAGCCGCGTGGGACGGATTGCCTCAAAAGCGCTTTCATCCCTATTTCTATTTGCCGGGGCTTTCCGAGGGGTGTTTTTGTTAACGCAGTGTCTAGCGTACGTCCGACGGAACCCAATGAAAACAGGTTACCCCGACGGAACTTTTAGGTTGTCTAGAGTTCGTCCGACGGAACCCACGAATTTGGGAAAACTAGAGTTACGTCCGGGGCCCTTTAAAGCCATTTCTAGGGTTACGTCCGGGGAAAACTAGGTTATATGTCTAGACGGAACGTTTATGCCAATTTTTGAGTTACGCCGGCATAAACGTAAAGCACACGAAAAAATTACAGGGAACGGCAGCTTGCGTTACGCTCTAAATGTGTAATCTATACGCAACATTTAAAGTGAGTTATAACAGATCGGAAACGGATTACGGAAAATTACAATAGCGACTGCGTGAAAAATGAAGCGGGCGTTTTACCTCTACTGCATCTCAACAGATGGCGCCAGCAGGTCAAGTGAACTCTCAGATACATACGGGTGGCTGCTCTGTTTTTCGTTGTGCTTGGCGAGTCCCTGGGGGGCGTTTGGGATACCGTTTTTACTGCCGATTTGTGAGGGGATTTTGCGGGGTTAAACTTGTTATGTATAACAGTGTTAAATTAACCTAAAAAAACCCCAAATTCGTCCCTTTTTGCTCGCCCCCGAAAAAGCCCGGTAAAGATGCATTTCGGGCCGTTGTTTCGTTGCGGCTTCACTTGTCAGAATCGCGGGGGAAAAATTTTTGTTGCAACTAAAACTTTTGTTAAAAATCTCATATTTACAACGTTCGACGCAGGCGCACACCAAATACGCACTTAAGCTTTTCCGTAAGCGGCCGCCCCCCGTTTTGGGAACACGGACCCCCCGGTCTTTGGAGGCGTGGAATGCGCTCCGGTTTACGCTGGAGGGGTTCGGGGCCGCTGCGCTGTCTCGTTTCCCCTTTTGAGGGTAAAAGACGTACCGAAAACTGGAACCGTTTTCCGAGGCTTTAGAATCTCTTTTAATGGCTATGTTTCACTTTTAGGCATAAAGGGGTGGGGGCTGATCGCCTGGCAAGAAGCGCTCTTACTTATGCCGGAGGCAATCAAGCCCCTGGAAACGTCCGCGGCCCTTTATAACTCTAAGCCTCTCCGCCCCGAGTTGCCTCCCAAGAGACGGCAATTCCTTGGGGGACTGACTCTAGTTTTCAATTTTGGTTGCGTCGGCTGTACCGCCTGCGGAAAGAAGTCACGGGGTTGTGCCGTTCCCCGCCTGGCGCCACTGCCCCTGCGACCAGAGAAGCGCATGAAACTGTGCGAGTGCCAAAAATTTGCAGGCTCGTCAGGGGGCGCACGACGTAAGTAGTTTGCCCCGTTAAATGTTGTTGCACTTGTGGAAAACTGCGAAGAAGCGCTCGTCAGCCCGTAATTTTAAAATGGTCAACGATATTAGGCGCGTCGTAGCGCTCATTCTGTGTCGGCTTTGTGGCGCAGTGGTTAGAGCACCATGTACATTGCGTTCCGCCCGCAGGGTCGAGGGATCGAAACCGGGCGCCGGATAGTAGTTTTTTTTATATAGTAGAGGAGGGGTGCGGTGCGGACCCTCGGGTCAGTCCCCTCGAAATAACCGCACGCGCTTATTTCGAGGGGACTGACCCGAGCTGACCGTGCTCTCCTTCTTCGTCTGCAATCGGCTGTACCGCTGCGCGTAAAGAAGTCACAGGCTTGGCATCGCCAGTTCACCTCGCCGCCCACACTGTCCTGCAATAGAGACACTCGCGCATGCACTGTGCGAGCTGTCCACATCATTCGCAGACTCGATCAGCGCTGAGAGCGTCGTATGCGAAACTCGGACTGCCTTCATGCACCTCTCATAATCTGTTGTTCCCGGATTGTCACAAATCAAATCGCGAAAAAGCGTTCCGAGCCCTGCTGTGACTTTTTAAAGGACACGGACTCTCGGACCGGCTATGATGCGCCAGTACTGTCCATGCTGTGCGGCTTGTGAACCATGATCTTATTCTCCCTTATATTTATATTTGACCCTTTTTGGGGTTTCCCCCCTTCCGGAACCCCAATTTTGTTTGAGGGCCCCAACCCCAAATCCCATTTATTCGGGGGGTGGCCTTTCGGTTTCCCCCGTCTAATAAAGCCAATTTCCCTACCCTTTCATGGGCCCCCAAAACCCAATTTCCACCCTCCCTCTCCCCCCTTCCTTTAAACCCCGTCTTCCCCCCAAAAACAGAACCCCCGAAGGGGCCGGGCCCAATTTTGGGGACGGGGGTACCGTTTCCGGGGCCTCCGGAAAAAACCCTTTTCCCCCCAACAGCCGTCCCTCGGGGCCAACGGGGGCCAAAAAATCCTTTTAAAAGGCGGGTTTTCGCCCCAAAACTTATTCCCCTTTAGGATTTTTGGCCACGAGTGGGGCCGGGGGTTGGACCGTGTTTCCCCGTGGAAAAAAACCCTTCCTGCCGCGCCGGGGGTTGCTTCTTCGTGGGCTTCAAAACCCCGGTACAAACCAGACAGAGGAGACACGGGGATTACATGGGCAAAAAACGCTTTTCAACCAGTACCTGCGTGGTCTCTTCTTCACGGGGGAAGCTTGAGCATCAACATTTTTAGCTCTTCTCGGACATAAAAACCTCGATCAGCTGCCACCATGGATTCAGCGCATGCGCATAAAGTTGATGCGTTACCAATTTGAAGTAAAGTATGTGCCGGGGAAATTGCTGTCAACGGCAGACGCACTGTCCAGAGCACCCTGGGATACCTCTCCTCCGAAATTGGTCAGTGCTGTTGAACCTTCATTGGGGAATGTCTACAAAGGCTTCTCAGCCACAGTAGCAGGCCGCATTGAGAGATTCAAGCCCAGCTCCACGAGAGAGAGAGATAAAAGTTTATTGAGCCGGTGAAGTGGGATCGAATGGTTCCCCCTATCTCAGGAAGCCTTGTTATGAGCGCGAAGCCTTCGCTCAGGAGTCCAATAGCTCCAAGACAAGGAATGCCTCATAGTCGTTGGTTTCATAGAAAATAGCTGGCCAGACAAGGTCAAGGTTCCAGTGCACCTTGGAAGCAAAAGGGCGAGATTGAGCACCTTCAATGGAATTATACTTTTGGACCGCCGCCTAGTAATCCCCGGGGCGCTGCGAGCCAATTTGTTGACCCTCCTTCATGACGGACAGCAAGGGCTTCGTCGCTGCAAGGAACGAGCAATAAAAAGTGTCTAGTGGCCAGGGTGCAACGTGCACATTGAACATACAATTGCAAGCTGCGAACAGTGAGCAAGCAGCAGAGTGGGGAACCCTGAACCGCTCATGCCTACAGCGACACCGGATTGCCGTGGCAACATCTTGCGATCGACGTATTTCACTGCAAAGGACGCGAACATCTTGTCGTAGATAACCACTCGCGGTTTCCCGAAGGGTGTCCCCCACTTCCACGACAAGCATGGCAGAAATAAACGCGGTCAGGAGTTGCTTCGCGTGGCACGGGATCCCTGGTGTCGTTCGGAAGGACAATGAACCCAAGTTTTAAAAGGGGCCCGCTTTGCTCAAACGTACGGTTTTCGCCATGAAACCAGCAACCGCGGTGCCCGCAAATCATTTGTAGAGACGGAACGCATGGTACGGACGGTAAAGAACCTTCCGGAGAAAAGTGATGACCCGTACCTGGCACTCCTGTCCTACCGTGATACGCCGGAGCCGTGAGGATTTCCCCCAGCCCAGCTTCTGATGGGACGCGAACGCCTGAGTACACATACTCCAAGTTACAGGGAGTTCAAGGATAGGGAAGCTGCCTATAAAGCCCAATAAGCCAAGGCGGTCAACTCTTGGCACCGCGCTAGTTGGGTGAAGGACCTAACTGCCCGGCGACACTCTTTAGCCCAGCTCAAAGGCCTCGCTCATTGGTGGCCGAAACACCGAGGGGTGTGGTTCAAAGAAACCGCCACTACTTGGTACAGCTCCAGCCCGACGCGACGCAGGACTCGGCGTCACACGAGGGAGGAAAGAGGACAGGGCACGAGGGAGACGGGAGGACGGGGGGATCACCATGCACTTCTGTGTCATTTTCGGTTTCTGATTCGGCGCGGTCTCCAGGCAACTAGAGACCGCGCGAGATCCGGCCGAGTGGATCCGGTGGCCGGTCGGATCCCCGCAGGGACTTGAACTTATAGCGCTTGAGCTCAGATCTTTAGGCCGTTGGCCATTCTGGCTTGAGTGGTAAACGCGCGAGAGCGGGGGCCCCTCTGAGACTGTAGGGAAAGGAGGGGAAATTTTCGCGTTTCTGCTGCTAAACGAGTTGGTCGTCTCTCTCGTGGTCCCTTAACAGCCCTGTCCAACCAATGATTAGTTCGAGAACTTTAAAATCACATTGACATAACAGCGGCTTTTACAATGTCACGATAACTGAATGACGAGGGTGCTGGTCGGTATCTGAGGTAAGTAGTGCTGTGCTAGATTGTGTAAGTGTACCATGCCAGTTAACATCACAGGAGATGGCCATTTGAGCAACGAAGCCCAAAATCCAAACTGCTTCGACAGTGTCGGAATGGCGCGTCGATGGACGTCTGCTCATAACGGGGGGACCCAGGTTCGGTTCTGACCACGGGAGAGAGAGAGAAGATAGAGAGAGAGATAGAGAGAGAGAGAGAGAGGGAGAGAACTTTATTTTGTCCAGTTGTTTGTGAGGAGTCCTCCTTCCTAAACGGCGGCCAGCAGCCCTTGGGCCCTGGCGGCGTTTTCAGCCAATGGACGGCCCAGAGTTGGTCTTTTGGCCAGAGCTGAGCAGCACGGTTCCTCGGAAGCGCTTTTTAGGGCACTTCGCGTTTCATCATCATCGTCGTCGTCGTCATCATCTGCGCCCTTGTGAAAACACGGTGTAAGATATTTAGGTGAGGACACAGCTTACAAAACGAACGTGTGCTCTAGTTTGATAAAGCCGCCAAACTGGCGCCACTGATGATGATGATGATGATGATGATGATTAGTGGCTTTCCTTGATAGTGGCTTTCCGTTGATTGCAGCGCCCTCCAGCGGCAGAGAAAAGAAGCTGCCCGAGCGCCGCCCACTCGGAGGTGTTCGGATCCCTTCGGCTCCTTTCGGGCCTTCTCGGCAGCTTCCGTAACGGCTCTGCTCGATTTCTGTCGCACGCAGCTTGGCTGGTTCCGCCGGCCGAGGGGGGCAGACGATAATTTGAAGAAAGCCGTGCGAAAGCCTTTGCGCTCGCCCCAGTGTTTCAACGTGTTCTAAGCATGTGTTTTGAGTTGGTAACAATCAAATGAGGTATAAAACACTAACCCGTAGGGAATGTGTTGCCCGCGGTAGCCGTTGAGCGCTCACAAAAATGAATTTTATGCTGCGCTTTTTATGCTTGCGCAAAGAAAAATGGGTGCAAATGTTTTATTGAGTGCGTACTGCAACGGTGGCAAGAAAACGTGACAGTAATTAACGTTACCTGCGATCCTAAACGAATGAATGCGTGCTCTCAGCCATCCCCAGCAGAAAATGATGCTACTTGCGGTCAGCATTTTTCTGAGAGTGCGGTTGCGCGAAAGGGTTCGTTTTGGTGCTTTAGGGGATGTACTACTGATGCCGAGAGGTGTGCGCTCGCAAACGATGCATGCTGCGATCTTTGACCCACCCTCACTGCGCTCCCCCTCCCTACCCCCCCCATCCTCCTCCCGCCCCCACCCCCACCCCAAGCTACTCGTACAAGCAGTCGCAAAAGAAAGCTCTCGCTGCCGGAACAACGCCCGACATACAATGAAAGTAGCCCAGTTTCTGAAATGGATTAAACTGGCGGCGAGTACGCTGATGTTTTTCGTCGTAAATGACGTTGCACAACTGGAGGTAGTCCATGCACGAAGCAGCGGAGACGAATCGATGTTGTCAAATTACTGCCGGTGTCCAATGTATGAGGAGCTGCGCGCGCGTACTTAATGAACTTAGGAGCCCGAAATTTCGCAGTGTTTAAACAATGCAATAAGATTACGCGTTAAGATGCGTTGTGATGAGCTCCACGGTAGCTCACAGTTGTTTTACACGATGCCCTGTGCCTGCGAACACCTGGCTTCGCAGTCGTTGTCAATCATTGAGCCTCGGTCGTTCGAACTGTTGATTCTGCCCCAGATGTCTTTCATAAAGGTCCACGCGCTGGCAGCCACGGCCACAACTCATTTGACGTTTTGGGCTGCTGTGTCCCACCTAAGTATATCTAAGACCCTTGTGAAAACCCATCGTGTAAAGCTGGCTTTCTTGCAACGCGTTTCGGTGTTACGATCTACGGCGCAAGTAGGCAACAACAGACTCAGCTCGTACACCAGCTTGGCACATAAAATCAACATTGTTTCATCCCCTTTGTGCCCCTCGTGCAGTGTGACTGGTGATGATCACTTCATAGAACTGCTCCAAAACCAACCCTGAGCGGACGAACTTTTTTCGTGATCTCCAGAAGTTAGGAGTGCCCCATGCTACATCGGAGGACATTATTTTTCCTAGGGACCACTGGATTGTGCGAAGAGAGGTGTCTCATCTCCTACTCGGATTCTTGCAGTCCACAGGACTAAGTGAGGTGTGGTGACATTGTGTGTCTGTTATTTTAGGACTAAGTGAGGTGTGATGACTTTGAGAGTCTCTGATATTGTATTGGGGACGATTAGGCGGAGCAATTGCCGGCAGCTATGCAAGGCTAAGTCCGCCTCATTCAGCAATACTTACTACTACTACTACCTCGCTGCAACAATCTCCACATCACACGCCGGCTTCGCGACGGTGCTCTGTTACCCACACTACAGTAAGGTTCGGGATAAACGACGCCAATTGCGCTACTTGCGTGCGCATTGGTACAGCCAACCACGCTGCATTTGCGGCCAACTGCGCTGACTTGTGCTTGTGGCGTTTCTTACCGTTGATATTTGTTTTTCAACTGCAACTGCTTCAACTTCTATGCCGCTGATGACATCTCCAGGAACTTGACCCTAAGCATGATCTTTGCTGAACTGCAGACATGCAGAACCTTGGGAACGTACATAATGCACTTCTGATTCGTAAATTGCGCATGCATGTGTACCCAAATATGTACTAGAAAATTCGTCAGAGTGAGCACCGAAGCTTGCACGCCGCAATAAGCAGTTGCGTAAGCGTCGTCATTCCGAGAACAATCACACTACTTCCCTGTTAACGCTGATTAAAAACCTTAAATTGGGTAACAAAAAGGAATGAAGCCAGAAGCTTTTATTTAGCAGTACTTGAGCTACATTTTAGGAAGCAAACTAAACGAAAATTTTTGGAATCCTTCCGCACCACGTTCTCAATACCTTTGCCAAGGACCGGTCACGCTCTAATTCCGAAACTATACAGAGGCCATTAGTAAATATTTTAAATCAGTTTTATTTGGTAACAATAGCATCAATCTGCTTTGTAATGTGCGCAGAATTAATTCTCCTCTTCCTCATTTCGATTTGACTTGTTCTGGAGTGCGAACTCTTACTTTCAGTCTTGTGACCACCCGGACCAGGATTCATGGTCCCGACGGTGTTCCAAATACGTTTCTCAAGCGTTATTGCAAATGGTGCGCGAGTTATCTTGCCTTGATACCTATAAAATCACTGAACTCGGAAATTGCTCCAAAACCCCGAAATATTTCAAATATCCTTACCGTCCGCAAGCTCTAAATTACTGAAGCATCTCGAACACACGTATATCGACAGTATCTAAATGTTACCAAGATTCGATTAAAAAAAGCCCCCAAAGCTTTGGAGCTGGTTATAGAATTTAACCAGCTATTCTATAAAATATTTTTTAATATGGCATAGAGTTTTCTGGATTACTAAAGTGAAAAGGCAACATCGTACAGGAATTCTATCAGTTATGTGATTTTGCAGATTATTTCAATGCATCAATTTGGTCTCTCACCGTAAGCACTTAATCAAAATCTGCATTTTTTTGGCCATAGCAAGCCAGTCGGTTGAATCACGTACTATTTACAGCCATGGTCCGAGTTTGTTGCATTTATAATCGCAGGCAGTCATCAGTAGTCAATATTATATTTGTAGTCCCACAAGGCTCAGTTCTCGGACCGTTATTCTTCATTATTTACATCAGTGATGCGGCAAAACTTGCCAAGACACGCACATCGGTCAGGCTTGGATTCTACACCGTCGACTGCGTTAACAACATAGCAAGCGTTCACGATCACGTCCAGTTACGTGTGGCCTCACTTTTTTGCAACTGAAGCAAAAATATAGCACATGTACGTCAATTTCAAAACGACAGTATGGCGTTAAAAGCAGCCACTGCCGTTTACATACCAATAACGGCAACTCTATAACAGAATTTAATGCGTTTAAAATGCTACAGCACTAGAACGTAACATTTAGTACCAATGGAAAATGACATAGAGATGTCGAAATAATTAGTAATAAGCTCAATCATAAACGGGTACCTTAAATGGACTTAAAACAATTCTGACCCGTAATTTAGTACGCGTCGATACTTTGTCACCCCACCATTCACAAAACGCATATCCAAGTCGAAGTGAGCTCTTTTTTTAAGAAAAAAGCTATCAAGTTGGTTTTTAATGTTTACAATCGGCAGTTTCACTCCGACCTCAGATGCTGCAGTCTCAGCAGCACTACGCATTAGTCACATTGTTAAAAATACAGCCCTCGCTAAATACGAGCTTACGAAGGCGCGTTTTAAAAGTGAAAATAAGTTGTTTTGAAATAGAAATATCCGCCGGAAATTAAGAGCGATTTGAAACTCCTGCAGAACCGGGCGAGTGATTTGTCTGGTGGTCGAGGATGTCTATAAGCCGTTCATTTCGCCCTGGCAAATCGGGGCGGAAGACTTTGCACTAATTGGGAAATAATTGACTTGAGCTAATTATGCACGTAACAGATCCGACCCACTAAGAATCATGTGCTCGAGCTGTGGACGACAGATAGTTATCCGTGTAGAGCTTTAAGAAGAAACAAGGGTCCTTGAAATCATTTGATAAGCGGCGCATAATGCCAAAAGACCGAAAGGTCGAAGAGCGCGACTAACGTGACTTCGATGAAAAGGTAAGCTTTTTGTCAAGGCCAACGCCAATGTAGGTCGTTAACGTATTCGGTCTCAAGTCACCTTCATACTCCATATTGACGGACCGAGCCACATTTTTACTCGACCATGACTTGTTCTTTGGCTTTCCGCCCTCCGCAAACCCTTTCCACCACGAGTCGTAAGTCAAGAACCATGCAAGTGTAAATAATTAATTAAACTATCCAACCAAACAGCAAAACAATATTTATTCGCAGTTTTGAAGTGCTGCCATAAAAACATCGAAGTTTTTACAGCGAAATTGTATATGACTATGGTGCCATTTCGTGTCCGTGGGCAAAACGCTCAGCGCTACGCTCGTAACAGCAGGTCATTGCTTTTGGTTGCGCATCAGGCTTTGACAGCTGTCAACGTTCAGCGTGCGGCAGGATGATGGCTGGGCGTCATCGATATATATCCGCAAAAGCAGGCAATTGTTTTCAAGATGGTAGTCTTTCTTGTGCTACTCAAACCAGAAAATTTGATCTGTCTGTCTGTCTGTCCGTCTCCCGATTTAGCTTTCTGGCCAAAAGTTAAATGCTTAAACAAGAGGTTTATACATAGGCGAGACCTTTCTGAACCATTTATTCTGAAAACACACTTTATAGTTGCCAGCATTGTTCAGCAAAAAGACAACATTATAGGCATATGTTAGGTAAAGAATAAATAAATAACTGGTATTTTCAATGTTCTTTTAATTATCCTATCTGTAAGGTTTTGGCCTGGAGAGCATATAAATAAATAAATAAAAATGGTTGCCTGAAATTGGCGCAGCTAGCACTGGTGGTGCAAGGCTGGAGGGTCAGCAGAGCTGGCATCTCCTCTACGTTAGTCGGAGTCCCGGCTGCACCTCACATCGATTTCCGAACTTGCCGCTGAAAGTTCTCCGATGACTGGCAGGCCCGGAACGTTTTGTCCGCAGGCTTTAATCACATCTCTCCCGAAGTGGATCGCATTAGCACGCGCTAGAACCGGCGGAAACCGGCTTCGCGAACTCGGCGTCTGTGCTGCCCGCTTCAGGCGCGAACGAACCTGAACTGGCGAGGAGAACAGAACGCGAGACACTACTCCACGAACGCTGGGCAGAGTGTTCTCGAAGGTCGAGCCAGAGTCCTTCAAAGACTCTGGTCGAGCTAAACATATATGCTTTATCCCAACAATACAAACAGCACCCGCGCGCGTGTCTCGACCGCGTGGCAGCATTCCAAGAAGTCAAACAGTAGAGAGTTTTAGCATAGCGGCTACCGGCGGCTCACGCTACGGCGGCGGTTTAGAGGGTCCCGACTGCGCAGGCGCGCGCGTGGAGGGCGAGGAGGTTGCCCCTCAGCAGAGCGAATGCGTGGACATGAGGCCGGCCCGCGGAACTAATCCACCCTACCGGAACGAATTTGCACCTGCCCACCGGCCCCGCTACCCGCGCCGTAGCGTTAGCGGACGGTACCCGGTATGCTAAAGCTACGCCGCTACGCTATTTTAGTGAAGCTAGCTAAGACTCTCTATTAACGAAAGGTTTCAGTATGCGCGTGAACAGTGGAACGCGGGAAATTTGAAATGACTTGAGCAAATATCCACCGTGCTTATCATGGGAGGAGCAATACGGCGCGGAAGAACAACATTTACAGCGAAGTGAGCACATACGCGTGCAGTTTTTTTACGTCGCGTCTGAACTAACCAACAACGCAGTGGCATTCAGGCATAGATCTGACATTGTCAGAGCGTGTTGTGGGTGACTGCACCACTCAGCTTCGCTGGCCAAACCACTTTAGCAGGGCGGAAGGGCCCTGAATTTTTTTCCAAAGTTCTCGCCCGTTCAAGTTCTCGTGTAAGGCAGGGTGCATCCTATATTTTCATTATTTGTTTCTCACAAAAGTTTTCTTTTTACCAAAGTTATTATTTGGGTCCTGTGCAGTGGAATTATTGCGGTTGTGTAGTCACACATTTCATTCTTTTGTAATACAGATGTCACTTGTTTCGAAACTAGTTGTTGTTTATTTCTATTTAGTGATTTTGTTTTCCATTTGCTGGAATAAACGTTTATTCTCTCACTCTCTCAGTTGCAAGACGCCTGCTGGAGAAAAGCGTACAGTCGCTTTCGGTTTCGGTTTCAAATGTTCTTTGAAAAAATTTATTAAAAATAAATCTTGTATTATTATAAAAAGAAACAGTACTTCTACATTTACTGATTACTAATTTATTTGAAAACGTTTTGACTAGCCTTATACTTTTCTTTTTTAACGCCCTCATTCGATGCCTCACCTGACGTCGCTGGCTGGCAACCCGCGCTCGACAAGCGTCAAAATGGCGTCTCGCACGCCTGTGAAGCAATTTTTTCAACTTTATTTCGAAGTGCTCTGCGTTTGTTCCCGGATTTCAGCGCTGACCACCGCCAGAAAGCGACAACCGTATGCTTTTCTAAACTTCCAAGCCGCCCGCGTTGAGCAGCGCTGCACTAGCGTAGCGCGCTTTGCAAGATTTTAAAACATCTGACCGTGTTTACACAAACCGCTCATATCTTATCAGCTACGCACGTAGACCTCCGAAGTATGAAAAAGCGCTGGAGGAAAAAAAAAAAAAAAAGATTTGTAATGACCTCCGCGCTCCGGTTATATCGTAAGTGGTATTGGCAGGACGACGTGACCTGATAGTCGGGGCTACTCAATGACGCGTGTATCGATCAACTAAAGTTATTCACTCTCCGCCTATGCAAATAGAGCCGAGGTAGCCCTCCGCACGCTGCGTTGGTCGGCGATGAAATTTGAGCCGGGCCCTTTGGAACTGCGCAAAAGCCTGTCTGGCTCAGTTCTCCCTCCGCGTTTCATAAGTAAATGCTTGAGTGAATGACATCACTGCGACCGCACAGCATTTGGTAGCCGCTCGGGCATCAGTTTCGGCACCAACTTTAGAATGAAAGGTTTCGCGTGAACGTGCAGCTGTGAGCGCGCGTCGCGTTTTTGTTGTTTGTGCTTCGCCGTAAACTCGCGTGACTAAACTACGTTCCCGGGCGGCCTGGTTTGGCGCTGCTCTTGACAGTTAAGTGCTCGGTTCGGCGTGGTCCGTTGCGTCTACCGTGCCAGCGCAGAAGGACCCGGCAGCCGCTTTGCGGTGGGGCGCCAAGCTCAAAAACGTCCGTCGCTGGATCCACCTCGTATGTGTTGTTCAGCGCGGCCTCGCCTCGACAGCGGCTCTCGCCACCGGAAACCGGTGTCGGCGGCTGCTAAGATAACGTTTTCTTCAACTTGTTTTCGCACTCTCGAGACGGCGTGTAAATTCTTTTACTGCAGCCGAAATGTTTGTTACCACAAGTTGACTTCCGGCGTTCCCGAAGACTACGACGGCCTCTCGAACACACCGCCGGAAGGCCGTGAGTTGTCGGTGACGGCGCGAGCGCCAACACTCGTCGATTAAAAGATATATATATATTTTTAAAAAGAGACGGGCAAATCGTGAAACGGCTAGCCGTTTCATTCGACCACCCGGTGGGCGTGTTTTTCGATATTACAGGGAGCGTCTAGAGGCAGTATGATATGGCAGTCATTGCAACATACCGACCCGCAAGAGCCGTTGGGAAACAGTGCAACTCCGCGCAGTCAGCTCGGAGCATTATCTGATTCGTGGAAGCGCGCGGAAATCGGCACAATGACATTGACGGGCAGGAGAGCCTTTTTGCAACATCAGTATTGGTCCTGAGTGTTCCAATTCACAATTTCGCCTCTGGGTTGCCTCAGCCCCTGGGTGAGACCACTTGTGACTGTGAGTTTGGAATGCTCTGCGAAAGCTATCAGTCTCGTTTCCTGGAAGTCTTGCTCACGGGGCCACACCTTTGGGGTGTCTCCTATTGTTACATGCCAGTTATTGCAGTTACGCGTTTTTTCCCAGTGGTGGGAGACCGCTCACTTGCTCATGGTCAGTCCTCCTGGGTGAGCTGTCTGCATGTCTTCATGGATGATGCCTGCATGAGTGAAAGAACTGGGAGACAATTTGTATTCTAGACTGTTGGCAGCACTATTTTTAAAAGTCTATTGTAAAGCTGCTGCTGGGAAGATCAGGCTTTAACTGTGTTTCAAACATGCACTGCCTTTTAAGCCTCTTGCGTGATCTGTGCTAGCTTGTCATGTACGGACAACTTCTGCGCCAAAGCTGTAAGTTCCACTGGCCAGTTGGGCTTTTGATGATCACACTGCTGGTACTAATTCAAGCACGTATGGGATATGATTTCAACGGTGCTCTTTGCAGACTTAATTATTCCTGGCATCTATGCTGTAAGAGCGCTACAAGCTGGTACTAATGGGGCATTACATGACGTTGCAGAGCTAGCTAGTTCTCAGCGAATTGTGTCAGTGACATTGCTGTTCTATGTGAAGGTACTGCACATAGCTGGTGGGGAAATTTGTTGGGCAGGCAATCTGTGATATGTGCAAGTTGCACTTATCTGCATGTTGTTGGCTTGAATGGCTTAGTTTAACGTTGAGGTTATAGCTGCAAATTAGGTGTTCATATTCATATTTCGAGGGCAAGCAGTCGTGAGAAATCACTTTGAGTAGCAATTATTCTGCCAGCTTGCATTCTTGTATGTGTGTGTAGAAGCTTGTGCAGACCATTGTTGCTTTCTAGGGTTGCCTGTACAGTGCCCGTCAGGCTTGTCTATCGCAAGCGAGCGTGCAGCTTCCGAGCACGCTGGCGACATCTGCTGATAGTGGCTGGGTTGGAGATAGCTTGCCATTGCGCGTGCGTGGTCGACGGGCTCGGGTTGGTCGTCTTATAGCATGGGCCCCTTAAAACTAGAGACGCCATGTCCCACGAGGGGTGCTTTTATTCTGCAGTGCCAATTGTAGGCGGTGACACGGGGTAAGCGCTTAATTTGATGCGATGCATTATTAGTGCAGCCGTTATTTAATCGCTCAAAAGTTTCGACGGAAAGCGCTGCAGTGCGTTCTTGTTGCGTGCTTTTCGTTTGCTTAACGTGAGATTCAGAAGATTAGCAGAGGTCGTTTTGTAGTATTGTGTAACCGCCTGCTAGGTTATTGCACTACGTCAAACGACGCGTCTATCTGGCCTGTCAACGCTCCCAGCTGCCACTGTGAAAAACAAGCGCCCCTCGAGGGTGGTGGCGTCTGCAAATTCGGGCGGCACATGCGAAACGACGACCGGCCTGACCCTGTCCAAGATCGGCGCACGTGCAATGGCAAGCTATCTCTAACCCAGCAGCTATCAGCAGATGTTGCCAGCACGCCCCGAAGCCGCGCGCTCGTGTGCCCTAGACAAGCCTGACGCGCACTGTACGGCTGAGTGTACGTGTATACATGTCTGTTACCATTTGCGATTTGGTACAGTCCATCATGAAAGATTCTAAGCCTGATTTTTGGTTCATTTTAATGCCCCTCATTCCTATTTTTTTCTTTAAGGGGCCGTGCAGACAAAATACAAGTTTGATTTATTCGAGAGATTTCGTGTTTTGTCCGAGCCTTCAGCGCTTGTCCGAAAGCAAACTATGCCATATTCACTGAGAAATTAATAAATGTGGGTTAAAATTTTGACTCTCCCGCCAAATCGTGTGTTTTCGTGGCGTCTGCCATGAAGTCATGAGGGCGGGTATTCTAATGAACTTCCAGTGCTTCAGTAGGCTCTGCAGCCTTGCTTACCGTCAGTCCTCCCAGATGGCGCTACCATACTGAGCCACGGACCATTGTCCGCCGGTGCTTTGTTTTTTACTGTATTTGCACCTGGCTTGTTTTTTTTTTACGGCAGGAAGTAATCATTTCGTGAAACATTGGGTATGCTTGACAAACAGGGTCATGTAAAACAACGTCACTTAAGACAATCGGCGCGTGTCGTGTAAGACAACTCCAAAGAACGGCGGACTGCTGTGCAGCTAAAACAAGCATCAGTGCGCCCAATACAGGGGTGAGACAGCTGGGCATATTGCGCCTTTTTGATACAATTTCCATTTTCCTGCGCCAAGCTGCTCCAAAAGCATGAAAATTGCGTAAGTTGCGCCCAAACTGCTCCAGAAGAAGGCACGGATTTTGATGCTCATGTCAGTTCCGGCGGGGACGAAAGGCTCGTGCATCCTGGTCACCACTTTTATTGTCGGCCAATTGCAAACACAGAAATGGCAAAAATAGAAAGACTGAAATGAAGCAAACGATAGCTTCTAAAACACGATTGGCTTTCCGTCCGGGTTCGCTGAAACGGCCTTCCTGATTGGGCATCGCTGTGGCTACAAACATGGCCACCGCCTGATCCGGCTGCTACTGCCTACTTCACGCGCTCAGTGCACATCGCCAATATTTTCCCTGGTTATTTTACGCAGTCAGCTGGGTTCCAGTCTATTAATTCTATCAGTTGTGGCTCTGAACAGTGACGTTAACCCGGGGTTATGGTGCGAGATTACAAGAAGTTGCGCGGCTCAAAAAAAAGTTCATTGAAATGTGGGGCCTAAGACTTCCGCGTGGCTTGTCCTGGAGTGCGAAACACGGTGCGTGCATCTATAATCGGGTTCGTGAAGTGAACTTTTGGCTCACTGTGGTGTTGATAAATGCTGAGGTTGCTGTGCTTCGAAGCGTGATCGCGAGCCTCGGGGGTGGAACGGTCGACACAAAAGTTGCGGGCTGTGCTGCGGCGCCGCGACCTGTTCAGGCAGCGCCCAATGGCTGCAGGACTGCATGGTTGCCATAGCACGCGACTAATAACACTTGATGTATGCGAAGTGAAATTTAATGCCAAAATCTAGGTGGCTGAACAGTAACGCTACTCAAAAGACCATAGGGTGAACGTGCGCCCCACGGACTGCAACGGGTAGGCTGGTTGGGCTATGCGACCGTTAGCTCGAAGTTGCTCAACTGCTGCCGTGACTACACTCGTTCGTACAACGCAGCCTGGAATTACAAAAATAATCATTTTAGCATTGAAACGGTAAAAAAGCACGCCTCAATTGCAGAGGCCTTAAATTTGATAATGTTAACGGCAGTTTTGTTGTCAGTGTTGCGTACAGCCGCAACACAATATCACTAATTAGGAAGAAGGTAGTGCAGTTAGAACTTTGTGATACTCTTAAAAAATTCTTTCACGTAAGGCTGTTTCAGTTCAGTGTTCTGTCTATTCAAAACTGATTGGAATGTGTACTTGACCCTTCAAATTGCTGAAATTATGATTTTTTAAGCTCACAAGACGATGTAATAAATGTCCCTAAATGCTCCAAATCAAGATTCTTCTGCTCCAAAATCGAAATTTTGCTGCTCCGAAAACTGCTCCCAATTCTCTTTGGGCTGTCTCACCCCTGCCAATACCAACAGCAGTGCGCATCAGTACTTCTATGTTTACGTGTATTTTCATAACTTTCATTGTTTACCCCACCATTCTTAACTGGTGTAAAATGAATGTTCATTACATTCAAGCGCAAATAGCTTGTTCGGCAAGCTTATAAGCCCTGCCTAATTTGTGTTTGCTTTTGCTGGCCTCAGCCAATCGCACAGCTGGGCATATGACATCGTAGGTTCTGTCGCAGGAAATGAGCTAGTGGGTCACATGGCCAGGCCCTTTTTTCCTACTTATATAGCTTATTTGAGCGAAGTGTGTGTTAAAAGTAGTGTCTGTAGGATTCTAACGAGGCCATCTATCGAATGAACCAAACTTGCGTTTTGTCTGCATGGTCTCTTTAAAGAGCCCAGAAAACAAAATACAAGTTGGGTTTATTAGAAAGACTGCTTAGTCCCGATAACAATGATACCAATATCATCGCAATCTTCAAACGAATAACGGAGATATTAAAGAAGACGTGTGAAGCAGTCGCGAACCCCCTAGCCAATTTCCCGCAACTTTGCTATGACCTTCACGGAACCTTGTTTGTGCGATTGGTGGCCGCCTAACTGACCTGTCGCGACGACACATGACTGGATGTCTGTAATGGGGCCTCTAGTTTCATTTGACCGCATCACTTGAATGCTAACGTGCAGTTAACGCACTGAAAATTATGTTTTATTGTCGGCCCGTGTGACATCATTCTTGCTCGTAACACGTCACTGTGGTGCGAAATTTGAAAGTTTTTAAATACTTCTTGCTTTTTTTTCGTTAAAAAAACATCTTTTGTGGCTGTAATGGAGCTGAGTGAGATGCTGAATCCTAGTTCTTTCAAATTAAACGAAGTTACATTTTCTCTTCATGGCTCCTTTAAGGGCTACCCATACAGATTCAGTTCTTTGCGAGTCAGGCCACTAGAGCTGATGCATCTGTGCACATTTTCTTCCAGATTAGCCCGTTGCACCTCAAGCAGTGTCTGCCGGCCGAGTGAACAACTGAGGAACATGGTGCAGCAGCGTTATAAACTACGCCGCGATAAAAGTTTCAGCCTGCGTCCTGCTGTTACGTTTTGCCGCAGTGCTCTGATGGGGTCATATTTTGTGCCACAAGCATCTGTTATATTGAAAGTTGTGCAGGCAGCGCAATTTTGGTTGCAGCAGATCTTTAAGTGCAAATTATGATTTTCTTTTATTACAAAAGAATCGTTTGACGTTTTGTACTACATTCAACATTTGCTGAGCAAAAAAGAGTGCCTTTCTTGGCTAGAAGGAAGTTAATGCAGAAGAAGTGCCTATTTCCAGTTTCCTTTTTTCTGTTTTGCGACTTAGAGTTACGGACCAAATCAGTGGCACATTCTAGCTGAAATAGGAATAGGAAAAAACTGCCGGTGACATTATTCACACATCTGCACAGATTCATTACTGTTTCGTAATGCTGGCTCTTATACCAGTCTCGCCAATATACTTTGTGTATCGTCAAGGGGGAAAAGGTTTAAGCACGTGCACTTGTCGTTCTTTGTTTCAAAGAAAGTGGTTAATGCTAAGCAGCTATACTTCTAAACTAAGCGGGCCATTCTGTAAAGTGAGTGTGTTTCATTAAGGCTTCTTGCTGTGAAGAAAAATCTTCTCATTAATGTGTGCATAATGCATGGGTGTCGGTTTTAATGCTGGGTGCTGTCATGCTTTTATAGCTCCGGTACAATGGGCAGCATTGTGTTGATAGTTTGGGATGCCTAATTAAGCAACCGGTGTGTGAATAGGCTACGAGACGAGCTTGCTTCTGGTGGTGCCTAGCCATAGAAGGGATGTGTTCTCGCAACATGCTATAATTTGCGACTGCTGGCTGACACATTGCTGTGTGCTGGACCTGATTAGTTATTAAATTAAAAGGGGCCATTGTTAGTTCACTTATTGTTCATGGAGCTGCCTGGCATGAGTGCTAAATGTGTAGATGTACGCATCCTTATTTATGACCTTACATACGCCTGTCTGGGAGTGTTTGTCTATCTCATGAATGCTCCTTTAGCTATCGTGGAAGCGCCCTAAGGCTTAAATTTTTAGACATATTGAAAGTGTTTAATGAGTTGGAACAAAGCCCAGTATAGGGTATGCAATGTGCTAAAGTTAATTACAAGGCATAAGCTGTACTTTCTGCAGAAAGCTGATACTTTTTTATTGCTTAGTCTTTATAGCTGCCTTTTGGTTGGGGGGGCGTGAGTTTTTCATAAACGTTTGAATCTAGCCTGCCACTAAGCTGCTCTTACTAAAGGCATTTGCTGTGGAAGAATATGTGGCAAAGAAATGTGAGCACTCAGTAGTATTGTCTGCTCGACACTTATTTTCTGACAGTTTTTTTTTAAGCTTACTTCCCATTCTATGTCCGCAAGATCTTGAAGGGCACTTCTTTAATTCAGAATGCAGTTTGGAATACCACTGGAAACTTTTTGTATAAAAGTGTGCATTTATAACATGACTGTTTTCCTTGCAAGTGGAACAAATGCGTGATGCATTTAATGTTCTAGTGTTCCAGGGATTTGCTACTTTTTTGTGTCACTGGTTTTATTTTGATTATTATTTTGCACGAATTGGCTTGCTGCATTTGTTCGGAATGTAGTGGCATTGCTGGTTATTGTATTACAGGACATGAAGGTTGGCCCGTTTTATGGCTTGACTTTGACTCGCACGTTAAAGCAAACCGAAACTCTCAAAATGCCACTCTGTTGAGTCGATGTTGTAGAATGCAAGCTAGGCATTTATAAGCTTTTGTTGTGTGTGTGTGCTTACAGAATCAAATTTAAACTGTTTACTTCCTTAGTGTCTTGACGATCTTTTATTATTTTTTGTAAGGTTCTACTAGGTTCACCCAGTGCTGATTATTATTGCTTAGGTGCATCAGAATTGAAACGTACGCTAACTTTTTTTTCCTATTCTTTGAAACTCAGCTGAATCCACGCTGTGAACATTGTGTTGTAGTGCAAATTGTTGTAGCTGCCTTCCCTCCCCCATCTATTTCTAACTGTTCCTGAAACTTTTTAGAATTGGGGCACTATTGCCAGTAGTACACAAGTGTTCATTGTTTCTAAAAACAGATTTCTTAGAGGGACAGACCAACCGATTTTGGCGAGTGTGTGTTCCCTATCCCAAAGGAAAAGGGCGTCACTTAAACCACCCTAACCCGAAACGGTCTTGCTGGTAGCATTCCTAGAACTTTTGAAATCGGGAATTTTTCATACCTACCAGCCTACGTTGCCCGCCAAAAGGAACGCCGGCAACCATTACAGTTAGCTGTGCGACAACGTACTTTTAACGGTACATGAGACAATAGAGGTATTTAAAATCTTACCCCGGCTTAAACAACAATATATACAGTTCATTTGCTTTCTCAAAAACTGTTTCTTTTGAATGACTTTAATATTGTAAAAGGCCCCCTTGGGTTTGAAAACAGGTATGAATATAAAGGGCTAAAGGGAAACCAGAGATTAGCTTATTGCTGTAAACTAACGTGGCCTATGTGAATGGGCTTTTATAGTAGCACTACATTCCCACATCCAGTGAAGTAGGTTCTCTTGTAGAGCTGACGCAGTAAAGCCTTAGTGAGCTCATGCAAAGCAAATGAACTATCCCAAATGGGAGAAAAGCACCTGGAAAAAAAACAAATCTGCTGTGCGCTCTTGAAACCAAATCTGCAGAGGCACAATACAAACCGCAACCGGCAGCTTATATACTTTTGATTTTCCACAATGATTTTGTGCGGTAGAGACTTCAACCATAAACTATCAGCTTGGTCAGCTGAAAACCATGGAATGAGTGTCATCATTACAGCACTGCTGTCGTGTGCATTAGCTCTTATGTGATTTTGGGCACATTGTTTTACATTTTGCATCAGAAGAGGACAAATATACGACTCGTGTAACTGTCAAAACGCCTGGATTGGCACTGAGTGAATCCATTTATAGCAAGACTACGTTGCTTTACTTAGAGGCAGTCTTGATTTCATTTGTGTAACACATTTATAACACATTTAACGTGGTGCACATAAGAATAATGTGCCGTGCTGCACAAAGTAAAAGCCTGTTATATATGTAACCTCCTATCATGACGAGCTCAAAGGGACCATGAAAATTTGTTCGCATTATCATAAATTCATTTTAAGTGGACGCATTTCGCATTGTGCATATTAAAAGGGAGCAAAAGTGTTGTTTGTCTTTACCATGAAATTCGTTGTTACCGAGTTTGTCCTAACAAGAGTCTGCTGTACATATATTTATAAGCTGAAAGCCTGAAGACATTTAAAGGAGCCATGAAGACATAATGCAAGCTTGGTTCATTGAAAAGGCCGTTTCTTTTTTCAAGATAACAATAATACCAATTTTATTTCATGCTTCAAATGGATAATCGAAATGTTAAAGAAAACATATGAGGCAGTGGCAACTTCCCAGCCACTTTCCAGTGATTTTTGCATGATGCTACAGAATCTTGTTTGTGCGATTGGCAGATGCCGAACAAAGCCACTGCGAAGAAACATGACTGGGCTTTTGTTGTGGGATCTTTATTTCCATTTGAATACTTAGGTGTAGTTAACGCACTGATTGCTACGTTTTCAGTGCTGACCCATATATATTTTTGTGGTTGAAAAGATATCTTTTGCCGCTGGAATAAAGTTTAGTGAGTTACCAAAAGCTAGTTCTTTTAAATTGAACAAATTGTATTTTGTCTTCATGGCCCCTTCAAGTTGCCAGTTTGCCGAACAACGTCACTTCATACGTTTCTTAGCGCACCTGCAAACAAAGAAGCCACGCTTTGTCTTTCAACTTTTAAAGCTATTTTCGTTCGGCGGCCATGCAATGGCCGAACTGTCCTGACACCCTCCCCCAATGCCGCCATCTCTCCCTTCGTCCAGGGGGCTACTCGGTGCGCATCCGGGAGAGCCACACGCCCGGCCGCAAGGTGGGCCTCTGGGGCTGCGACTTCTGCGACTTCACCCACGTCAACGTGGCCAAGGTGCAGGCGCACGTGCACGAGCTGCACCTGGCCGCCCTCAGGCGCTCCTGGGACGAGGTGGCCGCCCTCTGGCAGCAGCACCAGCGCGAAGCGTCCTACGACGAGGGGAGCAACAGCGGCAGCGGCACCACCCTGGGGCACGCCAACTCCCCCGCAGCACTACAACACCCCCATCTTCAGCAGCAGCTGCAGCAGGCGACGGTGGCGGGCAGACAGTTCCGTTTTGCAGTGCCTGTGATGGGACAGGGCGGTGGTGACAGTGGTGGCGGCCTTGTGGCGGTGCAATACATGGACGCTGGGGACGATGGGGGCTCGTTGCCGCTCGAGCCGATCGTCATCTGCAAGATTGACGAGGATGAAGAGGACGGAAGCTGTGCGCCATCCAGGAGTGGGCCCCCCTCGTTCTAGGCTGACACTGGAGGACGAAACCGCTTTTGTTTTGTTTTGAGACGGCAGTGTTGCGTGCTCGGATTCAAGTGGTGGCGGTGTTGATGTGGCCATTTCTTTTCGATCTTTGTGTCAGTATTGTGCACATATGCATTTCAAGCGGCAGTTTAAGTTGATGCAGGCTTTTTTCTGGGTGGTGAGATAGTCGCGCACTGCTGTGTTCTTCGGTACGATGTAATTTCTGTCATCACTGTTGGAGGTGCGGTCGTTGAACTAGTTTGAAAATGGTGGGGTCTTACTAAGCTGCATTGTGCCAAAATGCGACGGCTTGTGGCTTACGATTAATTGGTTTGGCTGTGTTATTTTTTCTTCTCCTTAATGCTGGCAGCCATTTCACTTTCGATTTAGCACCTAATTCCAGTTTGGCAGCTTTTCCGTGCATAATCTGAGTCATTAGTTGAAACAGCGCTTGTTGAGATCGGCAGGTTGGGATTGGGACGGCATACTACAATATACCGGGGCAATATGTGAAGAAGAAAAGGAGACATCAACCTGTTTGTTGACTGGTGTGCCATTACAGTGCCATAGGTTTCTTGAATGTGGAAGTTTATTCCCGAGCGAAAATTTATGAAGGTAGGGTTCTTATGCAGTAGCTGGTGCTGGCATAGTGAAGTCTGCTGCCAAGTGAGAAAGGGAGGCAGCATTTTTTTCCGCATCGACAATCGTCCAACTTTTTAGTTGAGGCTCTCATCCGTTCAGCACCCTGCTCTAATTACAGAGCATTACAAGGGGATGTTTCATTCATACGCACAGAGGCGTCATTTCCTGTTTGAGCAATACTTGTTTGCGGGAAAGAAACGCCACATTTGAGCAATCCATTAATTTTTTTTTTTTCATCTGATGATGGTAAAAAGATAATGTGGGCAGTTATAAACATCTCCAATTTATATGTGCAATTTTTTTACATTAGCTTATTCTTTAGTTCAACTTTTACATGCCTAATGCTCATTCGAGCCCACTTTGACAATTCCTCATTTTAGTAAGGAAGCAGCTGTTTTGGAAGTGAACTTGTTTCTGCAAAGTGGACTTGACCAACTGACCACTCGCGTTCGTTTCTGTGTGCGGTTTTGCACAACTGTTAGGCGTGGTGTTTTGTATGAAACCATCATTTTTGCTCATAAAGATAGCTCAGATGTGGCTTTATGTAAAGCAGGTGAGAACACCTGGCAATAATGACCAGAATTTGGGGGGTTTTGAAAGCTGTTCAAATTTTTCTTATTCTCTTTTTTTTGGGCTTGTCAGGCTTCCCGTGATAAATCAAGATTTGAGGAAGAATGTTATTCTTTTTTTTTTTTTCTGAGCTCGAGTTGAAACTTGCACTTGCATTTGGTGTTTCAAAACAACGGTGCCAGTGTTCACTCATTACAGAGTTATGAAAGAAACCTTTGCCAGTGGTCATTCATAGCAGTGGTCATTCATGTGTCCACTCCGTTGATAATTGTATCTGGCGAGCGGCAATACTTAGCGAGTTCGTTTAGTCATGTTTTTGAGGGCTATCTTGCTATTGTGCCTTTTCAAGTTCTGACTCTAACCCATTCAGCCCCGTTGACACGCTAATGCGTTTCAGCCCTACTTGCAGAGTTTCCCTTCAGAGTTTCCCTTCAAGTCATTCAGTATGGCGAGCTTATTGTGTGGCCCCTCTTTGCTTTGCACGGAAATAGTCACGACAGAAATATTGAGGCAGAAGATTCCGTTTTCCGGACCAGAACAGCGCTTGGGAATGCCCTTGCAATGAGCGTAGGCAGCATTACTTCCCACTTAAAGAGAAAAAAGTGATTCCTTTTTTTTTTTTTTTTTGTAAAAATGCACCAGGGTTGGCTAGCCAATATTTTTTTTTCTCATCATAGGTTGGCTCAACTTCCACTGAAATTCTGCTGCGTCTTATACAAACGTTCAAAACTTTATCCCAACACAACTCCATTGATGCCACACTGTGATCATTGTGTTAGGCCATTTTGCGTTTCTACATCTCCGAAGATTTAGTAAAAAGGGGGCACAGAAATTGCAGCGCTCACTCAGAGGGATGAAAACGTCATTATTTCCCCATCAGTGGGGAGGACGCACAGAGAATACAGACTGTGAAACAAATGTGCAATTAGAACGTTGGTTCAACGTGTGTGAGCACTTGAGTGTGTTTTTTTTTATAATTGTAAATATCCTCCGAGAAGAGTGGCAGCTCTGTAATGTTCAAAGCTGGAGACATTCAAAGCCATTGGTGCTCTCGTGCCGAGATCTGCACTTGTTTATTATTGTCTGTGGAGAGAGCTTGTATACAGAAACAGGGTTTGGAGAGCACGCGTGGTGGTTGCTCATCGATTGTTACATATAACAGATATTCTTACCGCTACTACGTCCACGTTGGTGTTCTTTCATTATTGCTGTTATCCCAGAGGACTTGCGGAGCACTTGAGACTTTATTTGAAAGTGTCGCGTCGCGTGGAAGTGTATCTGCTGAGTGCAATCTTTGTAAGCCGTTTGTCCATGTTATTCTTTCCTTTGAAGCATTCCCTTTACACCACGTCTTTCTTGCTGTTTACATGCACAAGGTTGTTAGTGACAGTGCTGTGTGACGTTTTTTTTTTCTTCTATTTCGATGCATATTTTGTGTCGTTTGTAAGTGTACAGCTTGGTTTGCTGTTGTAGTCAGGGTTGTTTATTCAGAGTATTACTATTACGGCAAAAATTATTACGTATGCATTATTACGTGCCGACTTACGTCTTGCCCAAAGTGTGTATCTGTTTTTTTTTTTCTTGTTAGTGAGAGACCAGTGATTTCAAAATACGAAATATAAAGTGCCAATATGTGCTTTGAACAGTTTTTTCGTCTTTGTAGTTTAATTACTTCTTTACGACTTCATTGTTGCTCGGTGGTCTAAGTAATTGACTTGTGCAGTCATTTCCTGTTTCTTGCAGTTACCAGAAAACTTTCTTCCTTTTCTTTCTGATCTAATTACACAGTTCATTCTGTTGTTTGCGTTGTTGAATTAATTTGTGCGGATACTTTTAAACTGTGCCTTTTCATTTTGCATTTCATATAGATTTGAAGTCAGTGATCGGGCTTGGACTAACCTGAAGTTTGTGGTGCATAAATTTATCACAGTATGCAGGTACATGGCGAAAAATTCATGTAGGGTGTCAGTCGTGCAGCAGTAATTCAGTCTTGAGCATTATGTGCTTTTCAGCAATTATTAACCGAGTTGCTAAAAGTTAAGGTGCACCAACGTCACGTTTTTGTCCTATTGCTCCAAGCACAGCAGCACATGAAAAGTGTTCGTAAGATGAATGCAGCAATGCAGTGAGGACAAGCTGAAGGGGAAAAAATAACTTGCGCTGTTCACGCTATTGTTTGTCTTCACCATTTCAAAGCGTTCATCACCACGAACATTATTTCAAATTTGCCTAAAGGTTTTTTTGCGAGCTCAAGTCAGGTAGCAGTCATCTAACATGTTGCATTGGGAAATGTCAGTAACGTGTGTCGAGGCTGAGTTTTATAAGGCTAGGAGAAGGCTTACACTGGCCAACTTGATGCTACTCGGAGAACGCTGGAAACTTGATAAAAATGTGAATGGCCCTTGCGAAAGAGATGCCGTGCGTTCTTGGAGTGTTCTTCTCGAATATCGTACTTCACTGGCATGGCTGCTGCATGTGCTAGAGACGTTGGGTCCCTTCAACGACAGTTGCGACTGTGCACTGATTAGTTATCAGTTGCCTTTCACAACTACAGAAATCCGGGTTCTGGAACGTGGGAGATTGACCGTATATTAGTGACTATATTGGTGTTACCTCACGAAGAGATAGCCTCCCTCAGAAGTGCGTATAGGACACGATGTAACCATTGTTTTTAAAATGGGTGGCATGGCCTGTTCTATGCCTTTTGCGTCATGCTTTACCTATTGTAACAGTTGGTATGTGATAATCCGGGATGTTTGTCAGTGTCACGTGGTTCTGGCCATGCCGATTGGGACCAATGAGATAAGTCTGAACTTGCACTGCAATCTTCAGGTTAATCCAAGCCAAGGGACGAGATTTCGCAAAATTTTTCTCCTTCTCTTCCTTCCACTTGTAGCGGTCTCAGGGCTGCGCCAACAAATCACGTTTAATAGTTAATCAAATGTTACTGCAAAAGTATGTTGAGTGCACTAATTTCGCAATTTAGTCTCGTTTTTGAATGCAGGCAAGGGCTACCTATTGGTAAAACAGTGTGCGGTGATTGAATGCGGCAATTAGTGTTTCCTGTAAAAATAAGAACTTCGAAATTTCTGCCGTAAGCTTTCCATTTTATGTTGCATTTATTGCAGCACTCATTCGGTGCATTATATTTGAAATTTCTGCTGCTCTCAAAAAGAAACATGACCGGTACTACAACCCTAACAAGTGCTAGGCCTAATTTTTGCGTGGAAAGAAGGGAGAACAAAATCCTTGCAGAATCTCGTGCCCAGCCTTTGCATCGATCCAGTTTATGAATCGGTTGGCACTTCTTGTCATTCTTTCACCGTTGTTTTATTTGTGTGGTGGAAGGTGAACCGGTGATGTTAATAAAGAATTCCCTCTCTCTCTCTTCCCCATCAAACCCCCTCGCCCTCCTCCCCTCCCCCTTTCCCAGCACCCCCTGCAGCAGGCCTTCTCTCCATGGTGCTGTTTCCATCGGCCATCCCCGCACGGCCTCCGGTCGGCCTTATGGCGATGGCCGGCAACCGTCGGGGCGGCGGCCACCGGCAACCGCTCCCGGCCGTCTCGTGGCCGATGGTCGGCGGCCGCGGAGGGAGCTCGTCGTTGGTGAAGAAGAAGTACACGTGCAACCTGTGCAGCTACTCGACCGACTACCCGACCAACATCCAGCGCCACATGCTGACCCACACGGGCGAGCGCCCGTTCCGCTGCGACACATGCAACAAGGGCTTCACCACCAAGCAGAACCTGGAGAGCCACAAGCTGCAGCACACCAAGAACGCCCCTCCGCCCCCTTCCACCTCGTGGGGTCTCATGCAGTAGTACTGTGGTTCCATGTTTTTTTATGACGACATGTGCCGGTTTGTTGCCATACGGTGGTTGATAAGTGCTGCGACGTGTGCGACATTGCCTTTTCTGAGCACTGAGTTCTTTCGATCATGGCTTCGGCCCTCTTTTTACAACGTGTGCCAGTGTACGCGAGTCGATTAGCACTACTACATGCGACTTTGCCTTTTGCAAGAACTCAGTTCGCTTGCTCGCTATCTCAGCGTGGCTGCGGCTACTATTTTATAAGCTTCTTTTGCGGTCTTATCGAAGGCGTATAAGTTTGGGCGAACAAGCAGCACTGGAGCTGCATCCTTCCCTGCTACCCTTCCTTCCCCTTTTATGCTTGGTCGTCGCCGGTGAACGTACAAAAAGTATAGACGAGTAGGGCTAACAAAGCTGGTGTTATTTCTATGTGCTTAGAGTGTCCAAACATGTGGATGCGTTGTCATACCCGCTTTGGGTCGCATCATCGACCTGCATTGGAGTGTTTTACACAAGTGGAAAGTTAAGGCTGTTTTCTTTTTAAACCTGCATGTTGCCACTTTGCCCATGGTTTCGTTGAGCTTGCCAGCCTCACAGCCTTGCGGGTTTTTTAGCGTGGCTACGGAGTAATGAAGGGGCTGAAGTAATGTTATGGCCACATTTGAGTGGCCTTTTTGAGTGCCAGCAATGCTGCGAGCTTTTTGATGGTGTTTGGAACTTTTGCTTTTGCTGTTTAATCTGCTCTCTCCCAGCTTGTAAGCTGCCGTTTCTTGATAGGTTTCAAAATGGACTGCCGTGTGGTACACTCAGTTGGAGAATCGAAACCGTCATTTTTGTGAGTTTTCGCCTGGTTTTGCATATATCAGTTCACCTGTGAGTTCTTACTCGGTGGCGCTGTATAGTAGGCACATTGTCGTGCTAGCAAGGTGATTTTTTACACGTGGCTGTCATGTGTAATGCTTTTATGCGTGAAGGGTTCTCGCACTACCTTGATAGCAGCATGCCAATGCTTGACAGCGCTTCCAACTTTGTGGTCAACTTGTTATGCTTGGTTGTTTGTTTCAGTCCAGACAAGACAGGGTTTTATTGGCCGGTTGATCTCTTGTGGCACCTTAATCTTGTGTGTGGGTTCCGGTATCACTCCTACTACCTGCCCTCGTCGCTGTGTCTCAAATCAAGTCGCTTTTATTTTTTTCTCTTTCCTGCAATCTTTGCTCGCCTTGAAAAACTTCTTTTTCTGACATGATAGTTGCACACTGCAAAAAGCCAAGCTTTCAGCCAGTTGCCGCTTATTTCTGTCATTTTTGCTTAATTCGAGTCACACTGCAGATGTGAGGTTTGACATTCGAATTGTGTCGCTTCATTATTTAACAACGGCAGACACGTTTCACATGCAGGTTTTACAAACGGCGGATTCCGTGACAACACACCTCCCGCTCAGTGAGCTCTTGTGGCAAATTTCATTATAGTTGATTTGGTGCGGTAGCCATACTTTCCTAAGATCGACAGAACTTGGGATAGAATGAGTGGATCAGAATAGACTGGTGAAGCACAATTAGTTCCAACTGCATTGAAGGCTTCTCACTGGAGAAGACTACTCCACAGCGCAGCAAGTTGATTTGAAGCCAGTGCAACATGACCACCCAGCCGTGAATCCAACAAGCTCGCTCAAAATCAACCAGTGGAGTTCGTCATTTAAGGGGCCATGAAGACAAAATACAATCAAACAATTAATTGAGATACGGAAAACATACGAACCAGTGGCGCCTCCCTGGCCGCTTTCCGGCCACTTCTCTATGACGTCGGGGAATCTTGTTGGTGTGATCGACAGCCACGGACCTAAGCCACCACCAAGGAACATGACCGGGCAGTTGTAGTGGGGCCTGTGGTTACATTTGATTGTAAAACTTGAATGCTAACGTGGTGTTAACACATCTGGTAATCATATTTTTAGTACTGCCTCTGTTGTGTCACAGGTGACACTTGTGGTGCAAAACTTGAAAGTTCTTCAGTATTTCTTGCTTTTTTTCAATTTAAATGAAGATTCTTTCATGGCTGGAACAAAGCTGTGTGAGTTACCACAGTCTAGTTTTTTCGAACTGAACAAAGTTATTTTGTCTTCGTGGTGCCTTTGACCTTTGTTATGCTATTAAGCATAACAAAGCTTAACATAATAAATGGCCAAAATATGAGGGAAAAAAATCTTTATTTTTAATTTTGTTAGTGGAGTTGTTGTGAGTTGGTTGAAGGAACACTTTTGTGGCAACATTTTATAGTAAGGCAGGGGATGCTGTGTCACGTTTATACCAAATGTGTCACCTTAGCTGGTGATACGAATCCTTAGGTGCCGTGTGCTAAGTTCTGAGAAGGCTAATTGGCTCTGATGCCAACTTTCTGATTGGCTCTGATGTCTTGCCTGTTCTTGGCTATTGTGCTTTCAGAAGGTGCCACCCACTAGGCTAAAAGGCGCGGTCTGCAAGGTTTACTCGTTTTTATTTTTGCGTGTGGTTATTAGCGAGACTTTGGCTTCCACTTTTCTAGAAACTGTGGTACTTTTATATGGCTTGCTTTGTCTTGTCTCGGATGTTTTTGGATACTACCACGGTTTTTTTGTTTCCTGGCAGCCGGCTTGCTTCACTTTTCTAAAAACTCATGGTACTTTTATATCGCTTGCTTTGTCTTGTCTCGGATGTTTTTGGATACTAGCGTGGTTTTTTTTGTTTCCTGCCAGCCGGCTTGAATCCGGCTGGCTGTTGATTATTTTGTTCCGATGATTATGGCCACAACGTTTTTTGAGCTTATTTCTAGCTAGTCACACAGCAGTAGTGGTGTAGTTCGAAGTGTTGCTTTCGACGCTGAACTGTCGACCAACTGTGGCGTGGGTGTTTTTTGTTGATTGGATTTGTTGGTTTGGTCTTCAGCAAGCACTTGGCTTCGTGATTTTAGTGCATGGTACCGTATTACTGTGCCACTTTCCTTCATCAAGTGTCTTATTATTTTCTTTGTATATTGTCTTGAAATCTTGCACTATTGTATTAGAAGTTCTTGGTAGACATTTATTCTATTTAGCGTGCATGTACTCCTGGTTTTATGTCGCTTGTTTTACTAGTATCTTGTCATTTTTGTCGGAGTTGGCAGGGTCGTACAACTAAACAGATCTTGAATCTGCATTTGAGCAAGTTATGAAACTTACTCTGCATAGTGCGCAGTAAAGTTCAGCTTAGCTTGTGGCAAGTGAACGCAGTGCTTCTGATATATGGTGCATATCATGGACTGTGGAGAGAAACGATTGTGGGTGCCAGGAGTTGATCAATCTGAGTGGCTGAGGGGGTGAGTGTATCAACGTTGATGCATTCTTTACGCTGACAGTTGCAGAAAAAATTTTGATTCTGTTGGGTATTGCTTGCCATGGGACCGAAACAACATGACAAAGATTGGGCTTAGTTTCTTGTCGAACTTTGGATCGTCCATTGCAATCGGGAATGTAATGTTATCAATACCTGGGCAACCTCGTTTTCTGTTACAGCACAATAGGACGAGGAATAGTTCAAAATTTTCTGCTTTTGAGGCCCGATTTTGTGCTCAACGCGTCTGTGGTGGCAGAGAAACTCTAGATAGTCTAGAGTCTGGTGCGAGTCTAGTGAGAGTCAAGTGCTAGAGAGTCTTTACCATTATGTCATTGCTTGGTAGCTTTTGCCAAAGGTTGTTGTCATGGAGAAAGTTCTTGCGAATGGGCAGGGCTGTTGGGACAATACGAATGTGGTTAGACTGTTGAATTGACTCTGAGTAAAACTATGTACTCAGATTTAGTCAGGGGTAATTTCCTTTAACTTGAGCTGCTCATAACATTAATTTTTGCCATAAATTTTTTTGCAGTCTTAAGTGTTTTAGGAGCTTACTGGTTGCTATGAGGGAGCCGGCCTTAAATGCGACTAATGCAGTTGATTTGGTGGTTTGTTTTGGTGCCACAGAAACGATAGCGCGTGTTTACTCAATCTTGAATAAGTTACAAACAAGCCATTGCTTTTGACCTGGTTTGGTAGGACACTCCTTGAAATACACTTTTATTTAAATGGGTATCTTGTTTCAGCTGTTGGTTGTTGAGGTTTCAGTAGGTGACTACTGTCCACGGCCTCAAAACAGTCAGAGGGAATTCCTTCAAGATAGAGAGCAAGCAGGATGTGGTTTATAGTGGCATCTTTACATTTGCAAAAGCTGCTAGTTGTAGTCGAAATTTGTCTCTGCAGAGTCTCGGTGAGAAAGTCTTGGTGAGCTATGACGCATTGAAGCTGCCATTTCAGAGCCCTAGCTCTACTGTGAGATTTTTCAGACTTTTGGCGGTTTAACGCGTCGAAGCTACATTTGGGCTGTGGGGCGCGCCGTAGTGGAGAGCTCCGGATTAAGATTAATTCATCTTAATCAGTTAATTCAGATTAATTAATCTTAACGTGCACTGAAATCTCGACACACAGGCGTTTTTGCTTTTCACCCCCGTCAAAAAAGCGCCCACCGTGGCCAGAATTGAACGAGCGCATCCTTGGGCCAAGCGGCACAACGCCGCAGCCATTGAGCCATTGCAGCAGGCTTTATTGTTGTTCTGTATAAAAGAGATGTGCTTGTAAGAAACATAATTAAAGGTCGTACTACAGTAAAACATTGTTACAAGAGACACTGTTACAAGAGACACTTGGCTATAAGAGACATTTTAATGAAAGCGGTTTGGCTGGTTTTCCCATGTTCACCATGTTAGCAACATCGCATATAAGAGACCTTGGTTACACACATTTCCCGGGTCTCTTGAGTGTCTCTTGTAACAAGGTTTTTACTGTGTATATGTTATTTTTAAGTGGCACTGACAGACCTTTCTTGGTTCTCTCAGCCTGACTGGGGTTTTGTGAACTTTCAAATTGCGTGCGTTCTGTGCACTACCCTTGTTCAGCTGCTATAAAAAAAAGGGGGGGGGGGGAGGGGTCTAAGAAACAGGTTCTTTTCTGCAGGAGGGTTGCAAGCTGGGCTAGTTGGAAAGACATTCTTGGATAAAACCAGCGCGAACTAAGATGAAGGAAGTGGCTGTCCTTGTGGTACACTTCCTTCATCTTCGTCTGAGTTCGCGCTGGTTTTATCCAAGAAGGTTCTTTTCTCTAGAATGCCCAGTGTGTGCCGCTTGGATTGAACTCGGTTTATAGAGAAATGGTAGCTTTGATACCCTGATTTCTGCGCAGTTCACTGTGGATGTACTCGCAAGGCTAATATGTCTGAAACAGTTGCAGTGTTCTTGCTTGTTCTCTCCCTCTCGCTTTCTGATTGGCTCTTGGCTGCACATTAAAATTGCAGAGGAGAAAAGAAACCCAGTCAATCTAAAAACCAATTCTCGTTCACTTTGAAAAAAAAGAAGTGTGCCATCACCTGGCTATGCGTTGAAAATGACCCTGATTGCTTGTCATCGGGCGTAGTGGTGGTCGTTGCTGAGGGTTGTTCCTTGCACCTGCGTAGGGCGTCGCCGCCGGTTCTACGCGGCCGCGCCGTTCTCGGCAAAGGTGCCACCCCCTTCTTCTTCTGGCGGCGGCGGGGGCTTTCACTGCCGCGTCTGCGGCAAGACGTTTACCCGCAAGCACACTATGGTGAACCACTTTTGCCTGCAGAAGCAGTGAGGCTGCAACAACTTCGCCACGGCACACAGGCAAGGCTGTGATCGCTGGGAGATGTTCTCCCGCCCTCCCTGACTAACACCCGCCGGCCGGCAACCGGTTCGCTTAGTTTTTCTTTTACCACTTTGGTGAGCTTCGTTGAACTTGCAGTTTTCGCTCATTTGGACATTCTTGCGAATGCTGCGAGGGTTTCTTGAAGGAGCCATAAAGACAAAACACAAGTTTGCGTTATTCGAAAGATTTCGTGTTTTATAGTGCCCCCAGCACTTGTCCAAATGCAAACGATGCTTTCTTCACTGAGAAATTAATTAATTTAAGTCAAAATTTTAATTGTCCCGCTAAATTGTGCGTTTTCGTGGTCTGCAATGACATCACAGGGCCGTGTTAACATTAGTGAACCTAGATGGCTTAACCATACTGCGGCAAGCCGTTTTCTGTCTTGGGTTTGTTTGTGAACGTATTTGTACCTGGCTTGTTTTGTTCATGGAGACAATCGTTTCGTGAAACATGGTGCTCGCTCGACAAATACGGTCACGTAAGACATCGTCGCTTGCGTCAATCGGCCAGTGTCATCTGAAACAACCCCAAAACCCCGCAGTCCTGTGCAGCTAAACCAAGCATAGTGCGCGCAGTACCAACAGCAGTACGCATCGGTACTTCTATGTTTACGTGTGCTTTCGTAACTTCGACTGTTTGTCCCACCATTCTTAGGGCTTTAAAAAGCATGTGCCCTAAATTTAAGCGCGAATAGCTCGTTCGGCAAGCTTATAAGCTCTGCCTAATTTGCGTTTGCTTTTGCCGCCATCCGCCAATTGCCGAGCTGTCTCGTATGACATCATAGGTTCTGTTGCGAGAAATGAGCTAGTGGGTTGCATGGCCATTCCCTTTTTTCCTAATTATATAGCTTATTTCAGTGAAATTTACATCAAAAGTGGTGTCAGTTTAATTCTAACTAGGCAATCTTTTGAATGAACCAAACTTGTGCTTTCTCTTCATGGCTCCTTTAAAGCTGGATACAGTGCAGACGGGGCTTGGTGGAAAACGTGTGCAGCAAACACAGCTTCGGAGGTCCGAGCGGTTGCTCTTCGTAGTCTTTAAATTCCCTTACTTTGAGGTCTCTAAGCACCTGATCCCATGACCCGAACAATGAGGCGTGCCTTGTGGCCAATGCTAAGCAGTAAGGAACCACGTGTTGGTGTTATTGCACGTTAAAAAGTGAAGGAAAAATAAAGGTTTATGGGGTAATACCTTGCCTTAGATGGAAAAAAAATGCCCGTGTTGAGCAAAATTAACTGGTATGATGATCACCAACTAGCCAACAAATCCTGTAGCTTCCACACATTCATTTCTGCCGATAGTACCTTTGTCTCCATGCAGTGAGCATTGAAACAAGCCTAATTGCATGCGGCAACTAAGCAAAGCTTGTACCCTGTACTAACTTTTACCACCCTCAGTAGGGGAAAAAAAACTCTTCTTGCAGTGCAACGTTTGTGGATGCGCTTGGAATGCTAGCAGCCGGATACCATGCGCTTATTGGTGAAGCCCCACCCCTCCCAAGTCAGGAGATGTGGTCTGCATTGTGTCAAAAAGTACTCCCCGTGATGACTGTGAGCATGAGGTCTATCTTCTTTTCTGCCATTTAGTATAAAGGATAGTGAATTCAGGTCTCTGCTTTGTGCTAGCATATTGGGCATCCAATCCTGTATTGAGCTCTAAACCCTGTCATTTTAATTTCAACCGCAGTGAAAATGAAGCATTGCTGTGGGTTAGGAGTTATCAGATTTTGCAAGGCTTGTCGGTCTCCTTGGACTGAAAAATTTGAAATGGTAAAAATGGACCCGTCTATTTTGCTGGGAAAATTGGAAACTCTCCATTGTACAGAGCAGTTTCATTGTGAATGGGGTCAAATTATAATTATTGGTTTTGCACCAGCATGTACAGCAGGGATTGATACATAGAGGGCTGTTGCATCCTTTGCCTCGAATTGCTTTCCTGCCCCCCCTCCACCCTCTCTCTCTGTTTTGTCCAACCCCTCGAAAAAGCAGCTTGGAAAACTTGTGGCACAAGCTCAGTGCACTGTGCTAATAGCTGCCACAGCATTTCCTTGCTTTCTTGGTACTCTTAAAAAGCAAAACCAAAAAACTATTAAAGGAGTACTGGCACAAAATTTTTGTTTTTAGAGTTTGAAATTCCTTCAAAATATGTTCCACTGAACTAACCTACGGTTGAGTTGAAATTTCGTGGGAGTTATCTTTATATGTAAAGGAAGCTTTTTACATAGTTATCTCAGCTTTGAAACTTTGCGTCAGCACTCCTTTAGGTAAGCCGAAGAGAAAGAAAACGGTACGCCGCTTGTTAGCAGCTTATTCCTGAGCAAAACAGATGGCGTGCACTAAAAAGCGTTGTTTAGGCCTAATGTGCAGGCATGCATACCTGCACATTCTCGTGAGATGCCTTTGTGTGTATTTAATTCCGACCTCCATGCCTCTTGATGTTCTTTGAGCAGGATGGAACGTGGTTCTCATACAGTAAAAACTACGCTAAATTGACCGCTGCTTTTTTTTTTTCTTTTTTTCCACGGTCGTTTGACTCTTTACATTCTTATTTTCGCTTGTTTATGCTTGGTTTTGATAGCATTGTATCAAAACCCCGAGCCGCAGAATTATGAAGGAAGTTTCATGCACGGAACTTTGAAAGAGGGTGGAAGTTTGGAAATATTGCCACTCACTGTCACACTCAAGTGGGCTTTCTGCGCATGTAGTTGTAGTTCAGGTGAACGGGAATTCTGGGCACCGTTGAGTTGCTTCCATCAACGAATGATGCTGAGTACGTCGTTCTGCCCAGACAGCGCTTGTTGCATTGGCATCACTTAGCACGCTACCTGATAACGAACTTTCTTTTTATTTTTTCAGTAAGTGCTGTTAGGGTTTTGAAGTTATGCTATGGCAAACATTTGTGTGGGCTGCAGCAACGAGCGTTGTGCGTTTCTGAACAATAATTGTCTTTCCTCAACACAAGTGTGCTTGTGTAGGGAACTGAAAGGGCTTCCCGTGATATTTGCAACGATTGTCGAGTGGGTCTTGAGATTGTGTGCTCTTGAATTGTGCCATAAATGTGTGCGATGATGTGTGTGTGTGGTTTAGGAATGGGAACTATCGCTGCCATGGATATAAGGGCAGGAACTCCTTGGAGAGAGCGAATTCATTGCAGTTATTTGTTCTAAAGTTGCTATGCGTTCCAAGTGAGTGGATATGTTGTCAAGTGTTCTTAGAACGGTTCCTGGTAGGTTAGCTATTATTGCTTTGTGGTGAAAGTTTAGTAAGCAACTGAACTGCGTGCTTTGCTTTCAGTGGTTATGTTTTTAAGCTCTTGCTTTTTAGCTCGGCTCAGTTTTCGGGCCATTTTTGGCGGGCTTGCATATTTACGAGGCAGGAGAAATAAACATGCTTCTTAGTATTTTTGCCCTTTCATTATTTTGAAGAGCTCCTGTTTCTCTCTTTTTTTTTTTTTTTCTAAGGATAGCCTAAGCTTTAGACAATTCCTTTTAAAATTGTTATCGCCTCTTCACATTGTTCAGATTGTAATTGTAGGGGTGTGTTTATTATCTGTTCCGTAAGTCGTACTGTTCTGCTTGGATAGTCGTTTTATCGCTGTCATGTCTGTATTTTGTTAAGTTGCATAATGCTGTTAACAATAGCAGTTGTAATTGCTAAATGGTCTTTCTGTTGCTAAATTTATGAGCTCTCGTGTTTTGAGCATATTCTGGGCTCATTTGCACTATGTGGCATAAAGACAGTTTTTTTTTTTTTAAGTCACCTTTTGATTAGTTTCGATTGCTCTCTTTAGATTTGGCTGAAATTTCTTCCATTTGAGCCAAGTTGATTACACATTTTCTTGGGTGATATGAAAAATAAGGATTAAAAAGTGGTGTTTTGTCAAGGCTATATGGCATTGCATGTTGCATAGAAATCGTATGCTATATTTGTAGTTGCTTGCTGAGGAGCTAACACCTACTGAGAAATACACTTGTAGCAGTGTTAACGGACCTTCAAAATTAGATTGTTGCAATTTGATATCTTCACATCGGGACTGATATTAATACAAAAAAGGAATGATTACAGAAAACGAACTTTTGTTATAAGCCATATTGTGTTATATGCGGGATCATTACAGCTGCATTGTACTGTATTGTGTTGACTGTATTTTGTTCTTTTAACTTCTTGGCCAGCAAGGCACTTTGTCTTGTGTTTAGAAGGTGGCAGTGGTGGGCGCTGATCTTTCTTTTGTTCTTTTTTTGATGCCCACCCACGGCCGAAATTTTTCCTTAGCTTCTCTTCACTTTTTGGCGGAAGGCTGTATGTTGCGATATTTTGGGGCCGTCTATAGCGCATTATGAGCCTTCTTTTTCTGTTTTGTTTTTTATTGGAGCAAGCTTCCAGGAAGCTTCAAGCCCATAATAGCAATGTGGCCTTCTGCATGGGTATCGTAGGTCTTGAACATCTCGTTTACATAATTTTAGCCCATCAATCTACAATTTTGGTGTGTTGGGCCACGCTGTGCTCTGATATTTTTTAGAATTAGAGCCCAAAATGTCTAGCATCATTCAAAGTTTAGCATTTTACAAGAGCTTGTGCCAGAAACAGCGGCACGTGCGCTTTTAGCGGCAGGTGTCGGCTATCTACTTAACCACTCCCTGCACTGTTTTTCACTGCTGTTAGTGCTATGCAAACGAGAATGGCCTTTGGTAATAGCAGATGGGCAGAGGTTGGCCTGTGTTAACTGATTGCTTGCTAAACTTCCTTGAGAGCTTTTGGTTTTACTTTGTGTCCTTTTTGTGGTGTCGCATCACAAGTTTACAAGAGTCGTGATCATTTTTCTGTGCTTTTTCACACTGTAAGCTTTAGTTTTAGGATATTAGCGTGGGTTTTGATGGTGTGCAGTCAGTTTTGTCTACAATCTGCTAGGGCCCACATAAAACAAACTTTGTACTTCTGTAAGCCTTTTTTTTTTCTTTCTCTCATTGCAGTGTGTGCGTGTGTGTGTATTTTTGATAGAGGGAACAATAAATATGAGCTGCATTTTGCCACATGGAGGCATTTGTGCGTCATTTTTCAGAGTAACTTTTTTGAATGTGCCCACTTCCTTGTTTTGAAGAGCACTGGATTTAAATACCAAAGGGGGGTGGGAGGGGGGGGGGGGGGAGAAAGTGCAGCACGAGTTGCACTAATATGCTACTACCACTGTCGTATGTGCAATCATATTACGAAGGTATCAACTGTGCTGGAAGCATGCACTGTACGAGTTGTTTTTCAAAGATGCAATCTTCTCCTGTGGGGCAGTCTAGCTTTCTGTATGTCATGTTTCATTAGCACTGTGTTTGCATTTGGCACAGCGAGCTTTTTGCTCCTTTTGTGAAAGTTTTAACTGTGTTCTGCCATTGGAGCAGACGTGAATACTCGAAATACTGGGTGTGCCGAGTATTTGGTTAAGAGTCAAACTTGGCAAGGCTTGCTGAAGGCTGTAGTGTGCGGGTGCCTCAAGTTTGCAGCTATGCAAAAAAGAAAAAAGAAACTTAAGGCAAGGTACAAGCGGAAGCTATTGCGACTCTATTGTGAATTTATTTGTCGCAAGGAAACTGAATTTATTTCAAAGAAAATTATGACAGCTCACGGCTTCAGATGTGTTGTGTGGATTATTTTTTTACCCCACAGTCTATAATGAAGAACACATTTTGTGCATGTTTTTAATGTAGTTGTAAAGTCATTAAGGTGGTTGGTCTCTGTGCAAACAGGCATTCAAGATTGGCAAGCACTATCATGCAAAGCACAGCGTAGATTTTCAGTGAACTCCCGCCCTAGGGTTTTCGATAATGTGAGAGTTTTTTATTCTGACAGGTGTCTAGAAAAGGTAAACTTGGTCATTCAATGAAAACTTGGCTGCTCGCTAAGTTTGCTTCGAGTATAAGTGTCTTGCGTGTCTCCTGTGGCTTTTGCCCTGGGCAGACGTAGGTTCCTCAGATAAGGCTCTCGTTGCTGACTGTCAGTTTATCTAAGCTGCCTGCAAATGGGGTAGGGTTACCTGTCGTGACAAGACGGTTCGCCCGTTCAGTGCTTGCCTGAACAGCACATCAATTGCACTGCACCGGGGGCTGTCGACCGCAAGTCGGAGTTTTGCAAACTGCGAGGCTGCTGCAATCGGTGACGAGCCAGTCTTTTGCGTGAAGTTGTAAAACAATGTGCATTTCACTCTGCTGGATTGTGTTTCCTTTTTGTGTGTGTGTTTTTTGAGTAATTGGCTTTGACAACTTGCCGTCCTTTCTGCCGGCCCAACTTTGGGTACGAACTCGTTCACGATTTTGAGGAGGACCTTAGCCTCCGAGTGATTCACAAAGAAATTGTAAGACCAAATAGGAAATGGAAGGAATTGTGTCAAACCTATCAAACGATGGCCAGTTACATGCAATATGCTCTTCTTATTGTGTGGCACTTTGTGTGATAAACTTGAGTTTCATTCTTATCACGTTCTCAAAAAGAAGCATGCGGTTGTTTTTCTGACTCGTAAAGTGGAGTACGTCCTGAATTGGCAGCGCATTGTTTACCACCTGCAGCCTGGTGTTAAATTAGCTTCTATTGTTCTGTTCAGCAACCTCATTTTTAAAAGACAGCCAGCTGCCCAAGAAGCACTAAAAACTTCAAATCGTATTTCAAGTTTTAGTTTTCCATTTGTAATATCAACTTGCTATTGATTGAGATAGCAAACTTTGTGAGAAAAATCTTTGTATGCGTGGTTGAAAGCTGGGATTGTTCATTACTTACACCTCCTTAGCTTTTGCCTGCACTGGCTTCATTGTATCTCTGTGCATAAGAGTTGAGTGTCAAGCCCTGCTGAATTGTATTCTTTACTTACGAAGCTTAAACTATACTTGTTGGAACAGCGTGGTGGGATAATGATGAAAATAAAACAAAGTCAATGCCAGCTGCTTCAAGGCTATCAGCTGGCATTTGGAGAACCAAATGCTGCATTTTCCAAACTACTTTGAGCAAGTGCACGGAAAGTCAAAAGACTGCACAGAACTGGTGGTTTAATGTGTAGACTGATGTGGAAGACTAAAGCACTTGTGCAGCAAGTACCCTATCTCCTCTTGCATACCCTGCCAATCGGCGCCTTGCCAATTGATGGCACCCTTCACCGTGCACAACAGTTGAATTTTTCAATTTCAAAGTTATGAGTGGTGCCGTGTGTAATCTGCACATTCCGGGGTGCTGAATGGGTTCGGGCTGGGTTCAGGCTTGCCTCTTAGGTTAATTAGTTGGGCCAACAGGGACTGGTGACATTGAAGTCCAGTTTGAGTGGTGACGAGTTGTCCTTGCTCTAGAAGTGTGGCCTTTGAAGTGATGTAGTAGGACTAACGTAGCCTCAAAGCGTTTGTGCCGCGTACTCCACCCGTACCACTCTTGATTCGTATGCCTTCTTCCCTCTCCCGTTCCCCTCTTTGTGGTGGCTGTTCGTGTGCAGGCTCTTCAAGCAAGCCGCAGCCGCAGCCGGAGCCCCTGGCGCCCCGGCTGGTGTGCCAGTTCTGCGCGTACTCGACGGTGTACACGACCACGATGGTGCGGCACGTGCGCACGCACACGGGCGAGCGTCCCTACCGGTGTGCCTCGTGCGAGAAGGGCTTCACCACCAAGCAGCAGCTGGAGAAGCACTGCAGCCAGCCCAACAAGCCGTGCTTCAAGCCCTTTGCGTGCCCCTTCTGCTCCCAGTGCTTCCCCTCGGACGCCCTGCTCGCGCGCCACAAGCGCCTGCACGCCAACACCTCCCTCCAGGGGTTCCCCCCACCCCCGCAGCAGCACTTCTGAGGGGGAGGAGGAGAAAGGACCCCCTCTCCCCCACCCACTCAAGGTCACTCGTTACGGCTCCGTTTAGAAACTCCTTCGCTACGGTGAACGGCAGTTGACTAATGCTGGCAGAAAATTGCAAGGTTAATGTCTATCCCTTTGAAGAAAGAACTGGTGGGGGGCGGAATGTGGATGAAAGCAAGAAGTATCAGGCATGAACTTGTATATGCATTGAGGAATATCATTGGTGGGCTTGAAGGTGGCTAAGAGTAGGTCAAGTAGTCCGGCACAGACCTGGGTAATGAAGTGTTAGGTGTAGTTTAGTATACTTAGTGTGGGGAACTTGCCAGATCTGATCTAAATGCTTAAAAGTGCCAACTTATAGGGTAGAAATGTGGGTTCTTCTTATTAAGGGAAATGTTAGGTCCCCCCCTACAGTTGTGGGGAGGAGGGGGAGGAGGATGGGAGTGACTCCTAGGGATAGGAAAGGAGCGGCATCACGGGTTGAGGAACAAACTTGGGTGGAAGGAGGAGGCCTATAGCCTAAGTTAAGAGGAAGAGTGGAGTTGAGCTGGTCACATAGTGCACAGAACTTGCAGCCAGTAAACCACCAGGGCAGCAGAGTGGGACTAATAGGGAAACAGGAGTCGTTACTAAGCTTGATGGAGGTATGAGACAAGAAATTGAGGGGCAGTTTTTTTTGGGGGGGTGGTGTGATGTGGGATGGGAGTGGTTGTAATCCGGTGCGAGTGGCCTTCGTCCTGTGGTGTACACCCATGGGCTGATGGACGATGATAAGTTTCGAATTCTAGAGACAATAGTCTCGGGCTTCCTAAAGACGAAAGCTTCAGTCTGTCTGCCTACCGTTGTCAGGTGGCAGGGAGGTTGCCTGGGTGTCACTCAATTTAGCTGACCGGCAAAAACTTGAAAGAACACTTTATTGAGGAGTTTTCACAGAAGAGACCTTTATAACTACCAAAACTGGTGGCATGCTTTGTGCATGTCAAGATTGTTCAGCAAAAAGAAGTTTGAGGCAAAACATAAGCACATAACTGACACCAGCAGCATTCTTTTAATTAAAAGTACATGTGGGATTGGTTTGTGACGAGCAAATTAAAACAACACATTAAAAACGGCATCAAAGAAAGGTGAGATAAAGCATTAAAAAAAGATATCTCGAGCTTTTCTAGGTGTAATCAAAACAAAAGGTCCCTTATAAATGGTGCACGAGCAGTAAAAAATGCGGGAAAGTTTAATTTAATTAAGCTTAGGCCATTGGAGGAGGGATAAGGTAAGGGAACAGCATGAAGGATGAAGTGGAAGAGTAGATTGGGTTATGTGGTAGGGGCAGGCAAAGACTGTTGTCTTTCGACAACATTTGCAGCAAAACAAAACAACATAGTTTTTTTTTTCTTTCAGATACCAATTTGAGACGTTTTTTAGAGGGCTGTTTAGGCAATAGAGGAGCCCCTTTTGGTGGGGAGTGCCCAATTTGGAAGGGGAATGTTGCGAGGGAAATTACTTTTGTTATGCAATTTCTCCTTGAAAAAAAAAATTCTGTCCAAATTGGTCAAATCAACTCAGAACATGGCCTGTCCTTTCTAGATTTTAATTTGGCGAGGTGATTAGACATTGCAACTCACTTCATTATCATCATCAGCAGCAGCCTATTTATGCCTACTGCAGGACGAAGGCTTTTTTGAAAGGCTTCAAACTCTCTTGCGACGTCTCTTAACACTTTTGTGACCACGGAAAAGTTTTTGGGTAGTCCAAGAAATATGTTATTCCTACCACAGAAAATCACTGGTGCTAAAGTGTGAGGTATGAAATGATAGAGGAAGGATACGGCTCTCCAACAGTATTAATTTCAAACAACAGATTTGTTACCAATATTGTCAAAAAAATTATCAAAACAAAAAAAAGTAACAAAAAGAAAAAAAATGATAAAAACATCAATTCTGCTTTGCACAGGGTGAACAAAAAAATTGAAATATACACTTTGAATACAAGGCCCTTACAGAATAATACTGCAAATATGAGCTCTCAAGTACAAAAGTTATTTACATACATACAAAAATATAAGCGCTAGTGCCTACCATGCCACTTGGCGGAGAAGTTTCTCGACGCGGTGAAACAAAGGTTGGCTCCACTGTGCAGCCGGCGCCAGGTGATCCTGTTTAAATGAAGTCGACATCCTGCAGATAAGAGCTGCGACCTTTAGAACAGGCTGGATATGTTTACATCAATGCGCGGCAGCGAACGACGCGAGGAGAACGCAAAACTTGCCGGCGGATACCTGTTGACGTTGTGGCATCGATGCTGCAACTGAAACCATGTGCGCCTAACTGCGAAGGACCTTTAAAAATCCCCCCCATGACGGAGAAAGGACACTCAAAAGCGAAACTGATGAAATACTTTTCCTTTTACCTTTTGGATGGGTTAGCTGTCCAGAAGCACTCGGAGAGGGCCAAAATTTGAATTTGTATTCATTGATAACATACTACCAATGGGAATAGGCACGGTCACAAAAGTGTTAACTTCAACTTGCTCACTGTTTCTTTAAATGACCGTTAGATACTATACTCATCGCTGCTACATATACAGTACAACTAGCAAATATCCTTTCTTGCATTTGCTTATAGCTGTTCAAAGTTCCTGTTTTTGTGATCGTTTAAGTTAATTAGAAAAGCATTTGTGTTCGGCCAAGGTGGTATTCTTATTCCACATTTGGTTTCCTCTGCTCAGTCTTCTTGTTTTAAGTGAGGAATAACAGGATCTTTTTTGTATTTTAGCCATGAGAAACAAATTGCTATGCTCATTCACATTTATGTCAAGCGGAGGGATGGGGAGGGCGAAAAACTGGCGTTCGCGAATACAAAAAACTCGTGTATGGCACGATGGGAATCTGGAGTTTCAAAACTGAGCCGTGACTAGTGGCGTTGATCCTTGCAGGACCGTAGTAGACCTCTCTTGACACCCAGGGTTGTGTGGTCTCGCCTTGCAGCCCAGGGTAAGCTTTCCTTGAATAGCACGGAGTATTAACGACAAATTAAATGCAAGGGATGAAAGTTCAGCATGTTGGGATGACTTCAGGCCAAATTGTAACGCTGGCAGTGCTAAAAAAAAAAAAAAGCTGCGATTGCTTGACTTCGTGGTAGCCTGAACGACGCATTTATCTAAAGCATCCATGTAAGGGTAGCATGTATTGTAGAAGGAACAGATACGACTTTCTGTGTTATCTTGAGCGAAGGGCCCCTTACCTCGCCGAAAGGAGAACTGACACCAAATTTTCATGTTTTGTTGTTAGTACTATTATCTGTGCGTAATGGCCTAGTGATCCTGGAACACTTTAAATGCTTGAGTGCACGATGGTTAATTTTGTAGAACGGCCTGAAAACTATCAGTTCTGGTTTTCATTGCTTTTATCCTGGAGGGCGTGTACAACAGAACCACGCCACTTCCCCATTATTTTGAGCAGACCTGGAAACACTGTGAAGGCCATTGTAGAAATTGTTTTGACTGCCATTTGTCGAAGCTGAGTTGCCTGAAGGCGTTCAGTCCTACTATCACAGTTGATGCTTGATGATCGCTCTCAATAGAGGTGCGAATGGTGACTTCTATTGCAATTCTTTGCCATATTATTAGCTCCTGTCCCACACGTGGAACTTTGTTTTTGCCACGATTGCCATTCTCACAAGCGGTGACACCGAGCTGTTCTGTTGGCATGATGAATGATATCACATTAAAATGGGCTCTTAACGTCAGAGACCAGGGTATTCTGTTGAGTAAGGGGACCAAACTGTATAATAGTGTTAGCCCTGAAAATTGGTGTCAGTACCCCTGCGACTGTGTTGTTCACAAAGAAAGCAAAACATAACAGTCGCGACAATGGACCTTTTTCCAGTTGCGCTCTGCGCATGCGCTGCCCTCGCTCCCAGCGACCAATCCGCCATTCTTGGGCGGCAAAATGTAACTAAAACGACGCCATATTGGATTAGCCAGTTGCGAACGCCGAGCCAGCAAAGTGCTGCTCCGTCCTCTGAGCCCTGAAAGCAGCCGACAGGTATGTGCTACGGCTGCCATCGCAAAATTTCTCCGGCACCAAAACCATGCGTGGCGCCTGGGACGTCTTCCTCAACTGCAAAGGGCAGGCGGAAAAAAGGGGGCTTGTTCTCCTATAATCCCCCAAGTGTGGTTCGGGTGGCCGCCGCAAGAGGGCTACGCTACTGGAAAAAGGTCCATTGTACACCATTGCACACTGTTTCGGGGAAGGGAATGACTTGCAGCAAATGACGATGAACTTATTTCACGCCTTTTGTATTTGACAGCAAGTGAGGGCTGTGAGAGCTCCAGCAAACTAATATTTGTCACAAACACACATTGTGTGCTTTGCATTTCTTAGCTGAGAATGGTAAGTGAATGAAGTAGCTTCATTTTACTGAGAAGAAGAAGCTTAAGAAGAACCCTGTCCCGGTCAGCTGTGAAGAACAGGGCCGCCGAATTGGAGAAAGGCATTGATACGAAGAATTTTGTTGGTGTCATCGTTTTTCTTTCATGGGAGACTGAAATGTCCCAGGCGACCCGTTATGTCAGGTTATGGCGCTGCAAATGTTATATAAAAAAAAGGTACAGCGACAAGTTTTTTGAAGCAACATCTTTTTTTTTTCCCCAGTAATTGGCAGAAAAATTTTTGTTTTACACTAACGTAATAGAGTTGCGTATGTGGCAGCCGTTTTAACAAAGTGAGTCTCTGAAATGGTCAACGCGGAATATTTCTAGGCTGCCGAGCAAAGAACACCTCAAGAACAAATTTTCTCAAAATGTGATGTGCTCGCTGAAGGGAACCCTCGTTGAATAGTTTTGTACCACACATTGCATTCTTGGCAGGCGTGGTCTTTCCTCGCTACGAGTTGTTTGCATCTGGAGTTTTCTTTCAGAGAGCTGAACACTAAAACTTTTATCACTCGAACAGGTTACTTTGAAGTACCGCAAGGCGCTAACAATGAAGTGCCACAAATAAGCAATCACTGAGACACACTTTTTGTCGTTTCTTAAAGTTGGTGCAGTTAGGTACGCCCAACCTGGCAGACTCAGTTTGGTATCAACGTTAGCTTTGGTGTAAAAATTGTGCCTGCTATTCATTGTTTCATAAAAGCAATGTACTTTTATTTTAAAGAGGTACTAACACCAATTTTCATGGTTAATACTATTATAATTGGACAGTTCACTTTTCTTTTACTCACAAGAATACCCTGGCTGAAGTGTAATGGCTTGCGTGGCAGGGAAGATATTTTAAGGGGGCAAACTAGTCTTAGAGCTTTTTATGGTGATTTCAAATATTCAATGAGATTTTTTGCAAGTTGATTATTTTTTGAGATAATTACTGATTAGTTGCCATTATTTTGGGTCACAATTACAAAATACAGAATGCAGCCATACAGAAATGGAGATTACACCGTGGCTAGGCAGACAGCTGACTAATGAAGGCAACGTTGGAAGAACGTTTTGGATTTAGCGATTTTTGGTCATTTTACAACACACTGAACTTCACTCCTCTCGCGCTACCAGAAATGGCTCAGTGGTGGTGTCAATTGAACACAATAATAATTTTCCAAAGCCTCCATTTTAAAAATTGTTTCCAACATTGTATGCTTCACACATTTAGGTATGAGAATAAAAAAAAAATTACAGTTGTACCTGCTCTGGGTGTGCCGATATATCCGAGGGCGAAATGCTAGCTTCGCATTGCAAGAAAAGTGCCGTTTCACCATCGAATTCTGCGCTGAACTGAGGTGTAGAGTGCACTTTAAAATGCTATTCGCAATAAAATATGGGGCCTTTTGATGAGGGAAACTTGCAGACTGATAGAAAAATGGCCCTGGATGCCGAAAATGCCATTTTTCAGAAAACGATTTTTTTTAGCGTTTTTCGGTGCCAAAGACCCATCTTCCTCCTTAATTTGATATCATTTATCACTCCAATGGAACTCAGCAAGTTGCAGGAATGGATGGACATCAGCGTGACAAGGTAGTGCGAAGTGGTCACCAATATATCCACCACGACGGTAGACCTAAACGCTTTCAGGCAGCTCAGCTAATGACAGACTTTGGCTGCTTTGAATGCTTTGAAACTGCCGCCATAGCCGCGCTCCTTTCTGTTGGTGCAGTAAGTCGCACCTGCTCGCAAAGCAATACTATGGTGGGCTGAAATCGAAACTGTCGCCTGGATGCATACTGAGGTGACCTTCGACGGTAGTATGGTCGAAATATGTCCAAAGTCTTTTGGCGTCCACTGAAAGCGTTAATGGAGTGGCGTGTGTTGGTCGCCCTTCGGGCTCGAAATGGTGGGAGCCGAAACTGCTGATTTTCACTGCATTCTAGCGAGTTCTTTGTTGTGCACTCAAGCATTTAAGGTGCTGGCTCATGATTGCGAGGCCAGTAAGCATCAGTTAAAGCAATAAAAGAAGAACGTAAAATTTGGTGCCAGTACGCCGTTAAGAGCTCAGGGTTAGCACAGGGTACGTTGTTTTAATCAAGTGTTGAATTTGCTGGCCCATGCGTGTGCTCTGTGCCCTCAGCTGTATTAGTTTGTGCGAGAGCTTTTGATTGTCGGGGAACGGAAGCTTAAATGTCGTGCGATTGAGACGATTAAAAGTTACCGAAGCATGTCTGGTGCACTTTACATTGTGTCGATCACGTATAAAGCCATACGCGACCTACAGAAGCTAAAGGATGTTTCTACCAAAAACTGGACACCTCTGTTCACAATATTGCATTTGTGAGTCATTTAGTTATTGTGGTGAGTCATTGTGGTGATTTAGTTATCATAAGTGCATATTATATGTTCCTTCTTGTGTGAGTGTGAAGTTTACTGAACACTTAAAACCTGTCCTTTTTTTTTCTTTTTTATGGGCTGAACAGTACTGCTGATGGCTTTTTCTTACCCCTCCCCTGTGTTTTGTATGTGGTGTGCTGCCTTTTTTTCTTCTTTCCAAGTCAGCAGACAATTCATCACAGCTGTTCTTCGCAGCACGTTACACAAGTTTGCTTTCTTCTTTTTTGTTTCTCTCCATCGGGCAGTGTAGCTTGAGAAAGTGATAAAGACATCTATACGACAGAAACTTGTATAGATATTTTGTTGGCGTAGCCTCTTATGTGAGATTTGTGGAATGTGCTCGTTATGCTGGAGATGTTTCCAAGTGGTCGTAACACGCTTGTGTTTTCATTTGTCATGTACGTATTTACATGTCGACTGCCTGGGTGATTTCATGTGTGGACATCCTGTGTGTATTTAAAAGGCTTAAAAATGAATTTTGTCACAAGGTGACTAACCACAAAGTGGCATTTATGGTTGCATATCCGTTCTAGTACGTTCTTTAGCATTATTGCACTTACTATAATAAATGTAGCAGCTTTTGTTTGTTTGTTTATAAAGGGAGGCTTTTAATCATTGTTTTTTGTAATTTTCTTCTATGTGACTTTTAGCCTTGGCAGGGCTTTGGTGATGATTATGTATTGAATGTAATACCATGATGAAATCACTAAGAGGTTCATCTGCACGAAGGTATGGGATGCAGTCTTTTATCTACAAGGTCTTCTTCGCCCTGCCTTGTCTGAACTGAGTTGGCAGTGTGGATACGTTTAGTTGGTGTGACCTACCAGTAAACCAAATGTTCGCGTTTCTTAACGTTCTTGTTTTGCAAGTGAATGTGACAAAGTTCCTTGGTAGAAATCTTGTCTCTTGGGTCCTCGTGTAATTTATTTTCTAATGAAATTGCCCTTGTGTGAGAACAAATGCATACTGTGCGCTTGAGTGAGGAACATTTTTTCGGAGGCCCTGGAGATCTTTGTGAGAGGGACATTGACAGTATGGTAGGGTAGAATGGTGAGAGAGAAAGTCGGTGGTAACGTAGTGATCACAGTCTGTTGGTGACAACACAATGATCACAGTTTTACAATTTTACACTGTGGTGTCGCTTATAAAGGGAGGCTGTAATAAATAGGCAGATATGAGCAAAGTGATCCTTCATTACCATTTCGCTCCCAGCGAACTTGCTATCACCAGTTTCGACGGTAGTGTGAAATGCCAGGACTGGCATAGGAATATAAGGGGTGAATTTTTACAGTTATGCTGTATTTGCGTGAATCGCGCAGATTGAAAGTATGAAAAAGTACGAAAGCTGAACTATGCATGTACTCTGCATTCTTGCACACATTCTTTTCTACCCGTTTTTCTTTTTTTTTCTCCTTCCTTATTGCACAAAGGCTTGGCTTGGCTATAAAAAGGCTTGGCTATTGACTGGGAAGTACACATATTAAGCTACTACCCGCACAGTTCTACGTAGTCGTCGTTAGAAGCGGCTCTAGGTGCGAAGCCGTGTCAAGTCAATGTCGACTTTACGGTCATTGTGCTGTGCGGACTTTTTCGCGCAGCTTCATCGAAGAATAAGTTTGGCGTTGCGCTATGCTTGTCTGACAAACTTTAGTGTCGAATGCTCGCTTCTGTGTTTTTCCTACTCCGCTCAGAAGACGTGGCTTAGCCCGTTTTCTCTCGCATTTGTGAACATGTCATGTGATATGCTGGATATAGTTTTTTTTTTCCATGCAAGCCAATAAAGTATAGTGTTTGGCTGACACCTCGCGTTGCCTCTGTTCTTTTAATGGGAGAATAGAATGCTATTCAGACAGGCTCCCTTGCTGTGGAACCGTTTTAGTGTGGAAGTGCTGCTCTATGTGAAGCCTCTTAGTAGCTAGTGGAAGAAAAAAGTAAGAACGCTGCCGACATCGAACCTGGGTTCTCTCGGTTACGAAGCTGATGCTTGTTTACCAATTTTGTCGCACTGGCTGGCTGTTGTCTATGAGCTAAGAGTTGGATGTGATGCCTGCACAGTGTTGGCTGCTGCAGACGCTACATAAGTGTTTATTCACTCTTGATTGATTGATTGTAGGGTTTAACATGCCGACGCAACGCAGGTGATGAGGCGCGCCGTAGTGGAGGGCTCCGGATTAATTTTGACCACCTGGGGATCTTTAACGTGCGCCGAAATCACGTACACACGGGCGTTTTTGCTTTTCGCCTCCATCAGAAAAGCGGCCGCCGCGGCCTGGAATCGAACCCGCTACCTCGTGGTTTATTCTCTTAACCATTCATTATTTAACCATTCATTAAATTGTTTGCCTTCTAACCGTTCCTTATCGGTTTTAGATGAAGGGGTGTTCACAGGCTATAACCGAGATTGACTATAATTCTCATGGGAAGGTAAGTGAGAAGACTGGACAAACGGAGTGACCATGGGGGGGAGTGATGAGCCAGGTAAGGTAACGAAGGAAAGAAACGGCATAGAGTCCTACAGGAAGTGCTCCTATACGCACACAGAAAACCCTCGTAATAACGGCATCGCGTTATCCAAATTCTTGCTTTAATAGAAGTCTTTCATGCATGCACGGAGAGCAAACCTCCACTCTGCTCTGCGCTGAGAGCAAACCTTGCATAAGAGATCCAAAGTATCTCTTATTACGAAACCTGTTTCTTGTTTCGATGGCTTCGTTACAACGAGAGCTTACTATACCTTTACAAGTACACGTACTTTCAGTTGTAAGCAATATGTACGTGTACTGCTAGTAAATTTGTACAATGTTCCATGATTTAGACTCTTGCGGCGTGAGAGTAAATGTGTGACAGCAATATGTGCTCTCGCTACCTTTCGTCTAATGTAATGATAGTGCGTACTATAGGTCTCTTCGATTTGGCCTGCACTTTTTCCATGAGTTCAGAATGAGTTCAGCCAGTTCAGCGCAGGCGCCGCCACTGCAGAACCGGTCCGGCACCTTTGTCGTCTGCTTCTGCACCTCCTCCCTGGGAAGTGCAGGCAAGGCCGTGAACTCATCCTGCACTCTCTGCACCGTCGGTAACATGGTCGGTAAATCGAAGAGAAAAGCGCTTCCCTCTAAAATCGAAGAGGCAAGTGTTGCACTACCTGAATGAGTGCAGCGAGTGCAGCCAAATGGAAGACACCTTATATCTCACTGCTTCATTGTGAAAATCGCGCGCAGCGCGGCACTGACAGAAGCGTTTACATGTTTCGGTTTCGGTTTCTGTTTCGCAAAGTCTTAGCTGTTAATTTTTGCTCTTTAGTGCCCCATTTTGTAATAAAAGCAGTTGTTTAAAAAGCAAAATGGTATAAATAAAGGATTAATAATTATAATAATAGAAAAAGGACTGCTTATGTGGGCGTACGGTCGCGCTTTAGGAAATCGTTGTCAGGGCAGGCAACTACGTCAAGTAAAGATGGCGGTGCGCAGTGGTGTTATTTGTTGTGTTTGTTGTGCGTGCCAGAAGTCGTCGTCCCCTGCGTACACCTCGGTGGCTTCGAAACAACGTTTTTAAACAACCCAGTGAACGTCGAGTGGCCGATCTACAACCCTGCCAGCGTGGAATGTGCGCGCAAAACGCGACGAAAGTGGTCTCCAAATCGAGTGGGAGTGGTTGACCCTCTAAGGGGCCCCCCTGGGCGAGCCAGGAACCCCCAGCTATGTGGCATCGAATTGGGGACGCTCGGAGCGATGTGACCCCTCGACTCCGTGTCGGGCGTGTTCCCCTCGACGTGCTGCGCGCCCTTGCGATCCTTCTTACGACATCGCAGGCCGTGCAAACTTTCGCCGTTGAGTGGCTTTCGCGGAACGGATGCTTCGTGCGGTGGGGGCAATACAATCCGTCCGGAGAACCTGATATCCTGCTGCCCTCCTGCCGCGATGTCGCCGTTTGGTTATGTTCCCCCCGCATTTTTCGGGCACTTTGATTTGGCGCGTACACGAGCAACAACCAGTTGAATGTCCGCACTTGCGTAACTTCGCTCTTTTTTAACCTTTTTTTACGTACGATTGGGCAATCGAAACTTGTTCGGGGGGACGAACTGGCGCTGCACTCGTAAGCTATTTTTGTCAGCCCTTTGCGGGATAACGTTACCCAGAAAAAGTTTAACGTCACGCGGTTATTGTATATCAGTGTCAAGCTACCGCGGAAAAAAAAAAAAAATTAACCCGAAACAGGCGGTCACCTCGCTGTAAATCCCTGTTGAGAATTCCGAAATTGCGTAGCGATCTTTTCGCAACAGTTATCGGGGTCTGTCATTTTTTTATCATTCAGCGGATCGTTTTGCCATGTTATCTGCTTCGTATCACGAGCTGCACTCGAAAACAGGACGCTAATCTTTCCTTTGCTCTTTTTTTTTTTTATTCTGGTGTAGTAGTTTGAATGTAATGCTTTGTCCCTGCCTGTCTCTCTCTTTCTAGGTAATGTGGACCAAAAGTATATCAGCACCCCACGGGATGTGGACAGAATCTCGTCTGCTCAGACAGCCAAGTGCAAGAACGAGCGCCTTGGAAAGTTTTGGTTGCACCAAACGATTAGCTCAGCTTTGCGGGTGGAGGACAGTTGAATTTTCTCTCCATGAAACCGTACGCCAACTTGGAAAATGCTAGAACTGTCCATTTTCCCAACTGGAAAAAGTGATCGTATTTGACCATTGCCTGTGTTGTGTGGGTGTGTCTGTTTGGCTGCTTGAAGTGCTGTTCTAAAGCATACCTAGCTTACCCTACGGTCACAGATGAAGGCGAATATATTTTTTAGTGATATATTGCACCTGAAATTGATTGCCGACAATAATTATTTACCATGCTCTTCCAACTAAGCATTGTGTTGTCTGTACTGTGCTGGTAGTAGATACAAAGACTATTTACCGTATGATTTTACAATCAATAATAACACGATGTCTAGAGTGCTATCTGACAGCACTTGCATTTTTAAGGGTGAGTTTACACGGCCAAGCATGTGCGATTATGGGGGTTTTCCTTGCTTATGGTACGAGGATGCAAGTTCAATTCTGCCTTCTTTGCTAGTTGGTTTTCTTTTTTGAATTTTTGGACACTTTATTGATTTTTTTTATAGGTTACGTTAAATTAGCGTACAAAGTGGCGTAAACATGCCTGACACAAAAGAACACAGCCAGACAGTGCTCTAAAAGTTCCGTCAAACTATTCTGTAGACACAGTGTCTTTTTTTTTTTTTTTTTCATTGTTGAATGCAGATGATCAACAAAATCTGAGGGGCTCAGGAACGTTGCTGTGATTGGCCCAAAATATGTAGCTGAGTTAAAAATGTTGCTATTGAATGTATCAAATGAACCACAATGCCACTTCTGCTAGCCCAATTTATAAACAATTGCAGCTGCATAGGTAATTACCGCCATTTAGTTTGAAACTCCGGTGTAGCGTGGGTGACCTACCCGTCACATATGTCAAAGACAATGCATTGGTGGGGCTGCATGAGATTACGACTATGCCTGTTAAGCAGATGTAGGCACTCTGACATGGCTTACTTTGACAGCACTCCAGATAGCTTTGATAAGTGGGGCTGTAAATGGAAGAGAGCAAGTCGTTTGTCGGCTGTGCTGTCCGAGCATTGTATTATTCAGAGTGGAAAAGAAAAAAAAAAGCCACATATGTCAGCCAGCACTGAATTTTCAGTTCTGTATTTGTTTCTTCTTATAAGTGGCAGTTGTTTTGCGTGGTTCACCTTGAGCTCGCTTTGTGCTATTTGTGAACGCATGAAACTGCATTGTCCATTTTGCCCTTGCTGTATGTGAAGTGAACCATGTCGCGACCGAGTTCAGTGCTATGCACGAAGGGTTGTCCAGCCTATACTAAAACCTGCACTCATTTCCATCACATTCCACACACAGCAATTTTGAGTTGGGATTTTGATCTACAGGGCTGGTGTAAGCATTAAGGGGACATTGAAGGGAGTTGTTGACATTGATAAATTACCTCACTATATTAAAGTCTAAAGGCTGTAGTCCATATTCTGGGTTCTTTGGCCAATTTAGACGTTTTCTAATGAGAAAAGTGCATTCAGAAGTGCCTTTTCTCTTGCACTAACTTCCTGATGTCAGTTGCTATGACAATGCAGTGTCAAGTTCTCAGGACTAGATTTAGCAGATTGGGAACATGTTTAACCTGTGCACGAACAAAAAGAAAAGGCAGCGTTAACCGTAAATGCGGAACTCAAACGTTCTGAATGCCACAGCAGCACGAAAATACACTGCAGACCAGTGTTACCTTTCTAAGGTACCTGGTGCTATGGGTACAAGGGGGTTCAACTGCACAATGCAGTTGCAAATAAGAGTTCAACCAATTCACCTTGGTGTCAGTTTAAAACCTCCGTAACATTGTGGTGGCGTGCATAGTCCCCACTGCCTTGCCCAGCTCTGGTTTATTATACCGTTGGTACTTTGCGATGTCAGCTTGCTCCCAGGCCCTGGGCATTCACTTAAACCCGTGTGCGAGGAAAAAAGAAGCACAAATACAGTGGCCCACCATTTTTTTGGACTCTGGACTTTCTGGGTATTTCGGACTTTCCCAAGAAACCCCCAGTTGTCCCATGTGACATGGATTTTTCAGACTGCTCTTTTATTCGCACTACTTTTCGTTGCCCTCTAGGTCCGAAAAATCGGTCGGCTACTGTATTGCAATTCATGTTTCTGCAATTCACTTTTGGGACAGGAACTTGGGTTCTCGTGGAGCACCTTGAAAGAAACAAAAATTCACGTCTGCCCTGAAAGCTATGAAAAATTGGCTCGTGCCACACTTAGTGAATTTCAAGAAGGTGTCGTAGACGAAAGAACAAACTTGCGCAAAGGGCATTTCGAGTTGAGTTGGAGGTGGGAAGGAGGAAAGGACCAGCAAAAGGCGACACCAGCAGGATTGAGTGGATATCTGCGGATGGGATGGGCAGTCCTGGAACTGCTTGAAAGCATGAGGCTTGAAATTTTGCGCCAAAAGTAAAAAAAAGATGAATTTTGGGCGACACAAGTGAGGAGCGATTTGAAGTAGTCTTTCATGCTGCAGTGACATCAATGATGATGTGATGATGATTACTTTTAGCATTATGCATACTTAATGGAACACACTGGTCCTTAAGCCCCAAAAAAGTTTTTTTTTCAGTTATGATGATGAAAATTGTGGAACATATGTAGTTGTTCATTCTGATTGTAGTTAAAAAATTTGTTTTTGTGTAAAATGACAATATTCAAATTTATTTGGATTTCTATATGTAATTTTGTGACAGCCTTTGTAAAAAAACTGCTGGAGGGATGCAGCTGAACAAGGTACCTGTGAACTGTGCATAAATGAAGGAGTGCAATAAGACTAACATCATCATTCTATCTGGTCTGTAGCAGTAGTTATGACCGTTTGTGAAGTTTAGGCTTGAAAGGTGGAAACCAGAAAAACCGGTTTTGCCTTCCGGGCCCACACTTCAAACAGTCGTAACTTCTGCTACAGACCAGATAGAATGATAATGTTAGTCCTTATTGCACTCCTTGACTTGTGCACAGTTCACAGGTACCTTGTTCAGCTGCATCCCTCCAGCAGTATTTTTACAAAGGCTGTCAAAAATCAAATACAAAAATCCAAATAAATTTGAATATAGTCGTTTTACACAAAAACAAATTTTACATCTACAATCAGAATGAATAACTACATATGCCCCCTTAATGGCAGATGGTGGTGACACACTACAAAATACTTGCCCAGTGCAAACAGATGGGGGTGCAGATGTTTGAGGTGCACATTTCAGTAGCTGTCGAGGTGCTTGTCTTGCGTGGTCTGGTCGATGGCATGGAATTGTGTTCACCTTGAAAGATGAGGCGTCAACTGTGTGTAGACAAAGAAAAAGTTGACTCAAGTGCTTTGTGGTACATGTGTTCGCATACGCAAGGCTTTTGGTGATGACTTTGTTGAACTTTGGCATGAATTGTCCAGTCGCATTAAAAATTAGTGGCATTCCTTACCTTCACGGCAGAAGGAACTAATGGCCGTATTCTGAGTCTGCCCTCCACTCCATGTGTTTCCTCGACTCGCCTTAGTAGAGGACTCAGCATTTCTTTTACACGCGAAAATCGCCGTCAAGGAGCTCCATGACTGGAGGCTTGAGTGAAGGAGGGATTCAGAATACGGCAGAGAGTACCTCGTAAAACTGTGTTACATTGAAGTTGAAAAGGGCAGCAGGGATTGATTTGTTATAACCATTCATTCATTGTAACCATTGTCTTTATGCATTGGCAATACTGCGAGCAGAAGTTACGATTGCTTTGTCATACATTGGTACGCTATAGCGTATTTCAATGTAACAAGTTTTAGCTGCAGTCAGAAAGCGATTTGCACTTTTTCCTGGTTACAGTGTTACATCTGAACCTGTTTATTTCAAACTCCTACATTTTTAATTGTAACTTGGACCAAGCAGTGGGTCTGTCGCCTTAATTTTTAAATTTCTGTATGCAGGGTACTCTTTAGCAGCAAATTATTGATTGCGTAGAACTATTTTCCTTTCATTTTCAATTTTATGGGTTTTGTTTGGCTGCAGTATTTTTTTTGTTGTTGTTGTTGTTGTTCAGGTTAGCCAACCACTATTTATATATAGTCAATACTATTGCTTTAAAAAATTTGCTCATTTTCAGTGTTAAAACTATGGGTAACCCCTTCCCCCCATTTTTTTTTATTACTCTGAGAATTTTGTCGCCAACATCTTGTTGCAGCAAAGAAGGTGGTCTTGAGATTTAGTGCAATGATTGCACCCCCAGCTTTGCAATTGCAAAGTTTCGGTATTTGAGTATTGTGCATTTGGACGCAATGTATAGCTACATGTAGCCTAGAAGAGGCAAAACTGTAAACAAACAACTGAACCCTGCTGCCAGAGTGTTAAGCGCTTTTCTGGTCACTTGCTTGCAGTGACCCACGCTGCCAACTTCCTAAAAACGACCAATCTTGTGCAATGGCTTTTTGTGTGGGCCCTCACATTTCATTGTTGAATGCTTGTAGATGTTGTCTTTATTATAAACCCCCGTGGAAGTGTAACTTGTAATGTTCCTTACTTTCTATCTGCCTTGTGGTTGCCTGTCGAGACGGAATGAGTGCATGTTTTGAGTCTTGCTTGTAATATTCACTGGGCTTATGCCATAGGAGCACCAAATAGTAGAACCTGTGATCAGGTTGTGTGACTGTCCACAGTACTGCTAGAGCATTGAAGTGCATTATATTCTTGTAGAGATGGTTAACACAATGATAATGTTCAAGGCTGTGAGAATTCTCAACTTTGAGAGCTCTTAGGCAAATTTCAAGTGCCATGTTATTTTGCATAGTTATTATTTATCACACCTTTTGTATTACACATCTGATGTGCATGTCTCCTTTTTCGGAAATTTTTAGTGTTTGCAGGGCCACTCTTTTTATGATTGCAGTTATAAAAGCCGGGATATTGACCACCTCAAGACTAACTCGGCTAAATTTTTGATTCTGTTGCTTGTGTACAGGTGCCCCCAAAAGTAAATGGAGCACGGATTGGAGATTTGGGGGGAATTTCTCCACCATGTGTTTAGCCAGCAACCTCAAAGGGACTTTTCAAGAAAGTCATTCTAGAGTGAAACCTAACCGCACATATTCTATTTATGCTGGCACCCACATAAAAAAATGTATTCTAATTTCACGAAGCCATGCTCCGTTTAATTTTTGGGGCACCTGTACCTGTTCTACGCGCTTGCTGACAGACATTGTTTTTGCGTAGGGGGACAATAACATTACTGTTTGGCCACCAATTTCAAACCGGAATGTCGCGAGGGGGTTGGGGGGGATTATCTTCCGAAAAACTATGGCAGAGGACACTTGTTGGGGACAGGAAAGGCAAACAAGGGTTGGGGGGGGGTAAGGAAGCACGGTATAAATCCTGAGGAATTTTACAACCAGACATGTCCTTAGGATCAGCAAGTCCGTACCTAAAAACCACTGATGAGATGTAAAGCTTGTTATAAAAAGAAGCAACTTGGAGTTTAAAGGAGCCATGAAGACAAAATACAAGCCGGGTTTATTAGAAAGACTGCTTAGTCCCGATAACAATGATACCAATATCATCGCAATCTTCGAATAAATAACGGAGGTATAAAGAAAACGTGTGAAGCCGTCGCGACCCCCTAGCCGATTTCCCACAACTTTTCTATGACGTCACGGAACCTTGTTTGTGCGATTGGCGGCCGCCTAACTGACCTGTCGCGACGACACATGACTGGACGTCTGTAATGAGGCCTCTAGTTCCATTTGACCGCATCACTTGAATGCTAACGTGCAGTTAACGCAATGAAAATTGTTTTGTTGGCCCGTATGACGTCACTCTTGCTCATAACACGTCAATGTGGCGCAAAATTTGAAATTTTTTAAATACTTCTTGCTTTTTTTTGTTAAAAAACATATTTTGTGGCTGTAATGGAGCTGAGTGAGATACTGAATCCTAGTTCCTTCAAATTAAACGAAGTTGTATTTTCTCTTCATGGCTCCTTTAAAAAATTGAATTTTGTGGAGTACCAACATGTGCAACAAGAGACGAGTTTTCAGCTAATTTTAATGGAAAGTAGCTGCTGTCACTACTCTACAGGCACGCAAATTTTGTTTGCCCCAGGTTCCAAAACGACCGTATCATCTCTCACTGTTTCCCTCTCTCTCTCCCTCCCATCCCCAAAAGCAGCGCCTTCTGCTGGCAGCAACGCATTGGCGCTGGGCTTCCCCACCGCGCCGTGCCTCCTGCGCGCCAGCAACAGCAACGCGGGGCGGCCGCCGACCTCCCTGCGGCACCTGGGCGGCCCGCGCACGGCCGCCGACGACACGCCCAAGAAGTTCCAGTGCCGGCAGTGCCACTACTCGACCAACATCATGACCAACCTGCGGCACCACGTGCGCGTCCACTCGGGCGAGCGGCCTTTCAAGTGCACCGACTGCGGCAAGGGCTTCATCCAGAAGATCCAGATGATCAAGCACAACTGCATGGCCCGCATGCGGGATGCCGTGCTCCCGGTGCTCCCTTCGTCAGCCTCTTCCCTGTCTCCGCCGACCCTCCCGCCGCCGCCTTCGCCGCCGGGCACGCCGTCCTCGACGCCGGTGGCCAAGTCCGTGTTCAGTTGTTCCAAGTGCGGCGAGGCGTTTCTTCGCGAGACGTTGCTCTTGCAGCACGTGCTGCACGTGCACATGATGCCGTGATGGGGGCAGTGGTTGCGTGAGTTGGGAAGCGATGGAGCTGGGAATGCTGGAAGAGGGAAACGGAAGGCAAGCGGATGCATTGTTTGTTCCCTCAGTGCTAATTTTGTTGCTCTCCTTTCAGGTATGATGCGATGGTCTAACTGCGTGAGGCGGTGTTGTTGAGTGGTTTTAACCCTGTCTGCCGCAGGGCGACGAATGTTTCTGAACACTTTGAGTAGAGGCTAATTGGGTGTCGTGACTGATTATACTGAGAGCAAGCACCGACAGGAAGGACAAAGTGCTGAGGGAACAGATCAGTTACGTCAGCAGTCAAAGGCCAGCTGCAGCGTCAATTTCAACCTTTTGAAAATGTTATTTTCATATAGTCTGACTCAAAAGACTGCCCTTGTTGGCTTGGGGGTATCTGTAGCACATTCAGAACAAATTTGGCCCAGGTGGAATTCCGCTGCAGTTTTGCGCTTTAACGATGGCGTATAACCCGCTTGTTTTTATTCTGCTGTGCTCTATTTCCTGTGGCAGTTTATAACAGTGCAAGTTGAAAGGGGTACTCGATTGTGGGCGGTGTGTGTGCTTTTACAAAGCAGCGGTGCTTTGGTAGGATCCTTCCACTGGATTGTGGCAGCAGGCAAGGTGCTTGAGTGCATTTTTGGCAGTTTGTAGGGTAGACAGTTGGCTGTTATGCTGCTAAGCACTTGCTCCTGTCTTGTTTAGCGACACCTGCATTGCATCAGTTGCATCGCTTTATTGTACAAAGGAACTGTTTTGAATAAAAGGCTACGCACTTCTCTAGATAGATAGGCTAGCCAGAACTAAAGGAAAAGAATGTGGTATGAAGGTTTATAGCGAGGTCCGGGCACATCTCAGTGCTCTAGACTGGGGTCAGAGCTCAGTTAGTTGGGTGGATTCTTGTGCACCAGTTTTCACTGTGAAGGTGCGATGAAGTATAGTACATTGGGAGATTCCCATCGAGACCTCTAATTTGCGCTCGTCCCTGATAATTGCGATCTAGAGTGTGCAAGAAACTTCGAAGAAAGAAAGAAGACATTTGTTGTTTGCGGTGATCGAAGGCAGGTCTTGAAAGCTTTACGTGTAATCTTCTGATCCTTGCCATACAGTGTACTTTCAGAAAAGGGTGAAAGAAATTACACCGCGTGTTTCTTTTGTAGAAGGGGCTAAGGTTGTTTACATTTGTACAGCAATGCGGTTGTTTTGCAGTAATCGAAGTCGGTCCGTATTCTTACATATCTCCCAAACCCGTCTCCGGGAGGTTTATGCCTGGCAGAATTGGTAACTATACTGCCGTTACACATGATATGCGTTAACGTCTAGCTGAAAGAGTCGAAGCATTTGTGCAATAAGCTTTTCGTTTCCTATCACAAACTATGGCTGTAGGTCCAGAATGCAATAACGTGACACAACAATTCTGCTGCATTTCACATTTCTCTGGCACTAAATCAAAAGGAAATCTGGAGTGGATCTGCTCCTACGAGAAGCACAGAGTAAGGTTGCCGCACGTATCGTACCGTATTGTAGCGTCTCGAGATAGTGCGGGTGACCGTGCTGGCACCAGCATGTGTAAAGCTGCAGTGTTAGCTGACCGGAACAAGGCAGTGAGAGCAAAAAGGCACACAAGTTCACTTGCCTTTTCAGTTTGTAGTGTTAATAATTCAGTATGTGGCTACATTGGCGTTACTCCGCGCGAAGTAAGCACTTATAGGCAGTGATTTGTAAACTTACGCCGTGCGTGCAGTCAATACCTGGTTGCATTGTGATGAAGCATCTGTTGGTGATGGCTAGATGTCTTATATTCTCACGGGTGCAGTTTAAGTGCGCAGCACTTAGGCGCCCGCTCCTGTGGTTTTGCAGCGCCGTCGCTTTTTGTTGTAACGAAGCGAACTCCGAAAACAGAGGAGATAGAATGAGCAGGAAAGCGCAGGAGGAAGGTATGGCAAAAGTGTGAGGAGGGGTCATTCGGTATGCCCAGATAGCGCGAGACATTCTGTCCAGCGGCAAGGCTCTCTCTCTGAGATAACTGAAAGAACGAAGAGGCCACCGAAGACATTGCGAGCAGAAAGCGGAGGATGAAAGTATGTCGAAAGGTGCGAGACATGGTCTCTCGCGGCAACGCGCTACGAGACAATGCCAGAGCATGTCGCGCTCCTTTGTGTATTCGCTGATGCGGCAATTACTTCCGAGACGCAGCAGCTGTGCGCCGTCACCCACAGACTGCAGTTTGCCCTGTCTGTGCGTAGGGGGTATCGTAATCGTCGGCCAAATTTTTTTGTTCTAAAAATGCTTCCCCTTGGTGCTTTTCATAATGTATGCCTATGGGATACTGGCTGTTCAGTGGGAGCCTGTTTACATCTACGAAATTTCCTAAGCTTTAGAGTGTAAGGACATCTGTATGAAAGCACTAATGCAGCTGACTGCATATCTCTTGTCACATGTCTCAAATAGCCGCCACCTTCCTATTTTAAGCTCACCACAATGGCCCTTGAGGTTTAGGGGACGAGTAAGTTTTTGTATTCTTTGTCTGAAGAGAAGTATTTTCTTTTTTTTTTTTTCAGAATGATTTTTCTGCGTTGTAGCTAGCCTATGAGCTTTTTAGGTATCTTGAGCTTTGAGAACAACACTTGCATTTGATGATCAATCTCGTTATTCATCCTGTTTTTGTAGCGTTGAGCATGTTAACGGAGTCTCCTTTCTGGCATTTAGTTGTCATCGTTGTATTGCTGGAAGATGACAAATAACACGTCTTCTCTCTCCCTCACTCTCTCCTCTCTCTCTCTCTCTCTTTTATGCCCTGACTTGAGACGGGCTTTTGTATGCAACTATAGAGCGTGTTTTTCGCTAGCACACTAAAAGGGGGGCTTTGGATCATTTACTGTTTTATGTTCCGACGTGCCCCTTGTATTTATTATTATTGTAAGCAGTCCCTGTATTTATTATGTAAGCTCTCCGGTACGTTTTTATTCCTTTTACTGGAGAAAAGTTGCCTCCTAAAGGACGTCTTTAGAGGTTCTTGCATGCATTTCAGTTTTGGTTATTGTTGGTGTTGGCAACGTAGACTGGGGACTGGTTTCCCGACTGCTGCTGTCAGGCCTGCTTCTGCCACTTGCTGCGAAAATGGAATGCATTGATCAAACTGTAATGCTTCGCATGTTGAACGCATTTTGCGCGTGTACACTACTTAGCATTGTCTACTTAAATTTTATGAAGAGTCATCAGCATGCCAGCTTACCAAGGAAATGAACGAGAGTCACTGTGGCTGATTGCGTTGTTCGTTGCTGGCAAGCACTTTAGCGCTCGTTAAGGAGCTAAGCACCAAGGTTCACACTTCGAAGTTTGTTTCTTACTCTGCTTGGTTAACTGTAGCGACTAACTGATGCTCCAGAATGCATTATTGCGCACGTGTGGTTTTTATATACATGGGCCGTAACTTCTTTTATTTGACCAAGGCTTGAGAATGTGTTATTCTTCGTGTGCATGTCTTTTCAAAGTCTCCGCTGTAGAAGCTTTACACTCAGGTGGAATATATTTATGAAAGGGCCTTTTTGTGTTATTTTACTCTGCGTGTGACACTTTACACCCCATTGACATGTCTGTCTGTAGATTTATTTTTACCTCAAGCTACCAATTGCATAATCGACCGGTCTGAACTCCACCACTTGCCACACAGTAGTACTAGTAGCGGCTGTTGGATCGATTCATCTGGCCGCCTATTCCATTTTAGTTTGTGTGTTGTCATTGAAGCCAGTTATGCATTTGTAGCATCTACACTGTTGCATCGCTGCACGATTCTTGTTTTTTGGATCGAGAGCAAATGTTTCGACGCAGCAGCATGAATGTTTTTGAAGCTTCCTGGAAGGTGCTTAGCGTCCGACATACTGTTGTACTCACCGAGTCGTTGAGTTGCGAGTTGAAGACACGTTTCTTCTCCTTCCCGAGCAAATGCTGTGCGCTTCCTTCGAGACTATGCAGACTACTGTAGAGTGGCACGCCACATTATTCTGCCAATAAAAGCAAACCGTTTTTTGGCATTTCAAACGTGCTGTCTCGTTTTGGTAACGCATGCGGGTTGCTGCTTTACAGTTTTTGCGTTGCGTTTCTAACTACGAGTCTTGTGTCGTACTGAAACCTCTCAGTGTCGTTAAAAGCCTGGGAACAATTGTGCCTACTGTACAGGAAGACAAAAAAGAAATCGTGAGAAGTGTCGTGGCTTGTTTCGTTCCGCGGCAATAACATCCCGAACTTGTTTTTTAATGATGCAAGTAGCATGTCACTCGTTACTAGTACTAGCTGTTTGGAAGCAAACACATACGTTTGATAACTCTCTTTTGGAAGTAGTAGTAGTAGTGATGAGTGCAAGGTTATGATGCCAGAGAGAGAGATGCCAAACGCGTTTTGCTGCTTGTGCCTGTTTCCTTCTTGTCTTGGAATGCTAATAAAACTGGTCATGAGGATGCTTGGTTTGTGATGAGGTTGTGCGCGTGTCCTTTTGGACGGTTGCACCCACTGAAACCGAGCTCCTTCAGCCACCGTAGTGCTTTCGTAACCTGTGAAAAGTTGAGCTGTAGCATAAGTCAAATTGAAGATAAGCGTCATTACAGCACATTCTTTTTGCTGTTAGAGCTGTTTGGCATCTCTGCCTCTGTTGTATCAGTGCTTGCAAAGTGTCGCCGTAGTTTCGGTCTTTCGTTTACAGTTGTAGTGGAAACTCAGGCTTTTGCTGATTTTTGTGCTTTGTTTTAGCCATGCTTAGCCAAGCAGGCTTTTAGTCATGCAGTTTTGAGACTAAGTGGATTATTACCTGTGATGTTCAGACTGGCTCTTCTCGTAACATGTTACATGAGCAGCAAGCGTGAATGTCATCGCTTCTGTTTGTTCTACGGCGTCACACTGACTTTGTGCAATCTTTGCGCTTTATCCTGTGATAGAAAATTAAAGTTGCATGTGTGACCTGACTGACATTATCCGGTTGCTTTGAACATTATGAACTGGCTACTTTGTTAGGGTGATCGTGCTCTTTTCTTTTTTGCTATTTGCTGTTTGGTATTATGCGCAGTTGAAGTGCCATGTTTATCTGCCTCAAGTAAATCGCTTGAATGATTGCCTTGTAGTAGAGAGGCAAATCGTTTCCGAAAAGAAAATGTCTGTACGTGACTTGCCCTTCTCTGCTTTCTTCTCTTCCTTGTGGATGAAAGTTCTATGAATTTTGAAGTGGAAACTTTTGTGGTTGTGTGAGTTGCTTCCATCACTTTTTTTTGTATGCTTTGAAACCTGAGGCCATTGATACATTGCCTACTGACAGTCCTGGCTGCTGTTAATGAATGCTGAGCATGCTGCTGTTAATGAAAAGTCTTTGACTAAGTTTAACCGTAAAAGGTCAATGCTTGCCCCAACAGTTGTCAAAACCTTCCTAGCAAGTGTTCTACTGTGATCCCAGGCTTGTGCAAGATGATTGCTCTAAATTGTTTTTGTTTTTTTTCTACTCGTGACTTTTTCACTTAAATCGAGGCTAACAGCAACAGCAAAGTCAACGGCTAGGCTCTACGCGCCAATCATTTTGCGGAACATTAACCTGGAGATATGTGTGCGCAACAGTTAAACCTTTTGCAGTTACACCTACGAAAACTGCGCCTTACCAAATGCAAAACCGAAAGCTGCGCGTTGGAAACTTGGGCTGATCTCAGTAATTGCGCATCGACCTTTATTGATCAGTCCCAGAACAGTTCGGGGCAGTTCGTGCACAGTCCAGGACTGCTCTCGCAATAAAAGCTGTATGGGCAAAAAAACCAACAAAATAAAAATGGGAAGATGGCACTGCTGTGTAGCAATTCTAAGCCATCCAAAATGGTTACAGATCGAAGAGGCTCTCTACCCCTGTCCGCCCGTGCCGTTTCTCTCAGAGCCTGTCCTCTTCCTCCATCCAACCAACAACCCTCTCTCCCTCCCCCTCTCCCCCTTGCAGGAGGAGGCCGTTCCCTTCTGGCGATCCGCAGCATGCGCCACATGTCCCCCCTGCTTCCACGCATGGTGGCCGCCTTGCAGCAGCAGCAGCACAGGTCCTCTGGTGGCGGTGGCGGCGGCCAGCCCAGCAGCCCTGCCGTGCACCGCTTCCAGTGCAGCTACTGCTCGTACTCGACCAACTACCAGACCAACCTGAACAACCACGTGCGCGTCCACACGGGCGAGCGGCCCTTCGTCTGCCGACACTGCAGCCGCACCTTCAGCCGCAACGAGCACCTCAAGAAGCACCGGTGCCGCGCGCAGGAGGCCGCCGCCGCTCGGGGCTTCGCCGACACGTGAGGTCGTCGGGCCGCGCCTCCCCTGCCGCCTCCCGCTCTGCGAGGGGCCTCGTTGCTTCGAGGGGGAGGCCGGTGCTGTCTTTTTGTCCGAGAGCTCGTTCCTCTCAGCGTGTGGTTGATTTGTCTGCTTTGGCCGTGTTCGTTAAACGGGCCATGCAGACAAAACGCAAGTTTAATTCATTCGAAAGATTGCCTCAATAGAATCATACCGACACAACGTTTAACATAAACTTTGCTCGAACAAGCTATATAATTAGGAAAAAAGGGAATGGCCATGCGACCCCCTAGCTCATTTCCCGCAACAGAACTTATGATGTCATTACTGCTCAGCTGCGCGATTGGCTGAGGCCGGCAAAAGCAAACGCAAATTGGGCACGGCTTATATAAGCTTGCCGAGCGAACTATTTGCGCTTAAATGTAATGCATATTCTTTTTACAGCAGTAAGAATGGTGGGGTAAGCAGTAGAAGTTACAAAAGCACACGTAAACATAGAAGCACCGACGCATACTGCTGTTGGTACTGCGCGCACTATGCTTGTTTAGCTGCATGGCACTGCGGCTCTTTGGGGTTGTCTCAAACTACACTGGCCAATTGGCGTAATCGACCATGATTGTCGAGCGAGCACCTAGTTTCACGAAAGGATTATTTTCTACGGTAACAAAAATAGTCCTGGTGCAAAATGCAGTCAAAAACCAAAGCAACGGCGGACAACGGTCCGTGGGTTGATCATCGTAGCGCCATCTGGGAGGAGCAATGGCAAGCAAGGCTGCAGAGCCAACTGACACACTGGAACTTCGTTTTAACACATGTGACTTCATGGCAGAGGTCCCTACAACACACGATTTGGCTGGAGAATCAAAATCTTAAGCTAAATTGGTTAATTTCTCAGTTATTGCGGCATCATTTGCTTCTGGACGAACGCTGGGGGGCACTTCAAACACGAAATCTTTCGAATAAAACAAACTTGAGCTTTGTCTGCATGGCCCCTTTAAGTGTGTCACTGATGGGTGCGTGCCCAGAGCTTCTTCTGGTTGCGGCTGTCACAGGACAACCTCCTCATCAGCTCAGCTTGATTGGCATGAGCTAGCATTGCTGGATTGTCATGATCAGGAAACTCGGCAAAAGGGGAATCCCTCCACTGTGGTCACAAGGTTTCCTTTCCAGCGATATTTCACAGTTAAAAAAAAAGAAGAGGAAACTTAGTGGTGTTGGCATGGGCTGATGAAGAGAGGTTGCTCACTGCTTGGAATTTACTCGACTAGGCACACCTGATCAATTGCTATTGCAGTTTTTGTTCACTGCAGCCAGGGTCGGGGTGGTCGTGTATACCACCGATGTCGCTGCGGACAGCCAAAGTTTTATGGAAACAGTGGTAAAGCTGCTGGACGCATGTAGGCTGCAGCTTGCTGTAGTAATCGAGCTGTTGCTGAGGGGCAGCTTATAAATTATACATACTATTGGCCCAAACAAAAAGAAGAGAGAGAAATACTTTGTTCAGGCCATGATCCTGTCTGTGTTGGGTCCATGGACAGCCAGACAAAAAATGTGCAGATATACTGCTTGTACAGACAGAGAGCTACAAATGTTATGTATACCGGTGATACCATAGCTTATATTTAACTTGAGGGAGTGAATACGCTACTGTTTTAATTAAGCAGAGTTTGAAAAGGCCGGGAAATGGTGCTGGGGCGCCACAATTCTTGCCTGCTTACTTTTTCGAGCTTTTACACAATGAAGATTTTTCACCTTTATTTTGCTCCATGCGGTGAAGAAGATATTGTGTTACACAAACATAGTTATTTTTGCAGTGTGTACAAACCAGTTTAGTTGTCTCTTGGCTCCTTATAGTCGTGCCGTCTTCTTTCTCTTTACAACAGTCATTTTGTGCTAAATTCTCTCAAGGAACTCCGAAGTGTGTTTGTTGAAATTGCATTTGTGGCGACAGGAGAGAAAAACACCATCCGCCTTTTTGCAGCTGCCAAATGACTACCCAAACTATCCGCAACTATCCGAATGACGTCATACCAGTTTTCAATGTGTTTTGACACCGCTTGAGCATTCCAAACTCTTATTTTCACCCGTATTTATGGCTGGTATTGACTTGTTGTTTGTTTACATGAAATTTGTTCAAATTAAACGTGCTATAAATGCCCTTAATTTACCCCCACGGGCTCGCCAACATGTCATTGGAGCTGGTAAGGAGAAAAAACACCTCTCTTTTGTTTAAAAAAAAAAAATCTGCGAAAATTAGGTGGGAAAAGTCGGAACATGGCCTATTTGTTGTAGACTTAAATCTAGTGAGGTAATTAGGCCCCGTTAACAACTCACTTCGGCGTTCCTTTTAAAGCTGCCTCTCACATTGATGTAGAGTGCCCTTCCACATCATTGCTGTTTAATGAAAAGATTGACCAATGATCCAAACAGTTCGTTCGAGGGGTTTTTAAGTTTGCCCTCTGTTTTCACTTTATGTTGTCAGCAAACGTGTTAATTACTGGACACCGCTGTCTTGAAATGCCATGGAGCAAAGCGTGTCGTTATGCAGTGTGACTGGTTTCTGTTTTTGGCCGCGTTCTTTCTGCCTGTTTGGGCAAGGTCAGCAAGGCCTTGGTGTCGGTGAACTGGGTGAGATCGGGCTGGAACGTTTCGGATTTGTGTGACTTTAGAGGCAGAAAAGAACGGAACAAAAAAAATAAAGAGCCTGCTTGGAGGCAAACCAAGAGGGCACAGAGCTCTGTAATGAATAAGAAAGAACAGCGAAAACGACACTTCATTTGCCTCTGAAGTGCTTATCCATTGTTGGAGCTCCGTGCCTCTGGGAAAGTAAACGTGATGGCAAACTGTGCTTTACAGAGCCTTCAAAATGCACAGTAACGCTTTAATTAACCAAAGATCTGTAAAGTTAACCTGACCAATTTGCAAGCCAGGATAAACATTGGGTTGATACGTCTCCTCGAGGCCCGAGTCTTGTCTATATCTTGAGAAAGCTGGCAAAAGAAATTTTGTAACACCAGTCCCGCGAGTTGAAATAATAATAATACCACATTTGTGAACCCCTTTGACTTGTAAACGTTTCATCAAGAAATTGAGTCATGTTTGTGAAGTGTGTTTCTCTGTAGCAGCATATGTCTTGCCCTGTGCAAGCAAGGTGACCGGTTACAGAGTGATACCGAAAAAAGTGCTTTGTACGGGTGTGTTTTGCATCTCTGTGCGCTTTCCTGGCTTTTTACTAGGTAAACACTTTGAAGTAAAACTTGAGTCAGCTTAATAAGAAGCCATGGGAAGAAGGATGATAGCGGTAACATTTAGATATTACAAACGAGTAGGGGGTGTGTGAGTATCTGAGTTTCGAATATTGAAGTGAATAATGCAATCTTTGATTAGGCTTCGAATCAAATAGCGCTATTTGAATACTTTCAGTATTTCCGAAGCACTGTTTCGAGGTTCCAGAACGCAAATAGCCAGCTGTTTCAATAAACTCTGATACATAAAATTATACTCTGCTGAAAGTGAGAAATGCCCCCACTAGAACACCTGCAAAATATATTCTTCGCAACGAGGCGGAACTACTATTTGAGCACCGTCTCATTTTGGGCAGTTGCAATCGACCACCGCAAAGATGCTCCAGCTCCTCCGTGACAGGCTTTTCTGCAATGCACCGGTGACATGCAGCTAAACGGCAAAAGAGATGTAGTTGTGGAGCATCTCTTATCTCAAAAGGACGTAAGAGTGGGGCTAGTTTGGTGATGTTTCATATTGAATTGCGCTACGTACACAAAGACAAATAGGACGCTAACAGGATGCTAACAGGACTTTTGCGCCTCGTCCCAGGCCTGTTAGCGTCCTATTTGTCTTTGTGTACGTAGCGCAATTCAATATGAAATCTCTTATCTCATTGGCATCAGGCGACCCTCATGCTTTTCTTTTCGCATCCAGATAACTTAATAGTGCTCGAGCTGCCCTGGTAAACTCTGTCAAGATACGAAAGCCCAGCTGTGTACTGGGGATGGTCCCCAGTTTTTTAAGCAATGATGGGCAAAGTGTATTTTCTTTTTTTTTTATTTTACCTGTAATGTTCCCCTTCTTTCTGTATGGGACATGGCAAGGACATAATCTTTTCTAGCTTCGAACTCCTACGAACCACGATAAAGCATTGACAGTGCGCACTGGCGAAGCTAGTTTGCTGATGGTATGCTGATGGTCTAGCCAAATTTTGCAAAACCAGAAAAATAGGAAAAATATAAAAAAATATGGAAAATGGCAAACTGTGTAATGCCCTCCATTTCCACAATAGAGCAGAATTCGCGAAAGTGCCACCTGCAGGCGTTATAGTAGCGTAAACAGAGATAATTGGTCAGACAGGATTCAGAAAAACCCCAAAATTTGGCTGTAAAGAACTCACACTCAAGACAAGTGGCATAAGAATGCTACGCATTATTAGACAATCTCTGAATTTCTGCAAAATTTTCTTTTTCATAAGAGGATTGTGTTGATCATACAGCCTGGTGAGAAATATATAGTTATACTGTAATTACACGAATACAAGGAATTAGTATTTGGGTTGAGGTCAAGAGGAAGATGAGAGGAGTTGCCCCAACATACAACATCATGCCATCAGTAAAGCTAGAAGCGGCAGGTTAGCTTCTGCGTGCTTGTTTTGTGCCACTGAAAAATTTTGTGATTTCAAATGAGCCCTTTAATTATTTACACATTGCTTACTGGATCATGCTGGAGAAATTGTCAATTTCAGTTTTTATATCGGAAATGCCGAATGTTTACTTTGATTAAAAAATGTTCACATTTATTCAAACAAAATTATTATTCGCTTCGCATTCACTTCGAAAGCAAGAAATCACTATTCACACACTCCTAGGAACAAGCGACAGGGCTTAATGAACAAACTCGCATGTCGTGTGGAAGGCATCAAAGCTCAGATTAAAAGAGGAAGACATAGAGATGGGCCGGGCATGTAATAATGCAGGGGATTTACGACCGGTAGACTATCACGGTGACAGAATGGCTGCCGAGAGACAGGCATGCAAGCGGGAGGAAATGGATAATTTGATGGAGGGACTACATAATAAAATTTGTGGCAAAGGATAGATTCATACTATGCATAACAGGAGCAGTTAGAGATTGTGGGTTGCCTTCGTGGCCTTCTTATGTTATAATGTGCTTGTCTAACTGCACAATCTTACTTACCCACGAGGTATAAGGGTGCTCTCTTAGCAGCATGCTTCGAAATAGATGTTGTTCTAAAAGGCATCCTTTGCTTTGCTGGCAGCAGACAATGTGGGTACTGTTGATGTGAGGGGAGCAAGATATTGGTAGGTCTTCTCCCCTGATTGGTTGATGGCGCTGCATCCGTTCGCGTGATTGGTTGATGCTACGCCAATTGGTAGATAGAGCCCAGGCCAGAAGTTCTTCTGTCCACGTGCCTAAGGTCAAATTGTGTTCTGCAACAGAGCATTCGTGCCGTGCATTTTGAATAGCCTTAAGGCATTCAGCTTTTAAATCTGTTTATCATGTCAAAGGCGTCGTCAGCTTTATCCCTTGTAGCAAGGTTCCACTGGTCATAAACTTCAGTTTACTGAGCTGAGCTCACTGGGACTATTTTAGGCCTAAGTGGCCTGTGGGCAGTCATATTTACATCTACTTACTTGCAATCATCGTCTGTTTCGTTTTTCGCAAAACAATACAGAAGTCACACTTTATTTAGTCTTTGCAGTTGGTGTATTTAACAACTATTTTCTTTTTAATGTAGTGTTTGAAAGAAATGCACGGGCGTAAAAAGATATTCTCTGCTCAATGCACGTTTCACTGCAAGACCTGTTGAGATTGGCTTGCTCGATTCAGTTACAGGTCTGTGTGTGTTCCAAGCTCTTTGCACAACACTAATCAGGGGCTTTAAAAAACAGACATGTCAGCTTTTTGGTGGATATATTGTCTTGGAACTGCGCATGGTTTTATGACTAGGAATGAGGTGTATATATCTGCCTTGAACTGATATCTCACTAGTATTTATATACTTCAAACCAATAGCTTGCTGTTTCTTGCGTTTTCAGCCCACCTTTCTTCGTGCAATTTAATTTAATAAGGGGGTTTAGTCAAGGGGTCTCCATGCGTTTCTCTTTTGACTTTGTAACTTAAGTGGGCGGAACTTGTCAGACTTGCTGGTTTTTTTTTTTTTTTCCACTGGTCTCAAATACACAACTATTTGTTGATTCAGCCAATTAATTCCCAGGATAATTTTAAATACCGTATTTTTGCACCTATAACCCACACCAAAAATGTGAAAATTTCAGCGGTTAAGTGTGCAATGTTGCTTGAGTAGCAGATTTGGTCCAACCTCTTATGTATTAAATATGCAGGCAATACACGGGGATATATTTTTTTTATTCGTCAACGGAAAGTGGGGGTGTGGGTTATATGCGCGAAAATACAGTAACCCCCCTTTTTCTCTGGGAACAGCAGAGAAAGAGTGCTAGCCAAAAAAGTGTAATCTGCATATTTTTTGGATACTGTGAACACTGGTTAATATATGTCAAGCTGTCTTTTTGATCACTTGGAAGCAGTTTTACAAGTAATTGAAGTAATTGAGCTTGGATGTATGAAATAGGGGCTGGTATCACTATTTGCGGTTGGCCATAACATTCCTGATGGTGTGTGTGTGTGAACAAACATTCTTCTCTATTCCAGACACAGGAGAGGCTATTCCGTTTACATTTGAAACAGTGCTTTTATTGTTTTCTTTTCTAATCTAGAGAGATGCTTTGTATACTCAGTTTGCAATACTACTGTGTGATTGTATATCTTGTGTGTCGCTATGGGATGCTGCTGAGTGTTGTTGTGATCTTTCAAAGTGACTTTTTATATTTCGTTTAGTAGAATGTGGTTTGTGTCTTGAAATTTGCTTTTAGCAATTCATAGTTGATGAAATGGTTAGAAAGAGAAAGGGCGGTGACATATTTTTTTTTTTTTTCCCTCTTAGTGGGTTTGGTGCTTCGGAGTTTTCCTAACATACTACTTTCACCGTGGTGTTGTTTCATGCGTGTGTGGTGATTTGGATAGTGCTGGGCGCTGTGCTGTTGGACTCTTGGACTCTTGTTGTTGGACTTGGAAGGTAGTGGACGTGGTTAGAAGAGAGTGATATATTGTTTGCCTACCCCCTTTTTTCATATTTTGATAAAAATGAAATGCTCACAAGAAAAAAAAAGTGTGTTTGCTGCCTTCTGAGCTGCCAAGCTATTGTATATTCTAAGGCGTGTGCCAAGAATACTCTTCACGAAGGAGGAATATCAGGCAGAGCTGTTAGTGTTATTAGATGACTGAAATGTAACTTGAAGATCACGAAGGACAAATAGAACACAAAAAAAACCTTAGAGGTTGTAGCAGGTTCAATTTCAATGCTGAGGTCATGCTCAAGAAGTTACTTTTCTTATTCACTTTTTCTCAGTCTTCAACAGCAAGATGTGTTTTTTCTTATGTCTGGCCAGAAGCATCTGTACTTAAGGGGTACACTGCTTTTAAAACAGCTCCTTTTAATTTTTAAGTAAGCTCTGTGAAACTTGCCAGTCTTTTTTGCTTTTCCCCCACAGATTTCAAATATGCCATTATTTTTGGAGTCAGTCAGTTAGTTCCCAAGATAATTAAAGATAGTTAGTCATTTTTGGAGGAACAATAGACAAAACAGTGTTAGTCATAAAACTGTAACCTTTATATTTTCCAATACTATGAACCCCAGTGAATGCAATAATCGAAGCAGTTCTTTGATGCATCGCTTGGAAATAATTTTGCAACTCATGAAACTTTGGTGTTTAAAATGAGCATTTGAAATGGCTCCTTGCCACCGGTGCCACGAAGGTTACCGAGGTTTAATGAGCTGTAAAATTAGTTCCACATGGTGCATCAAGAAGCCGCTTCTCTTATTGCATTCACCAGGGTTCATAGTACTGGAAAATATAAAGGTTACAGTTTTATGGCTAACACTGTTTCATCATTGTTGCTCCAAAAATGACTAATCTCTAATTATCTTAGAAACTAATTGACTGACTCCAAAAATAATGGCATATTTGAAATCTGTGGGGGAAAAGCAGCAAGACTGGCAACTTGACAGAGTTTACTTAAAAAAGCCCCTTCAGGAGTGCCATATAACCAATTCATATTTTCAGTGGCCCAGTTGACTGTACAAACAGCATTCTTAAATGTGTGCATTTCTGCTGCATTCTTATAGGACGTTGAACAATGGAAAGGAAAAAAAAAAAAGTCGCATTTCATTACATCAAACATGACCAGGACGGTTTTAGAGCACAAAAATCTGAGACACATACAGGCTTATCTTGCACTCGAGATTCGTGCATGCATGCGTGTTACTTGTTTTCACCATTGGGGCGTATTTTTTTTTATTTTTGCCTAGCCTTGAAATCGTATTGTATAATTTTTTTAAGGAATCAGGCGTACACTATACTAAAATCTTATAGGCCTGCCAACGTTTGTAGAAATTAACTGATTTGTGTACAGCTTTTGCTGAGTGCAAATACTTGCCCCTCACAGCCTTTGGATTCGAGAGGAGATAAACTTTCCTTACCCAGAGGCAATTTGTATCTGCGGTGGTTTATAAACTGTAAAATTGAGGTTCTTCAGGAACCCCTGTCTGCGCTTTGAGGTGCAGCCCAGCTGCGTGCGAATTGTTGTGTCAGGTTAGCTCTTACACTCTAGCATTCTGAATCGTTTGTTGGGAGCTGTTGTGCGGATGCTTGGTGGGCTGGTAGCAATTTCTTTTTCCGTCAGCACAGGGATGATGCGGAAACATTTTTTTGTCTTGGCGTACAGTGTAGTTATGAAATCACTTACCACCTGTGCTAACGTAGATATCTCGAAAAAAAAGCTTTGGGCCACAATGTATTGGATAAACTGAGTTTAGGCAAAGCACCAAATTTGGGTGTAATTTTGTCTTTGCGCACATAAGCCACCGCCCTTGCGCTTCACTAGAGGTGAGGTGCAGCAATCTTCGTAAGGGCCACAAAAATGGAATATTTTATGTGTGTAGAACATTCGCAGGGTTTGAAAGATGAAAATTCTCACGTTTTAATGTAAAGTGTAGTCATTGCTGAAAATAACTTATATTTGAAGAAGCCTACGCGTACGGGCATGTGGCCAAAGTGACATGCAAGTCTGGTTCATCTGCATTTTGTCCCCACCCTTTCCTACAATGAGCCCACAGTTTGCCTCAAAGATGGAGGCTGTGTGTGCTAAATTTGTTTAATAAGCAGACCGTAGGGTTCAATTTTTTACTTATTTATTAGCATTTTATAAAGTATTGTGCCTGTTTTTGCCTTAAAAAAAAACAATTCGGTGCAATTTCTTGAAAAGAGCACTCTTGAATTTACAGTTAATTTTTACGCTCCTTTTTCTCACTACTTGAGCGTGTCTGCAACCATTTTACTGTAGTTTCACTACTATTTCATTTTCTTATCAGCCATTGGAAACATTTTAGCACTGAATAAGCTTTTTGACAGGAGTGGTTTCACTTCGAAAGTGTCCGAACATTTTTTAGAGTGAGAACGGGAGACTCACTGGCACTTTTTTAGTCTTCTAAAATCAGACCCAGTTTGGTGGTCGCTGAAGCCACACTTACATTACCTGCACCAGAACATGTTCTACTCTCTGCCCAATGCGAATGAGGTGGACTGTGCGTTGTTTAATATTTCTTAACGGCTGCAGGAGAATTAGGAAAAGCCAGTTTTTAAGCGGGAACACTGGTCTTAAAACTTCTCTTAATTTTGAAGTAAACTTTGTACAACTTGTCAGACTTGCTGCTTTTTTCCCCCGCTGATTTCGAATATGCCATTATTTTTTCACTTGGTCAATTAGCTCCCAATATAATTAGAGATAGTAATTAGCCATTTTTGGTCAAACAATAGACAAAACAGTGTTGGTCATAAAACTGTCAACTTTATATTTTCCAATACTATGAACCTGGTGAATGCAATAATCGAAGCAGTTTTTTGATGCATTGCTTGGAACTAATTTTAGAGCTCATTAAACTTCGGTGTTTGAAATGGGCACTCAAAATGGTTCCTTGCCACTGGTGCCGCCAAAGTTTAATGAGCTGTAGAATTATTTCCAAGTAATGCATCAAAAAACTGCTTCTCTCATTGCATTCACCAGGGTTCATAGTATTGGAAAATGTAAAGATTACAGTTTTATTACCAACACTGTTTTGTCTATTGTTGGACCAAAAATGTCTAATTATCTCTAATTATTTTGGGAGTTAATCGACCAGCTGAAAATATAATGGCATATTCGAAATCAGCAGGAAAAAAGCAGCAAGTCTGACAAGTTTCACAAAGTTTACTTGAAAATTAAAAGTTGTTTTAAGACCAGTGTCCTTTCCTAAAGCTAGAAGATAACTCCTGACTCGCACTGGGGCCACTCACATGAGAAATAATTCACACCTTGAAACACAAGTTGCCAATGTATAGCATTAGTTCTTTTCAACCTGTGAGTCAGTTGTCAAAAAAAGAAGATGCCTTTCCACATAAGCCAGATGACCCAGTCTAGAGGGAATGCAATGTGCTGTGTGCGTGGCTTTTTAAGCACTCTCAGAACTCACCGAGTGCTTCTTTCTTCCTTTGGGCAAACCTGGTGTGTGTCTGACTTAATGTTCTTTCTGCATCTGTCCCTAGGGGAGCGAGTCGCATTGCGACACCGTGCGCCGAGCTGCGCGCCCCCCCAGCAGCCGAGCTTTGCGCTCGGGGGACCAAAACGTTACCAGTGCCGGTTCTGCAGCTACAGCAGCGAGTACTCGACCAACCGGCTGCACCACGAGCGGCGGCATACCGGTGACCGGCCGTACCGGTGCTCCTCGTGTGCCAAGGCCTTCAGCCGCAAGGACCACCTGAAACGGCACCGCGAGGGCCACTGCCTCAAGTACCAGGACCAGTACCGGCGTTGACTGTGCCCCCTCCGTTGGTACACGGTCGATGCATTCCAGTTCAAACTGTATCCGCAGTGTGGGCCACTCGTATTACTGCGCGAATTTCCACGAAGGGTGTCACGGCACAAAGGAAAAAACTCTTGCGTTTGTTGTCAACCACGTTCTTTCAGAAATGGTGATCCACTGAGCTATCAAGTGCAGTAACACCTGTTAGGCTCATTTCTTTCATCAAAGCAAAAAGTTGGAATTGATGTTGGAGATTTATCAGCATTTAGTGAACATTGGTAGCTTGCTAGTCTTGTCTTTTTTTTTGTCTTGTCTTGTCTTGTGCTTCTTTTTTGTTTGCTTGATCTTTGGAGGTCTCTTTTTAGAGCGGCTGCTTGAAATGGGGTTGGGCAGCTTTGTGGTGCGCAGTTGAATGTTTCTACCTGTTCCAGAATATCGTTTTGTTAGAATTTGGTGCTAAAGGTTGTGGTGTTGTTCTTGTTAACTACTGCCTTTGAAAAATTCTCACAGGGTAAGCTTGATTGTACTGCTTTTACTTTTGTGGTGCTGAAAACATGTTCTTCGGGGATTGACTTGCACTGTCTTTCTACAGCTGTGAATGTACTAATGTGTTCTCATGTGGTGCTAAAAACCTGTCTCTGTGGGATTGACTCACTGTGTTTTCTTGGCAGAAGGCAGTGTGCGGATGTTGGTGTTGGTGCTGTTCTTGGTGATCTTTCACTAACTCAAGTGGGAGAGGCAGTGTTTTTTCTGTTGAAGTTTTCCTCTTTTTTTTGTCTTTTTTGTCTGCTCTCTGTTTGCTCATGAATGCACGGCCTTCACTTTTGACTTACAGGGTGCAGTATAGTAATGACTGAGCCATTTCTTATGGCGAGTGTTCCTTCTCAAACAGGAAACGGGAAAAAAGTGGAGCTTAAAACAAACGATATTGAGCTTGGAACAAACAAAAAGCTGCAAGTTACAGCCCAGCTTAAAGTGTTCTGTTTCCTCGAGATTATCTACTTTATACCAGATTACCAGAAACCAAATCAGTGTGTCTGAGCTGTTTCGCAGTGACAACTTCAATTGTTTCGATAGCATCTGAATTGTGTAGGTGTCCAGATCGTTCGCACACTGGTCTTGTGCTCAGCTAATTCCAGCGAGAGTTTTAGCAAACGTTTGTTTTTATTTAGCTCGTACTCTTGCTAAAAAAAAAAGATTTTCATTATTGTGAGATTCTTCCAAGTTATTTGCAATATGACAGATTCGCCGTTGCGTTGTTGCAGCTGTGACTTGCATACAAACTTGACTCGTTGCCTAAAATTTAAGTCTTGCAATTTGAATTTGCCGCACCTCTTTTTTAGTGTCTGGAATGGGCCGATTGTCATGAAAGATAATCAATCTGTGTCACTTGGGTGCAGTAATTATTTTCACTTTGCTGCCTCTTAATTAAGCAACTGCAGTAAATTGTCTGGCTGGCCAGAGTTTAGGATGTGTACAGATGGCCACATGTTTGTGAGATTACAGAGGAGCAGTAATACTAAAAACTAAAGTCTGAGTTCACCAATAGCAAAGTCCGACTGACGTGAAGCAATCGACCAATGAGATCGCGCATGATTGCTCCAAAGACCTACACGAAGCATGAAAGGGAGTATAATACATTAATTTGTTGGCTAAGATTTTGCAACTCTTGTTTTTCTAGTTCCTTGATAGCTTACTTTCTGACACATTATGCCAGAAGAAACCAGTGTTGGGAGCTGAGTATGACTCAACATAAGCTCCGTTAATGCAGCAACATTTCTTTTTTTTGTGTGTGTGTTGCATTAGTGACAAATTCCAAAATAATATGTCAAATTTTTATATATTTATGTGATGGTTTGAGTACTTTCAGCATTCTTCTTTTTCACCAACTGTGATACTGTATGTAAGAGAGATGACAGATAATGGGTTTAGTGTCTTAAAATAATATATACGTGCCATGGAAAGAGCAGTCAATCCTGTAATATAAAAGCCTCCATGACTTTTTACTGAAAACCAAACCTGAATTTAGTTAGTGTACTGTGTTCAGCCAGTTAGGGTGTTGAAAATGTTATTTTCTTGGTCAGACAAACTACTTGCTTGCTTGCGTTCAAACTTCGCACGAAAGTCGCATTTCACGGTGCATTTTGTTTAGAAATGAGATCAGCTGCATTAACAACCTTGCTATGTTGCCAGTTCTAGCCCATGCATGGCTGTAAAGATAGCGACAGCCATTTAAAAAAAGAAAAAGCACTTTGGGAGAGTGCTCATGGGCTAAAATTTGTTTTTATTTGACCTCAAAACCAGGTGATCGCTGTCACTGTTGCCTCATTTCCGAGCAAAATGAACCACGAAATTTGACCTTTGGGCTTAGTTTTAGCTCAAACAAGGTTTACCCAGGAAATCTTTTAAAATGTGTAATGGGTAATGTTGAAACACCTTTGTATTACTATCTGTTGTTGTGTACCCAAAGTTGTGTTGCTGGAACGGAGACAATTTTGCTACACGTGCACATACTTTCTGTCGTGCAAAAAAGAATAGCTTGTACGTGCTGTTTGTTGTAGGGGGTGGGGTGCAAACGGTAGGTGCAATGTGGTTCTAATAAAGCAACGCCCGTTGCATTTGTTTCTTAAAAAAAAAAAACAAAAAAAAAAACACAGACGGTGCGAGGCTCCCCAAGGACCTGACCCTGCGGCACATCCAGCCAGCGTGTGACGGCCACCACCGGAACCTGAGCTTCACCTGCAAGCAGCGGAAGTTCACCTGCGAGTACTGCCCCTACACGAGTGACTATCCGGTGAGTGGGCGTGTTGTGTTGCGAAAAGAATGCGATGTTCTCTTGCGCACTCTAGTTCACATCACTCGGCACGATGGGAAAGGAGCCATGAAGAGAAAATGCGAACTTCGTTTAATTTGAAAGAACTAGGATTCAGTATCTCACTCAGCTCCATTACAGCCACAAAAGATGTTTTTTAACGAAACGAAAAAAACGCAAGAAGTAATTTATAAACTTTCAAATTTTTGCGCCACAGTGACGTGTTATGAGCAAGAATGACGTCATATGGGCCGACAATAAAACACAATTTCAGCGCGTTACTGCACGTTAGCATTCGAATGTGATGCGGTCAAATGGAACTAGAGGCCCCATTACAGACGTCCAGTCATGCTGTCGTCGCGAAGCTTCAGTTAGGCGGCCGCCAATCGCACAAAACAAGGTTCCTGTGACGTCATAGAAAAGTTGAGGGAAATTGGCAGGAAATTGGCTAGGGGGTCGCGACTGCTTCACACGTTTTCTTTCATATCTCCGTTATTTGTTCGAAGATTGCGATGATATTGGTATCATTGTTATCGGGACTAAGCAGTCTTTCTAATAAACCCAACTTGTATTTTGTCTTCATGGCTCCTTGAAGCTCTATCTAGGTGTGGGTTAATTCTGGAGATCACTAAAGGCGGCAGTTGGTTCAAAGTTGTCTCTTGGCATAATGTTCTTTTTGGGGAGTGCGTTTAATGTCTGTGCTGCACAGCTGTTTTCAGTTGACAGATGGGCGGTTACAAGTGTGGCAAGTAGATAGTCAGTGTGCCACTCGATAGATATAATTGATTCGAAGGCCTTCAGAAGGCCTTTGAAATGGCCGTGTAGACCAGGTATGAATCAGTCTAATGAAGTTGATTGCCACTTTTTCACAGTTGATCGAGGATTTTGTTTAGTCAAAAAAGACTATTAGACGCTGAAATGAAAAGGAACCAGTTGCACAGTTAGTGTAAAGGGAACCAACTTATGTTATATCAGGTCCTGCACTGTAATCGGGTACGTTATAATGGTTTACTCCGTATGACAAGTTCATGAGTCTACGGCAAATTTCTATTAGATTGTAGATCTCTTGTCTAAGTGCTGTCTTTTTTTTTTCTCTCTCCGCCTCGGGGGGCGCTAGAAAAGAGGGTGCCCCAAACACTCAGCCCAGAAATGTGGTGCTGTCTTATACCTGCAGCAGAGCTCTGTAAGGGGCCTTTCAGAGGTGCATATCACAGCTAAGATAGGCTGTACTGAGGTAGCTAATACGCTATGTATGTATAGTGAAGATGTACTCCACAGCATGAGGTCACAGCAATGTGGTGTCAGTGGTGTCTGTAGTGGCTACTGTTAAAATGGCAGTGGTTTTAAAAGCGCAAACATTGCTCACGGTGTGTCAACTTGTAGTTGAAGTAGGAGTGGTGGCGGACCAGTTGGCATCCCAGTGGCAGGGCGAAATGCGACTGCAGTCTGGAGCATTGAAAAAAAAAAATGTTAGTCAAACATTTCACTCCCATAAAAATGCCTTCGTTATGTGAATAAATAGGTTGCATTCTTAAGCAACTCTGGACTGGCAAATGAACCAGACCATCTGTACCTGGGTGCAGCTTGACCCTTTCACTATCGGGTGTTTCTGGCCATGACGCACCCCGAGTGTCGGCTTGGTTTCCGAAATATGAGGGAAGGAACATGGTGATTTATTCGACTATGACAGCGTCCGGAACGTAATGCGTCAAAAGGAAAGAGCGTGGGTGAGAAATCGCCTTTCTTCCAGATATTTTAAGTTTGCCATGCACGCTCCCCTGGACGACGACCCCACCGTTTCAACATCAGAATCTGACGCTGTGGAACTTGCAACCCTTCCTCGGATGAGAAACTCTCAGAATGCGAATCTTAAGCTCGGCTCATATTTGGATCGGAATCAAAGAACTATCGCTCCTGTCTGCAGTCGAAGGCCCTGCGCGGTAAGCCATCCGAAAGTAACCACGCACATAGAGGGAGCACTTTCGGCAGCCTGCACAACGCACAGAAATGAGCGAGCGAAAGCCGCGATTGAGTCATGTTTCGGGCTATTGGAGAGGCAACGGCACGCTCAGCTAACCTGGTGCACCGTAGCAGACACCTGAACAGAATAGAAAAAAAAAAAAAAAAAACTAGAAATCCGTTGCGGATGGCACAACAACCCTTGCACCCGTAATCGCATGCGTGCCACATGGTCACTTTATCCCAACAGAGTACAGTGCGCGGAGCGACCAAGCCCCCCAGCAACGAAAGGTGGGCGCGGTCGCCCCATACTCTTCAATATAGCGTCGCAAAGAGTAGCGAGTGAAAATGCAAGCTACTAGAAAGACTCAACAGGTGGCGCAAACAGTCCAGGCAAGCCTGCTTTGCGCTGTGGCGCGAATCTTCGAATGCACAGTGGAGAGCGTACCAGTACGTCAGTGACACTGCGGAGGGAAAATACGAAAACGTACCGGTACATGATTGATGGTAAAAAGGCCAAGAATGGCAATGGAAGTTACCCCTGCACCTGTTCACCGCAGCAGCTCTTTCTCTGCTAGGTGCACAGAATGGTCAGTGCTAGGTGCTGCAGGGTCCCTTTAATCTGTTTACAAACTACTGCAGCGACTGCAAGCTAGGTGAGAAAAAACTGATGGCATCAAGCATTATTGCAATCTCCTTTCAAAATGTGCACGCGCATTGACGTCACGAGTCTGTTGCTCCAGAGGAACGATACTCTGCATAAGCCATCGTGGTATGTTTGTGAGAGTGTATCGCATAAATGCACTCCATCTTCCCTCTCCCCCAATGGCGCGCAGGGCCAAGCTGAACCGGCACATGCGTCTGCACACGGGTGAGCGGCCGTACCAGTGCGAAGTGTGCGGCCGGGCGTTCACCCGCAAAGACCACCTGCAGAAGCACATGCCCACCCACGAAGGGGGCAGGGGGGCCACCATCCACCACCACAAGGATAACGGAGGAGGAGGGGGCAACGACCACTACTCCTCCTCTTCCTCCCCCTCCTCCTTCCTGGGCAACCTGCTGACCATCACCAGCCAACACCCGTACCGGTGCAAGCTCTGTGGCCGAGGGTTCATCCAGAAGCACCACTACGAGCGGCACGCCAAGACCCACGATGACCACTTCGTCGACTACTAGGCCTAGTGCGGTGGGGAGAGAGTTAGGCTGGGTGGAGCCTTTTCACTCTGTGGACACAATAGAATCAAGCGCTGACGGGACGAAGGACGAGGCAGACACACTATAAGTGCTAACGTTTAACAAAATGGTACGTTTCGGCAAGAAGACTTGCCTTCGCCAGGCTTGACGAAGGCAAGTCTTCTTGCCGAAACGTACCATTTTGTTGAAGGTTAGTGCTCATCCCACCTCTGCCTTGTCCTTCATCCCTTCACTGTGTTCATTGTGTACCAACATGGCCAAACCTTTTCCCCTCTTCACACAAGCTACTTGTTTGGTTGTGCGAGAGTTGTGGCAGAACTGTTTGCCTTGCTATGTTCCCCGAGTAACAACTGTCAGCATTCTTGTCCCCTGTGTCGTGGGGTTTGCAGCATAAGAGGCGAGTTCCAGGACGTGGTTTGGGTAGGATTTGTACTGCGACTTCACCGCTCCATCTGAATCGGCTATATGGGTCCACTTTGGATATTCAGTGTTATTTTAATTGGTTGTAGATTGTGTACAGCTTCAGAGTCTGTGGACGATTGAGTTGCAAATCAGCTTAAATTAATCTCTGGAAACAACACTGGCCTGCAACCTCCCATACAAGCGCATGTGTGAACTTCTCTTCACCCAATCGCAGTGGGTTGCAATTGCTCGAAAGGCCATTTGATTGATCATGACTGTTGACAGGATCACTGTTTTTTTTCTTACACATGTGAGTTTTAAATGATTCAGTTTGCACCTTTTTGTTCCAGCTTACACACACAGCCTGCGTCGTACTAGGTGTACGCGAGTTCTCACTTCGTTTTTGCTTTTTATAGTTTGGCACCGGCTACTTCGTGTTGTTATCATTGAAAGAAAAGAACAGTCACTTCAGTGCTAACTTCAGAAAGGTTGGAGCAACAAATACGCAAATACAGCTGTCATTCGTCTATATCAGTCGCAGTGCGCTGTGAATCGGAACAGCAGGAAGAGAGGTTTGGTGCACGATTCCACTCTCAACACGGTCATCTTTCGGGCTGATCGACATCTGTGAAAGAAGGAAGGGGGCGTGAGGGGTAAGCAGTGCTGAAAATGAAGTTAGTGAGCGGCGTGGGTGCTACAGCAAAGAGAAGACTTACAAACTGGTGCTGTTGTCGATCCCAGCCTCCGTCTGTGTAAGACTGTGTATATTGTACATTTCTTTGTTGTTTACTGCCCGAAAACGCATCGCAACATAATCGGTTGCTCATGTAACGTAACGAAGAATGTGACTGTAACCTTTGCACAGCTACCCTGCACACTCTTGCGTGGTTTGCGTGACACGACCCTGCCATTTAGTGGGACAGCACTGTGAATGGAAGCACCTTGAGCAATTGCTACGTTGACCGAATGTGTATTCGGCACTGTTACTGTATTTTTTAGTGCAATCGTGCTAGTCAACTGTGTACTTGTTTTTTGTTTTTTTTTTTCCTTTTCATTTTCGACGAAAGAGCACCACCAAGGGATTTTGCCGAGAGCAGTGCTGACTTGAGACAAAAATGCAGAAGGTATTTTAAAGCAAAACTGGAATATGCGCAGTATGGAAACTGTTTTTGGCAAACTGCTCGCGTTAATTGATCGCTGCTCGTTTTGATCACCGTGTCCCTGTGCGATCTTTCATTTGGTTTTTTGGAGCGTTTTTCTTTTTTTTTTCCAGAAATGCAGCACAGTTTCATGATTGCATTTTCCGACAAGAAGATATCCGAGATGTTTTTTTGGTTGTTGTTGTTGTTCTGGTCAGCTAAGTCTCTCTCTAAAAGTGCGGTTATGTGTTGGCAGTTGTGGGGATGTCATGATACAGTGGCTACAGCTTGTTTGTTTTGTGGATTTATCGTTGCAATACAGCTTGTAATTTAATGTACAGGCAGAAAAAAAGCAGCCTTTCCCTGACAGCTTAAGCCGTGTTGTTCCTGGGGTTAAGTCTCAGCGGTGCGACCGGATTGAATAGCCCCAGGAATGACTTAATCATGCACGTACAATCCTTCTTTTAATGGCTTTCCTGATGCTTGTAATCACTAAGGGTGAGGCAAAAAGAAATTGCTGACAATCTTTTGAGAGCAATGAAAGACGCAGGCTACTCCTTGGAGCCAAACTTTTGTACCGGCTTCAATGTTAAAAAAGGCGGCTGTGGCCCATTTTTGTAGGAGTCTCCTTGTATTTGAGAGCCTACATGAAACAGATGGGAGAGAAAAGTGCTTCGCTGCTGGAACAATCGTAAATTGTTAACGACGTCGAGAACGTAAACGGTTGCCACTTGATTTGTGTGGACAGTTTATGACAAATAACGATCTTCCAAAAACATCTTTCTCTGCATTTTGTTGTTGGGAAGGATTCTGTGTCGCCATGTTGCTGTGGATACTGATCTCAGTCGAGAACGTACAATCCTTCACTTGTGTGACAATCTTGTTGAATAATGGCCGACGTTTAACGGGCAATTTCAATCTTATGAGAGGTGTTTCTCTGCGAGTTGTGTTCTTGTGACCGGTTAGACTGGGAGGTTGCCAGTTTTATCTGGATCCTTTTTTTTTTTTTTAAGTGCAGAGCACTTTAGGGGCTCGCCTTGTCGTCGTAGCCCGCTCGCTGGACCCAAGTAGAGCCACACGGCATTCTGTCGTAGTGGCTGTCGTCACGGCGTAACCCAGAAGCTACAAAAGCCAAGCGGTTTATATATTCACAAGCATTCGAAACTCGTGATCTGCTGGCGCTTGTCATACATCTCCACGTTGTTTTAGTGCAAAGAAAATTGCCGGTACATTTGAGGCAAAATATACACGATTAACCGGCAGCGCTTGCGTTCATTTAGTTAGGAACGCTTGTTGGATTGGTTTTTACGATAGTTAGCAAAAAAAAAGTGGCAGTGCAACGCTGTCATGTGTGGGCGCAAAAGCAAGCAGAAAAAAAGAACAGAACTCCCGCTGGTGCAGTTTCAGGCAGGGGGCGCATGAGCACTTTGAAGGCGGGAAATTTGAATTGCATTGGGTGGTAGCAGTGAGCGCATAACGGCGCTACAGCCCATTATGGCGAATCAATGCTCTGCACTTCCGACAGCTTTCATGTTGAGTGGAACGGCTTTAATTTTTTTTTTTTTTTTCCCTTTCTGTGTATGCCTGTTTCGATGCAGGTACCACAAACACACCCCAGTACGTGAGTGTTTTTACTTTTGTTGTTTGTAATTTGCAGTTTTCTTTTCTTGTACAATCGTTGTGAGTAGTCCTGAAAATGGAAGTTTTCGAAGGCCTTAAATGTTCGCTTTTCATTTGTTGATATTTTGCACCATAGTGGTTGGTTGTATTATGCATATCTATAAACTTTTTTTGTTTTATTGTGCTTAATAAGCGATCCCTGTGTGTTTACTTTTGGGGTTGTGACAACTATGTAGTCATGTTTTGATGCGAGTGTTATGCGGGAATCACTTTGTTGTGTATAGACCCCACATTTTGTTGTGACTTGCAGAATCCCGCGTTGCTTTTTCTTTAGTTTTTGTGTGTGCCATATTTATTTATTGTTGCGTAGTGGACCTTGTGTGCAAAATACAAAACAATCAATCCAGCACAACAAACAGCAGGCCATGCATACGTCTCAGGCAACAGTTATCCAACACTATTCTCCAACTAAATTGCTTTTTGGAGATGTGTTGAAAAGAAAGCTTTGGAAGTCTACTTATCAGCTAATTCCCTCTCAATCAAGAGTACAAAAATTTCGAATTATTTTTGTCCATTCTTTGTGCCGGAATGACAAGGGTAGGCCGGTGTTCTCAAATTGAGATTCAAAACTTTATTTCCCACCCTTGAACTTCAAACTTTTTTTTTTTTTTTTTCATTCGGTCTCTTGTTAAACTTGTGCAGATACGACAAAGCCCCACCTGCATCTGTTGAATGATAGCCAAGGAAGCTGTGTTTCGGCGGCACCAAATCTGACAATCCTGTCTGCTAGTTGCTGCGCTGTGGATACAAACCAAACTTGCAGTGTTTATGCTCAACTTGGGGACAGAACCCTCCCGCGGCGAAAAGTTCCGCCAGTACAACAATTAACGGTGCTAACGCTTGCCACACTTCTCATGCCATGCTCGTGTGGAGCAGGTTGATGTGAGACTTTTCATTGAACCGGTTCCGTCTGCCTTGCTTCCACCACATTCTGAGCTCACCAGCTAAAGGGATCAGAGAGCTCAAAGAAAGAACATGTGCTCGCACGCTGTCAAGAATGCACGGCGTTTCTTTTGCTTGCCGCTAGTCAGTTCGGTTGCAATGTAAGCCCGTTTTAAAAGATTCTCTCCGTGTTGAAGCTGGTGAGAGGGAATTTATTCTAGGCAATACGCAGTGCGAACTCAATGGATGTGTTTCAGCCTATGCGAGTCTTTCCTCCTTGAAGACACTTGACATGTCCTTTTCCGCTAACAGAAAATGATATTGCGGGGGTGCTCTACTTTGCACTGTATGTGTTGTTCCCGTTCAGTTAATGTATATATGTGTAATGTTTAAGCAATCCAGGACTGCTGCTGTGTAGGAAGGTTTGCTCTTTTCAGCCTTGCAGAGTTTGCCTCAATTTGAAGGCATTGTGTAACCTGGACGTTGGCCGTATCACGTTGCCCTTGTTTCGATTGTTTGAGAATATTCTTGTCATCGCATGCCAAAGCCCAGATCAATGCCTAACAGGCTGTGAGAGTATTTACCCGAGAGATTTCTCTGATGCGACACCAGCGAAGCATTGTTGCTGTAATCGTGTACGATAGCCAGGATCTATCAAAGGCATGACGTTGATGTGGTCGGACGTCTATGGGACGTCTATGGGACTTGTAGTAAAATGGCCAGGGCATGTCTATGGGCGAATGTCTATTTGCCTGCGGTCAGATGTACATCACATCTGATCGCACACAACTCTGTTTGGTCGTTGATGGAAGAAAAAAAAAAGTGAAACCAAGCATGCGCGTCCTCTGTACAGTCGTGTGTTCACTGTTCCACGTCGGTCTATTCTGATGAGTGTTCAACTGAAAGAATGGATATGTCTGAAACTTGCTTCAAGTTTTGTGGACCATAGACACTGGAAAGCCCAAATGCATGGAGGCCCTCAAAACAGATCCACCATACTAATCAGCAGTTGCTTTCAGAAAGCAAGTGGTAGTTTAGTGTGCGTGTTTCCTGAATGGTCACTTCCTTAGTAAAAGTGAATTTTAAGTGCAGAGCACTTTAGGGGCTCGCCTTGTCGCCGTAGCTCGCTCGCTGGGCCCAAGTAGAGTCGCACGGCGTTCCGTCGTAGCGGCTGTCGTCGCGGCGTAACCCAGTGGCTTCGAAAGCCAGGTGGTTTATATAGTCATAACTGTTCGAAACTCGTGGACCGCTGGCGCTTGTCATACATCTCCTCGTTGTTTAGCACAAAGAAAACTATAGGTACATTTTAAGCAAAATACACGTAATTAACTGGCAGCACCCGCATTCATTTAGTTAGGAACGCTCGTTGGGTTGGTTTTTACAATAGTAAGCGAAAAAGCAAGCACAGAAAGAATAGAACTGCAACAAGAATAGAACTCCCGCTGTTGCAGTTTCAGGCAGGGGGTGCGTGAGCACTGCGTAGGCGGGAAATTTGAATTGCATTGGACAAACCTCCGTTCCATACATCAAGAGCGAAGTGAGACAGGGCGGCGACGAGCGTCATGGGTGGTAGCAGTGAGCTGATAGCGGCGCTACAGGCCATTATGGCGAATCACTGCTCTGCACTTCCGACAGCTTTAACATTAAATGGAACGGCTCTATAATTTTTTATCTTTGTCTAGGAATTTTGTCTTTTTTCTTAATTATGTTAATTGAAATTTGCATCACTCATGATGTGACTGCACAAACATGCTGAAACAGCTTTGCTGCGGTTATAACTATGCTTGATTTGAAAGATCGAGAGTAATTTAAAGGCACACATTCTGACCACCTTGAGATGCTACAAAGTACTGTTGCTACTTCTGCACATGGTGATGCAAGAATACATCAAACTGAAACAGAGAAAAAATAAGCAATTTTTCGTGTGATTTAGGAAGGACAAACTAGGCCTAGTGCACGCAAGTACTTGACTGGGCACTAAATCTGGTTGTTTGCTATAAAAGCAGCTGTTTATGCCGCTTTTCGACTGCGAAGCGAAAAATTTGTCTTGGGCATTTTGTGTATTTAGAGGCTGTGGAGAAAATTTTCAGCAGAGCCTCTGAGAGGCGTAGACAGGCAGCAACCGTCAGCATATGAGAATGCTTACAGCTGCCCGCACTTGGGCTTTCCAGAGGTTTGGTTTCACACCTTCTGAAGCATACCGCCCATTTGAAGTCTGTCCACTTGGAACGGAGTCGGTGGATGTATGAGTGAAAGCTGCTCAACCTGTGTTTTTCAGCCTTAATGTACTAGTGTAGTACCAGTGTGCCATCCTTGTTCAATGGGGGAACCCGCACGGAACCTGGGGGGGGGGAACCCATGTGTAACGTGTGTGCATTTTTGAGCGTATCTGTGGAAGCATTCGTCGTATCTGTTGTGCAAACTGTTGAAAATGTGGCATGAAGGCCCCCCTTGTCCATTCTGCCGGTTCAGTTTATTTTGCACTTGCTTTCATCGTAACTACCGTCGTTGACCAGCGTAGTTTTCATTTCGAGTTTCAGTTCTTGTTTGACTGAAATGCAGGACTTTGAGATGATGCTTGCTTTACATGTATTTTGCACCTTTATTTTCTAGCTTTTGTTTTGTGTGTGTTTGCAAAAAGCTGCAATGACGCATTGTAATCGGAGACGTGATGTGTATGTACAAATAGCAGTCGCGAACTTTTTTTTGGCAAGTGCAAACATTGTAGCTGTCACAGGCGGACGGAGAATATTTTGGCTGCTGCTTGCTTTGCCAATCATACAAAGCTTTATATCACTCGTTATTGCTTTGCAGAGATATTCTAGATTTTGCGCAGTTTTTCTAGTCCACCATAAGCTCCAACAAGCACCGTGCAATAGCATACAATGTCGGAGAATTTGAGTGCCTGTGGAAACCCTGGCAAAATTTGGTGTTAAACACCAAATTTTGGTGTTTGGGGCCATGCAGACAAAACACGAGTTTGTTTTATTCGAAAGATTCTATGTTTTACAGTGCCCCCAGCACTTGTCCGGAAGCAAACGATGCTTTATTAACCGAGAAATTAATCAACTCAAGTTAAAATTTTGATTCTCCCGCCAAATGGTGTGTTTTCGGGACGTTTGCAATGACATCATAGGAACCGCTCTGCAGCCGATTGGGGAGCCTTGTTTACCGTTAGTCAACCTAGATGGCATCACCGTACCGCAAAGGGCCGTTTTCAGCCTTTGCTTTGGTTTCGACCGTATTTGTATCTGGCTTGTTTTTGTTGAGGTAGAAATAATCGTTTCTTGAAACATGGTGTTCCCTTCACAAATAAGGTCACGTAAGACACCGTCACTTACGCCGTTTTGCCAGTGTCGTGTAAGACAACACCAAAGCGGTGGCTGGCTGTGCAGCGAAAACAAGCGTAGAGCGCGCAGTACCAACAGCTGTACACATCGATTTTTCTATGTTTTACGTGTACTTTTGTAACTCCCACTGTTTACCCCACCATTCTTACAGCTATAAAAAGAATGCGCCCTAAATTTAAGTGCAAATAGCTCATTCGCAAACCAATCGCAGAGCTGCCACATATGACATCATAGGTACTGTTGCGGTAAATTAGCTAGTGGGTCGCATGGCCATTCCCTTTCTTCCTAATTATATAGCTTATTTGAGCAAAGTTTACATTAAATGTGGTGTCAGTATGATTCTACCGCGGCAGTCTTTTGGATGAACCAAACGTGTTACGTCTGCATGGCCCCCCTAAAATTTCAGTGAAGTTATAAATGAGGGGAGACTCGAGTCTTCAACATAAAAAATTTCCAGATATTCAACTTTATGTTCTATGTACTCTTATTTAAACCTGCAAGCTTTAGCGAAAATGCTTGCAAAATATTATAGTACGTATTGTCATGGTTATTTACCCAGCTCTTGCGCTCTCAATGACTGTTCTTGCCTACTCCTCTAAACCTCTTTCCTTGTTTCTGAAAGCTAACTTGCGGTAAGACCATTTGCCCACAGTATCTGAACATGAAAGGGCCAGATTTGCACCTTTCTTGCTGCGTTCAAAACCTGCTCAATGGGATAGTGCGATAAAATACGGAGATGTAACACTTGTGGGCACAGGTACAGAGTATTCAGTTGATTTAAGGAAAATATTTGTACTTTATAACGTGAAATTTCATCCAGTCATCAATTTTGCTCCAAGAAAGCAAAAGTACAACTGTGGTATAAACCGTAGAACCCCGTTGATACGTTCTCGGTTCATACGATTTCCCGGTTAGTGCGCTCTCTATTGTGAACAATAAAAATTCCTTGTAGTACGTTTCTTACCGGATATTACATTTTCCTGGATAGTGCATTTTTCCCTCGTGTTTTTTTTTTATACATATTAACGAGGTTCTACTGTAATAGCATTCTCTGGTCCTTATAGAATGCAGACTTTTAAACAAAGCTATAGTGCTTGGTGCGTACGTAATTCGAAATTTGGGCAGAATGGTGTTTGGGCAGAAAGCATATGGAACTTCAGTTGTACGCTGCATAGGCAAAAACAGGCGTATCTGTTCTCAGCATGCCAAATGAGAGTGCGTTAAAATTTCGACTGTCTGGGTCAATCAAGTGACACAGATAGCTCAAAGATGATGATCTCCCCTCAGTACAGACAAGCATTTAATGCACCTGCCATAAATGGCAGTTTTGGCTGTGTTTTTCCTACTTGCTAGGTTTTTCTTTGCTCTCTTATATGCTGTAAAAAAAAACAGATGAACGTATCTGTGTCTGCTATGTCAGTACTGTGTGCGTTACAAGCCCCACTTGCCAAAGGTTATCAGCGTACCTGTTAAACTGCCGTCATGCAGAGTGTCTGCTTATTTTGTCATTATTTTTTACTTAAGTCGGGTGCACAACAGCACAGCATGTTGTATATGTACATATAGGGCAGAGAGATAATATAATGAGTAATATTTTGAAGGTCTTTGCACATGCCTGCTTCCAAACACGCGTGCAATCGTTTTTCGGCTATGTGTGGAGTGGTGGAATGCACCACGATTTTGGCAATCTCGCACGATGTGTGTCGTTTTCGTCTTTGTTTGAGTCTTTTTTTTACTCTGCACATTACTTGTAGGTAGTAAAGTGTGCTTCGCGTTAGAGAAGCACTCGGGTGTTGTTGTTCATGTTCAAGCAGTACTTATCGTGTGATATCTGTAACCCTTGTCACCGAGTGGACTCTGGCAAACGGTGTCGTCGTTTATCCATTTCAATTCCGAGTTCATCCGTACTCCTTTGCGCGTGCACTTGTAACGATGTGGAATGGTGTGACGCCGTAAGCTTTGATTGATGCCACGGCTTCAAACTTAAATCAGCCGAAAATTATTTCCCCTCACAATCCCCAGAGGGAACTGCCGAGGTTGAACTAATCATTCTTCGAGTGTGCACTTGTAGCGGAAGCCGGTTGAAGATTTCCGTGCTCAAAACAGACGTAGGCGCAAGCGAGGGCTTGCGTTGAACACCGGTGAGAGCGTTTTTAATTGTCCTGCACAGACAGCCAATCTGAGTGTTGTGTGTTAATATAAAAAAAAAGAAAATGGTGTGACTTTATATATATGCATATATTTTTTCTGTATTTATTGCAATAAACAATCACATTCATGCACGAATAAGGTGTTTGTGGTAATTTGTCTGTCGTGTGCACCATCGAGTTGCACAGACAAAAATGTCACTGAAAAAGAAAAAAAAACTCGCACTAGACCCTGTGAAGATGGATGACCAGCGAATATTTTTAGCACACAACATGGAGGTGACACCAAATTTAGGTGAAAAGTACGAAAAAATTTTATTGCTGTTGAGCTTTTATGGCGGTCATCCCTAAGAATTCCAAATACATAGATGCACACAGTTTCGGTTTGTCTCTCTTGACCTTGATCTATTGATATTTCATCTCTGTTGACCCATTATAATGATAACCAATCAACTCCAAGTGACGAGACATATAAGCTTGAGGTCCACATCATTTTTTGAATGGTGTGTGAGATTGGTGCCGACAGCATTATAATAGCACATACACCACAACGTTTCTGCAACACCGCATGCTTGCTTGCCTTATTAGGTGCACACTATGACATAAGCAGCGATATGCAATTGCTTTGGAGATAAGCTTGATTTTTGTAAGCATGGCTTTCCCTACATTGCGTTTTTCTGTGCGTGCCTATGGCATGAAATCCTGATTCGAGCCATCAAAGCTTTGCTTCAAAATGTTGTACGGTCGTGGCTCAAGGAGAATCTTTCATCGGTGAGGGTGCCGATGCAAATAACGACAGATGTGACATCACAAGTGGAAGGCAATCAGAGGTGACGTAATCTGTGACATCATGGTCCGAAGTGATACGACTTCCAGTGGCATCATCCCAAAATGTTGACGAAGTGCTGTGCAGTGAAACTAGCTGATTCTGTGGCATGTAAAGGGAAACTGAATTGAGCAGATAAGTTTCGTAAATATCACACACTTGTCACTTATTATCATGCACCACAATCAGCTTTTCTGGTCAATCATGTCTTGGTTGGGACATTCACTAAAGTGTCTACAATTAGATTTTAAGAAATATTTCTCCCGTACTGTACTGCCCGCTTAATGCTTAAATGCGTCTGTGCGTGAAATCGAAACTACACTGTCCGTAACTATCGATGGCACTTTGCCACACTTGCACCCTTGCAGCAGCTTATGCGTAAAAAAAAGTTTGCTTAGGGGAAAACTACAGCAAAAGAAAATCGCAGCTCTTGTATAAATGCGCTGTAAGGAAACGTGGTAAGACCACGCAGCTTTGTGGTGTGCACAATCTGATTCCTCAGAGGTACAGCCCTTAGCATCCTCTAGCCTCCTATAGTAGTTCGCTCACGAACAATACACTCATTCTCTTGGCATGCCACTGAAACCACTCGGTGCGGCGGCTTGGTTGTGCAGCACTGTCTTGTTCGCAATAGTAAGAGCAAGAGCATTCAGAATAAAAAATCGTCGGCGACCAGATAAGGTTTACAGGCTCTCAGACGCACTGTAACATATGCTGGCAGCATCTGGTATAAAGGCTATGTTTCATTTTCAGAGGCGCTCAAGTGTGCTTCCCGTCACTTGAACCGTTTTGCAGTGTGCACACAGTACAAATATAGTCGCGCATGTTTAACTGCTCCCTTTAGCACCTGTAGTGCAAATGGTGCATCACGTAAGTATTTGGGCACAAGATGAAGGAAGAATGCATTCCTGATAATTTGGCATGCTGTGCAAGCCGCCTTTCGTGTTTGCAGCAAATCTGTAGAGCAAGACATGTTTGACAGAAACGCACCTCTGATAATTTCAACCATCCATAGTATCATCCTACCAATTCCCTTTATGGAGGACAGGTTTAACGAGGGACATGGCTCTTAAAACAGCTTCCTTTAATCGTTAAGTAAACTCTGTGAAACTTGTCGGTGTTGCTGCATTTTTTCCCACTTATTTCAAATATCCCATTATTTTTTGAGTCAGTCAGTTAGTTAGCAAGATAATTAGAGATAATTAGCCATTTTTGGAGGAACAATGGACAAAAAGTGTTAGTTGTAAAACTGTAATCTTTATATTTTCCAATACTATGAACCCTGGTGAGTGAATGTTTTTTTTTATGCACTGCTTGGAACTAATTTTACTGCTCATTAAACTTTGGTGTTTGAAATGGGCATTCGAAATAGTTCCTTGCCACTGGTGCCACCAAGGTGTAATGAGCTGTAAAATTAGTTGAAGTGCAGTTCCACATAGTGGTTCCACATCGAGGGACATGTAAACAGACAGACGAAAACACTCCTTACAAGCGTTCCATCCTTCCACACACAGGTCGGTAGGCTCACTCACGAATTCTCTCACACACCCCCCACTCACCACTCACTCGCGAGTGGTGAGTGAGCCGTGGCGTAGTTTTGGGATGGGCGAGTGCGAGTGAGTGTGAGCACCACTCACAATGAGCTCCCTCACCACTCCCAAGTTCAAGCTCCACTCGTGGGGAGTCTCATTCACAACTCTTGAGTGCGGGTGCCACTCGCAGCGAGCCCCGCTCACCACTCACAAATGCAAGTGCACTCACCACTTGCAAGTGGTGAGCGCCACTTGCCACTCGCGAGTGCTGAGCGCTGCAAGTCACCTCTCACGAGTGGCAAATGCACTCGCGCGATTTACGGGGCTTACCGCGGTGAGAGCCATCCTTGCGCGTTGTAAAGTTGCTACATGTTCGTCGCAGGATCTGCTTGCTGTGATGGTTGTTAATTGCGTGATTGTCGTTTAGCTTCAGGAATATGTCATCACTGCACTCCTGCTATGGGGAACTGTGGAATGAACTCTCTGGTGGTGTGTTGATTTGGGAATACGATTTGAATGGTCTTCTGACGCCGTAATGCACCAATACTCTTCGTGTCATGTCTCATGGAGGGACTGTTAGCACATGCTTGTGCGAGTGGTGACGAGTGGTGAGCACGAGCGCGAGTGAGTGCGAGTGGTGAGAGCGAGTGGGGAGTCGAGTGTGCGGTATGAGTGGTGATGGTGAGTGGTGAACGTGAGCGTGAGTGAGTGCGAGTGGTCATGGCGAGAGGTGAACATGAGTGTGAGTGGTCACGGTGAGAGGTGAGCGTGAGTGCGAGTGAGTGCATGAGAAAAGAAATCCCAGCCATCTCCACTAACCTGAAACCTGGGGAGGGGCGAAGCATGCAGTGTGTTTGTGTATTCTTGGCACCTTGGCGTTTTTGCCAACGGAGATGAAACCATTGGGTGGTACAGTAAAGCCCGGTTATATCGAACAGCGCGGGGATTGTAAAATAGTTTGATATAGCAAAAATTCGATATAGAAAGTGAAGCAACAAAAAGCTTATATGAGAGCAATCTTGCCGACAGAGTCACGAACTAACACTGAGCTCTCACCACCCTGCAGTTCACTATTGATACGACACTTTCTCGGAAAGAAAACATTAATTTATTGGGGCGGAAGAACTGCATGAGTGTAGCCTGCTTGGAGTGCAACGCGTTGCTGGCGACTGCTTGCTCCACGGTATTAAACAGTCGACAAGCACAAGACCGCTGCCCTCAATGGCACTGCAGTATCGCCGTAGAAGGGCCCGGGCAGCGACGGCTTCGCTCGTGCGCGGAAGCGGCACGGAGTACACGGCGTCTTCGACAGAGCAGAGACAAGCATGGATACAAGCGAATAACGGTGAACCCAGCAAACCGAGCAAGTGCGGGCAGCGAGTGGCACGGACAGTGACACCGCAGCCTGCAGTGCCCAATGTGGCGCTTTCGGCTCCAACGGCATGCATGCGTGGAGCTGTTCCACTCTGCCACGGCTGGTTTGTACGCGCATGAGCTCGCGCGGGAGTCGCAAGCAAGGAGGTTAAAAAAAAAATTGGTCGCAAGCGACACCCACGCAACCGCTGCGCGCCGATGTATTGCGGGAAAGCCTGCCGCATTCCTAAGGAGAGGGAAAAATCCTGCGCGGGAGAGTTCGATATATCCATTGTGAGCAAAATCGCGTTTGATATAAAAAGTTTTAAATGCATGTAATTTTAACCAGAATTATACAAGGGTTCGATATAGGCAATAATTCGATATATCCGTGTACGATATAAGCGGGCTTTACTGTAGACTTATACAGCTTTGCTGTAAAAGTCTCATGTCTTTTAAGCACGAATCGCAATGCAGTGAACATGTGTCCCGGTGTTTTTTTAGTACGAGTTACGTTCTAGAACCAGGCGTAATTGAGTGTCCCGGTGTTTTAGTACCGTGACTACATGAGACGACGGTTACGACGACAACATGAGACGCCGACAGCCCGAGCCCCTAAGGGGCTTCGCCTGTAAAATATATTTTTCTGGGTGTGAGTGAGTGAGTGGCATCCAGTTTTGCCGAGGTATGTCCCAGGTTCCCTCTGCGCGCCTCACACACGCGCGCGCACACACGCACGCATGCACACGCACATATTCACGCGAAAGTGAAAGTGCACAAATCTGTGTTAAAATTGTGTGCCACAGCGAGCATGACGCACTACCTGACTGCGTTACGCATCGCCGCCGATTCCATACAGCTAGAATTAAAATATTTCGCGCGCACGTCGCTTTCGCGGTGTAATACAGTGCGCAGGCCAAACACACCCTAACGCGCGAACGAGCGGCAAATTCAAGCAGGACATTTTAGTTCCTTTATAGTTCTTAAATCGGCGACAAGAAAACAAGTTACTTCTGGCATCTGCTGCAGCAGATGGAGCGAATCCAAAACCGAAAGCAGGCCACGTGTGGAAACCATGAGCGTGCGAAGCCACACGAAAGCGAAGCCGGTCGCGTTCAGCTAGGATATCACGGCGGGTCACGAGGGATGTTTCTGGTGATCTGATCATTCGGAAATCGATCGGGTATACCACGTTCACGTACCGATGATAAGCCACGTGCATTACGCAACGGGATACGTGGAATATAATGCCAATCAAAATGCCGGTACGTCTCCAGACAGGTGGCGACATTTATCTGGGGCCCGCATGCGTCAAACAAAGGGCTATCGCACTGTGGCCCGCCTTCGCCGGTCGATACCGCGAAGACCCACAGGCGTTGTTACGAGTGCCCGACGTTCTACAGCGCCTGCGCGCGTCTCGATCTCGCCGCTGCGTGCCAGTGACCGCCTCCCATTCACCAGTTGATCGTCGGAGGGGCTGCGGGGGGCGCCGTTTTCGCTGGCGCCGTGAGCGAACATATGGACGAGTTCTGATCGAGCGCGCCGCTTCTCCGTGACTCGTTCTGCTGGCGTCGGCTCTGCGTCGCGACTGCACGGATCCTTATCTGAACGACAGCGCGGCCTGAACGTGTACGACACCATCGGGACGGCGGAAAATCGTCTTCGACGATGTCGCTGCTAACCAAAGATGAGGATGCGACGAGCGAGTCACTGCTGTCCAAGAAACGGCGCACTCTGAGAGGTAATCTCACGATCGTGGTTTTCGACGGCTTGTCGAGCGGTCTGTACGGAACGCGTCCGGCGCGCGCGAGAAGCGAGCCGCGATCAGCTGACGCGCGTGGTTCGTCGAGATCGAGCTCGCGGGCTGGTAAATGGCTCGACCGGCAGCGCGCGATGTTCCATATTGTCACCGGCTGCCGTTCGATTTTTACGATCGAACAGTCTGGGACGTGTCAGGTGTGTGCATCATTGATGATGGGAAGCAGCTAGCCTCTTCTGAAGTGCGGGATGACGGAGTTGTTTTGTTCTCTGTTCACTCCAGCTTCGAACAGATGGTAGCTTATTGAACGGTGCTCATTAGCGCACAGTTGGATACAACGGCTGGCATTGTGACTGAGGTTACTGTGGCATTATCCCCGAACAATACACGAATCCGTAAAATCGTTATCAAGCACGTAGGAAGCGCGCGGTTTTCAAATGCCGTCAGGTGATTGCGGGAAAGCTTCAGGGTATATAGAAGTAAAGCGCAATAAAAAACGCAAGAAGCGAACAAAATGAAGAGGACATCGTATCTGCAAAAGTAAATTCACTGAAGAATGTATCAACAGGAAGCACCTGTTAAAATGCAAGGCCATAACTTTGAAACTGTCCTAAAAAAAACTCGTAGTTATTATTTGATACACTCATTGTGAAACGGGGTGAAAATAACTACTCACATATGTAACTGAATTGCTATGTGAGCTAAAGTTTACATCGATTTGCTGGGGATTGCTGTAGAAAGCTGAAGTGAGCGTGTGAGTAAAACGTTTACTGGAGCCAAGTAAAAATAAATGGAAAAAGAAAAAGGCGAGTGGCTTTTACTCAGTTCAGAAAGCCGCTGCTGCTTGGGCCCTCAAGATCAAATGTTCCTAAACTTCAGGTTGCGAGCTGGTCGAACTGACAGGTCTTAGTGCGCTGACAGGTCGACTGTGTTGTCTGCAACCACATCACCTAAAAGCAGGCGACATGTCTTTGCACTTCTTTCCTTAACGCACTGTTGAAGCCTCTTCTAGAGCGCTGAATTAGTGAAAGATAGTGTAGATGATTGAGCCAATGCTTGAAGCTTTGCCGTAAAGTGGCATACCGGGTGTTCATTTGTAAAGCCAACTACGAGACTGCTGCAGTATGTGTGGGTCAGTGTTTTCCCAACTGTCAAAAGTTGTCCACATTCATATACGCACCTCACCGTGTTTCGGAATTTATCTCAGTATTGTTGGCCATTGTACAAGCTGACCCTTCATTGTCTATAAAACATTGCTTTGTAGACCAGCTGTGGAAATTAAGAATTGCCACTTCAATTGAGCTTCCGGCATTGCCCATTTACGTCTTCCATGGCTACATGCATTCGGCATGACCTTATATATTCTAAATTGCATAAACTTCATCACGTGCTCAAAGTGTCACAGCTTGTGGCACACGATGAGAATTCGACAACAGCAGCTGTTGGAGAGAAAGGACCTGTCATTTGGAAAGTGTGAAACTTGTTTGCTGGTTTCCCCATGTGCTGGGAAGCTGGCTGAATAACAACAGCAGACCGTCAAGTGGGACAGAGAAAAAAAGAGATGAACATTACGCTGTCGCAGTGCAAGCGTTTGCCTCCTTTTTTCTCTGTCCGCTCTGATTCACTGTTGTTTGCATTCCAACCATTGTGCATCGACAAGACCCAGTTTCAACTCGCCTCTAGAACATCAACCCATGCCTGCCCCCATCCCCCAACTTCCAGTGACATCCGCTCTTACTGGATATGACTTAGTGATTTGAAAGCAGACATCGTCTGCTATGTGAGTTTATGTGTGCAGACCGAGCAAGCCTACATCATCTGCGCAGCAGCAGTTTATGTTGTCTATTGTACGCTGCAGCGTAAAACTGCCAAGGCGAAATTTCTTGGTCATCATCGTCAACCGGCAACAACAGCGGTGGAGCTTCTGCTTTTATGAATGGTTGAGTAACAATGGCTTGATAATGTAGCAAGATGAAAAGATATGCCAATGTCAATCAACACCTGTGTAAACTACAATGTTCTATGCTGCGCAGGCATGTTGCACCTGCCTGGCGTCTGTGAAATTGTGGCGTTTTATTACGTGGGGGATCTCGTGTTGTTCTGTTTAGTCTCTCCATTTAACATTTGTTTGATAACATCATTTGTTCACTTGGGGGTATTTTTTGTAGTTTGCATTGCAACTCGGAGAAATTTTTGATTGCATAAGTCCCCAGAAATGAGGCACAGCTGTGGAGGTGTGTAATCAGAAGACATGTTGATAAAAACGTTCTGTGGGCATTAGACATTGTGCAGTTAGCTACCGTATTTACTCGCATAATGATCACACTCGCGTAATGATCGCACACCTGAAGTTCGTCCTGAAAATACGACTTTTTTTATTTCCCGCGCAATGATCGCACCCTGAACTTGCCGCAGCCATATGTCGTATGTGTGCCAAGTCTAGATGACGATGGTCGTGGTTACCTTAGTTTCCTCCTCTTTCAAAGTGGACATCGCTACATTATTGCCGCGGACTTGATGATATTAGCGATATCGGCAAGCATGAGTTCATTATTGGTGCGAAAGAAACTCACTAAATGCACATAATGTACTCACGAGACATAAAAAAACGTGCTCGGCTTGCTGCGTCGGCAGCTGTGTCTTGATGTCCCACACTGTGACAGCAGCAGCCACTTATTGGTCGACCTGTTCTCACCTCGCAGCAAACTCATTCCGGCGCGTTCCGTAATTTCGGCGTGTTCCATAATGAAAACACTGCATTTTGCGTCATTCGGTGGTAGGTGGAGTTTTTATTATGTTTTTATTTTTTATGTTTATTATGTTCATGAGACTTATCGTAAACATTTTGACCTGCAACTTGCGTTTTCTGCGCTTAAACTTTTTCGCGAAAAATTTACCTCCCGTAAGGAACGCACTCCTAAATTTGCATCATAGTTTTGGAAAAAAAAGTGTGATCATTACGCGAGTAAATACGGTATATTGTACTCGACAATACAAAGCCAATATTATATGTAATACTCTCGCAGCTGTCTTGAAATTTTCTGAAACATTGGCTTGACTCATTCCTTGCAGTGATCTCTTGTTTTTCTAGTGTTATCATATGCGATGCACAGAAGCATGACAATGCTGCTGTTCATGCTTTTCAACTGCATTTCCTGCTCGAGCTCGGGCAAAAAAAAAAAAAAAAAAAAGAACAACCTATTAAGAACTCACTATTTCACAGCTGGTGCGGTATCTCAGTATAAAAATAAGTAGGAAGAACTTTGTAAATCTTGGCTTTCACAAAGAAGTTGCAAACTGGAGGAAACTCTAAATTTTTGTTACCTTGTCTAATAGCGAGAGTTCTTCCAATGGATTTAGGCTGGCTAGCAGAGCGGGTCTACAGAGACTGCTCAGCAACGAGGTATTGACACCGAAAGGCATTTATGACCGGGCAAGCCAATCGGTAAAAACAGGGAACATACTTTGGGTCCCAGAGCAGGTCCTCTTGTGAAACAGCTAGATCAATTCCAAAGAAAACGCAGATATCATTATTCATTGCCAAAAAGAAAAAAAAATGTGTTGCATTAAAGATCATGTTGAATTTCAGTGCTGTACAAGAGTACGCAGGGAAGCATTGAAACCTTCCCAGTGTGCACACACAATAAGCCTGTAGTAACAAGCCCACCGGCCTTCAAACTTCACTGCACTCCATGCAACTGATATTATCCCTGTAGTTAATTTGTGCAGTAGTGTGTGTCAGTAGAGGGTAATGGGTAAAATAAAAAAAGCTGCATTAATTTTTTTTTTTTGCATTTTTGCATTTGAGAGATATTTTTTCTTCCATACAGGTAAATGTCATTGTTGTGTAGTGTCACAAATACAGTTACAAAAAACGAGGCTTTGAAGCACAGAAGCTGCGCAACACTGCGTAGTAGAAAGAGAAGTTGGCACACTAAAAGAGTGCATCACCCACACAGTCCTCAACTTCCTCTGCTCCCAGCAGGGAGTGGCCATTCGCATTAAAAATCACATTCGTGGCTACATGTAATTGGAGAGGACGGAAAGTGTCGCTATGAAAACGCATGCCGCGCAGCTCGCTGTGATGGCTCCGTTTCAAACATTTTTCTGTGCAACAACAAAAGAACTTTCCCAATTTTTTTTATATCCTTCAAAAAAAACATGTATCTACCTCTTGGTTATTCTTAAAAAACTGGACACCATTGCCCATATCAATTTTTTTTGCCCCCATTAACGGAAATTTTCGTAAAATTTCGATATTGACCATTTAATAACAAAATGATGCTGGCAGTCTTTGCTATTTAAATAACTGCAAATATATTCCACTGTCCTACAGGAAAAATCAAAGAAGTTTTGTTGCAGTGATTTGCTCCAAAGTTGACTAAAAAAATGGTCAAACTTCAACAGTTTTTCTGAAATTCGCGCCGTTGATTCAGGTGAAAAATTGGTTAGCTCAGCGTTTGTTTTAACAGCCGAGCTGCTGTTGCTGCCGTAATGTGTGCAGCCTCATCAGAAACCCCTGGGTCATAGTTACTTTTGCCATTTACCGTGCACGTGAGCGCGCATTTTACGAGGAGCGCCTGGCATTGTCCAGGCTTGCACGTGGCGCTCACAAAAGAATACAAAGAGAACAGTTCGCGTGCGTCTGCGCTTCAAGGGGGGAGCACAAGACAGCTTGCGCTACAGACGCCCAGTTCACGAAGCCAGTTGCCGTCTGTTCTAGCACGTTTTGATGCATTCCACTTTGGGAGAAATGTGAAAGCCTGCAGACAAAACGATCCGGGCCCGCCAGTCATGCATGAGGAAGACGACAATATAGATGGATATGACGATGACTACTACTACCACAGTGAAAAGCGACGACGGAACATGCAAATAAACAATTCAAACCTAATGCAATGCGTTGTGGTGTGTCCTTCAATGCTTACATAGAAAGAAATCCTCCACCTTCACTGTGGTTCAAGCCTTTTGCAACTTAGTGCAAGCTTTGCCAATTTTTTTTATTATGTAGCTTGTAATTACGTCTATTTACTTGCTTAGCCTAATTATCATGACAGGCAACGGCTTCTGAGCAATAAATTTAGAAAGCATCACTTTTTATGCCTTTCACAGATCTTGGGAGGCTGCCGTAAGGGCGAAAAAACTTTCCCAGCTGAAAAGTAATTTTCAGATTAGTACTTCTCGACTCATCTTAGCTGAAATAAATTTTTGAAGCATATCTGGAAGGTTGTAAAATGGTTTGGTCTCTCTTGGCATGTAGTCACCCATCATGCCTCCACTGTTTGAACACCTGGAAGAAAGGGCTAAGGTCAGGCGAAATCGGGCAGGGAAGCTTCTGAACACCACCAAAAGTGGAAGGCAATCTGAGTGACCCTGCTTTCAGAGCTTGAGCTGTCATGGTGTTTGTTAAACATTTGTTGTTTTAAGTATGTTTTGATGGAAAGGTTTAATGAGGACATCTTGGATAGATTTTTCGCATCATTTGGCTAGTAGGTGATCAAAATGATTGTTCTTCCTATGTCTACATTTCTCCAATTCTATAAGACGGCATGCATATATGCAGTCTAGTGAAGCCTCCGAAATTGGGCAACAGCAGTGTTGAAATGTCGGATGGTGCATTCCTTTTGAAACTAAGTGATTTCACCGCAGCATTTTTCAAAGATGAGAAAAACAAAAATATGGTTGAAGCATAAAGCAGAAGCTCGACAGGGCTAATCTTAAAGGAAGTTGGAAATCAGAGTGGGTGTCCTAGGAGGAGCACTGGTGCAGGGGTGTGAAGCGGCGCTCAAAATGGCAGGGGGCAGTGCACATCGCTTTGCATCCTTGGGCAAGTGCTGCTCCTAGACACCCACTCTGATTTTAACCCTTTTTCCGCCTCTCCAAGTGACGCCCCAATTCAACAATACATGCATTTGCATGCCAGTACATGCATTTGCACCTCCATATACAAGGGAAGCGTTTTACATAGTTATCTGAGCTTTGAAACTTCCTGTCATGTCAGTACTCCTTTTAAAAGGACGCTCCTCTTTTAGAGAATTCGGCCCCTGAGTAACAGAGTGGCTACAGAGAGACAGGCCTAGAAGAAGGGAACAACTGTTGACTCAGGGGAAGGGTTGAACTCAAAAGATTTGGAGGCAAAGAACAGAGTTGAGCAGGGCAGGACAGGAGTGGTTGGAGGTCGATGGGAGAGGCCTTTGTCGATGTCTGTGGACTTGGAGATGATGATGATGGTGGGGGGGTGGTGGTGCTGATGATGATGTTGTGGCAAACAACTTACAGCAGGTGGCTGTGATGGTATTGTGATGATAATGATGGAGCAAACTGAACTTACAGTGGGGGGTGACAGTTTTGGTGGTGACACTGATTGCAGGAATCTGGATGATGATGATGATGACAGGTGTAATGGTGGTGGTGATGATGGGGCAAACTGAACTTGTGGCAGGCATTGACAGTTTTGGTGATGACACAAACTCGCAGGGATCTAGATGATGATGATGATAGGGATGATGGGGGCTCAAACTGAACTTGTAGTAGCGGGTGGTGACAGTTGGGGTGGTGGCGCGAACCCGCAGGGATCTACGATGGCGTGCGGACGCGGCACGTGCTGGCCCTCATGGGGTTCCTGGGCTTTGTCAACGTGTATGCCCTGCGGGTGAACCTGAGCGTGGCCCTGGTGGCCATGGTGAACCACACCGCCATCCTCTCCAACAACACGCCCACCTCGGGGGAGGAGTGCCGGGCCGACTTCGCCAACGGCACCAGGGAGAAGATGCAGGTGGGTGTGTGTGTGAATGGGTTGCGTAGTGCATTAGCCGTGTTCTCCTTCAGTGATTCCGCATTACACTGTTGAAGCTGTGAGGCACGCTGCTTCCCACGTCCTACTCCTAGACCCTGCATCCTAGGTTGCGAATACAACTCCTTTGTTAAGGAAACAAACTCTATTTACATTATTTGTTCCTGATCGTTCTCTTCCAGCAACATCTGCACTCACCTCTTTGTCCTCTAGGGAGTAAAGTTTTAACATCCCACTGAGTAGAATGCTGGCAATACAGGAGTGTAGAGGAATATGGTGTATGAGTGCAACCACTCCCCCGTTGGTCGTTGCGAGCACCTGCTCTCATCTCATTGGCTGGTTTTAACTGTAGCCTCATCAGTGCTGCATGGAGTTAGTCAAAGAACATATAGAGTACGCAGTTTACTTTCATGATAATGGAGACCAGCGAGATGAGAGCTATGACTGCAGCAAAGGTGTCTAGGTACTTCTCTAATACGTTTGTTCTGTAGCATTCTATTTCCACAACACGAAGAATCATGCAAGCAAACTTTCTATCCTTGCTGTTTTGTTCAAGAACAGCACAATTATGGTTTTGTTTGGTGGTGTAACATATGAATCCAGTAACTTCGTGCAAACAATCATTATTTTTTCTTGTGCCTTTGACAATGATCCCTATGTCTTTGGTTATGCTACATTCCATCTGGTGCATCCAAACTTCTGAGGGATTTTTTTTGTCACAGCAATTTCAAAAGGACACTAATGTGAATTTGTTTATTTTTTATCTGTGGCTGCATTGGGGAGTTGATCCCAAGGCAGGACAGAAAATGCAGTGCGCCATAGTGGCCACCAACCACACCAGCTACTGTTATTACATCACGCTAGTTTTTAGCATGGTTTTATGCCATCTCGGCCTTCTCACCATTTTGTGCAAACATAAAAACACTGCAGAGGCCGGCGGAGGCATTGATTTGACAACCCGGCCACCAAAGCTGCTATGCTTGAAGGCGTTAGGCTTTCAGTTAGGGAGTCAGCTCTTGATGAATGCTTTCAATAAAGGCGCAGATGGTAACTTCTGTTGCAACTCGCAGTTATATTATCTGCCTCTTTCCCACATGTGGAACTTTTCTTTTCGCTATGAGTGCCATTCTGGCAAGTGGTGACACCTGTAGCAGTGGTTGCATGCATTGCTTTGTGATTGCTGCTAGCTCCTTGCCAGTTGCTTGCCAAGCCAGACGTGTGAAATGGCGTCATGTGTCTCTGCCGAATGTTGGAGAATCTCAGCCATGCCTGCTAGTTTTCCCTACCACAGGGGGACGTCACGCTGATGTCTCTGATGCGCACTGCTCCTCGAACTATTCTGTCGGCACGATCAACGAGATCAAATTAAAATATAGGCCTCTTTGTTTGTCATTTTATTTGCCTCTATCATTTGTCCCATGGAATTTTTATGGCAAGAGCAGTTTTGAACTGCCGAGTAACTGCTCAGAGCTGCTCAGTACTGGCAAATAAAAGAGACCATATGTTACACGTGTCACAGATTGTTTATGCAAGGATTAGGCGAGAGAAAGGGCACTTTCAAGCCCAATTTTTTCTCAAGAAAACCCGCATAAACCAGCAACCCAGAGCTTGGCCTATGCATTCCAGACTTTTGTCTTGTAAATCACTTACTCCATGCTTACCACTCTCGTCAGCGTCCCCTCTAGTGGAACTTTGGAACTGTCCTGGATATTTCACTTCTCACGAGCTTCCTGTATGCACTTGACACAAATTCACGCAGCAGAAGAACATTTGTCTTCTTTTACATGATATCGGGCCCCTGGAATCTTTTTCTTCTTCCCAGGACGGCACGTTTGTGTGGAACGAGTACGAGCAGGGCATCATCCTGGGCGCCTTCTTCTACGGCTACGTGGTCACCCAGATCCCGGGTGGCCGGCTGGCCGAGCGCTTTGGGGCCAAGTGGCTCTACGGCGTGGGCGTCCTGTTCACCGCCCTGCTCACCCTGCTCACCCCGGCTGCCGCCTCGTGGAGCATCTACGCCTTCATCGTCCTCCGAGTCATGATGGGGCTCGGGGAGGTGGGTGTCGCCTGCCTGCTTCTCAAGGCCTTCTACTACGTAATAGGACGTGACTATACTCAGAGATTTTTCAGGGCTTCATGCACCAAAGCTAAACCTGGGCTATGAGGTGTACCATAGTGGAGGGCTCGGATTAATCTCCACCGCCTGGGGATCTTTCGCATGCGCCTCAGTCGGAGAAGCAGCAACCGAGCCTGGGACTAACTTGCATCCTTGGGCTCGGCAGCGCAACACCTTAGCCACTCAGCCTCCAAAACCCGACTAGCTCAAGTTTCTGCTTTAACTGCCTTTCTTGCTACACAGCCTGCATGATCATGAGTTGTATGGCACTTGTAGTGGGGATAGCTTGTGAACTCCATGAACACTGCAGTGTACTCATGTTGCACTCCTTTTTGTGTCCCGTTGCAAAGTCCGGTTTTTGTGGCACCCAGGCAACTGAAATTGCATAAATTTGCTCTGTGTGATAAGCGTATGCATCTCCTTGACTGTTTTCTGAAAGCTTTTCAATGAGGAGAATTTACAAAAGGGTTGTGAAGGCAATGTTTTTTTTCTCGCAAAGTTCTTTTGGAGCAGGCCAGCCAGTAGAACTACCAGAGAGCAGCCAGCATTTTCGGTATGGAGACTAATCAGTGCAACACCTTCCACATCACATTCCAAAATCGTGCATTTGTGCTAATTATTAGGTAGAATTTATTCGCACAACATGCCTTGTGATGAAAGGCTCTCTCCATCTCTCTGCGTGCCTTCACATTAAAGCACCTTCATGAAGCTTGCGTCTTATCATGTAACATTTCGCTCATTTGTCCAATGTACCTCTCAGGACTGGAGCCATTTTACTCTGATTTTGCCATGACTAGCAGCCCAAATCAGTTTCACTTGTTTGTGTAATATAGTTTATTAGGTATTTTTGTAGTGTGTATCATACATTGCCGTTTGCAAATTCTATTTATTTAGTGTATGTTGTTCGCTCATTGGATTACTTTTCGCACTGCATGCTAAAAAAAGAATCAAGAAATTGAAATATTGTCCAAATTCAAAATCATCTGGCAGCGCTTCTTACCTTGCAACTGTAAGATTAACGTTGCATTTGCGTCTTTTTGGCTGTCTTTTTCTGGGGTGATATACATTTACATTACACTTTTGCGCTGCACATTTGTAAGTTTTTTGTTGTTTTTTACCTACTACCCTCTTCAGTGCATTTGCTTTCAGATTTTCAAAACAAAAAAAGATGCAAAACAACACCGATGAGTTGTGCTAAAGGAGCCATGAAGACGAAATACAAGCTGGGTTTATTAGAAAGACTGCTTAGTCCCGATAACAATGACACCAACATCATCGCAATCTTCGAACAAATAACGGAGATATGAAGAAAACGTGTGAAGCAGTTGCGACCCCCTCGCCAATTTCCTGCAACTTTTCTATGACGTCACGGAGCCTTGTTTGTGCGATTGGCGGCCGCCTAACTGACCTGTCGCGACGACACATGACTGGACGTCTGTAATGGGCCTCTAGTTCCATTTGACTGCATCACTTAGAATGCTAACGTGCAGTTAACGCATTGAAAGTTATGTTTTATTGTTGGCCCGTATGACGTCATTCTTGCTCATAACACATCACTGTGGCGCAAAATTTGGAAGTTTTTAAATACTTCTTGCTTTTTTTTTTGTTAAAAAACATCTTTTGTGGCTCTAATGGAGCTGAGTGAGAGACTGAATCCTAGTTCTTTCAAATTAAACGAAGCTGTATTTTCTCTTCATGGCTCCTTTAAGGGGGGACACTGGTCTTAAAACAGCTTTTAATTTTCAATTAAGCTCTGCGAAACTTGCCAGACTTGCTACATTTTTCCCACTGATTTGAAATATGCCATTATTTTTTCAGCTGGTCAATTAGTTGGAAAGATAATTAGAGATAATTGACCATTTTTGGTCAGACAATAGACAAAACAGTGTTGGTCGTAAAACTGTCATCTTTATATTTTCCAATACTATGAACCCTGGTGAATGCAATAATCGAAGCGGTTTTTTGATGCACCGCTTGAAACTAATTTTGCAGCTCATTAAACTTCGGTGGCACCAGTGGCAAGGAAACATTTCAAATGCCTGTTTCAAACACCAGAGTTTAATGAGCTTTAAAAGTAGTTCCAAGCGATGCATCAAAAAAACTATTTTGATTATTGCATTCACCAGGGTTCATAGTATTGGAAAATATAAACTTGGCAGTTTCATGACCAACACTGTTTTGTGTATTGTTTGACCAAAAGTGAACAATTATCTCCAACTGTCTTGGGAACTAATTGACCAAGTGAAAAAATAACGGCATATTTACATCAGCGGGAAAAAAGCAGCGAGACTGTCAAGTTCCACAAAGTTACTTGAAAATTAAAAGAAGTTGTTTTAATAAGACCAGTGTCCCTCCCCCCTTAATGCTCTAATTCAGTTTGCTCTCGGTTCAGAATCCACCAACGTCGTGTCGCCCTTTGTGAAGTCTGCTTTCCTTCACTATGGGTGGGCTGTACAGTGAAGCAATCTTTGGAGACTTGCCCGTAATTGCCTTCAGCACTGCACGGTGGATGATGTAGAAGCCAGCTAATCATCCCTGTCTGATAGTTGTCAATGCAACATCCATATATGTACATATCCGCCCCTTCTCCACCGAGAACAGGGGGTGACCTTCCCGGCCATGCACGCCATGATAGCTCGGTGGCTGCCGAAGGACGAGCGCAGCCTGCTGTCCACCATCATCTACTCGGGCGGCCAGATCGGCACCGTGGTGGCCATGCCCGTCTCGGGCATGCTCTGCGACTCCACCTTCCTGGGAGGCTGGCCCGCCGCCTTCTATGTCTTCGGTAGGGGCTTTATCCTTGCATGCCAGGGGAGGGTTTCCTCAGGTCGGGTTTCACCAAAGAATTCGGGTAGTGTGAAGAGTTGGCCTTCTTGCAGTCTTGTCCAGCAAGCTCCATAAGCTCCGGCCGTGTCTACCAAGCCTCAAAAAAGGAGTTGGCGTGAGTTGAAAGGGAAGTTTTGGGAGCTGGGGGTCACATTCATTCATTGTACAATGATTTCAGCTATGATCACCAACAGCGTGCCGTAGTTGCCAGCATAGTTGACTCAATAGTTGCCTCCTTAGTTGCCACCACAGCTTAGATACAAATGCTTTGAGGGGGAGCCATTGTGTGCAGTGGGTAAGGGGAGGGGGAGTCTGACCGATTGTAGCTTGCAAGTGACATTCAGCAAGCCAATGGAGAACATTAACATTGCCCATCCCCTTTAATAACATTAATTAAACAGCTGCCCTGGCTGTGACACGATTGCATGTTCCCAGTATCTTGCTGGAACACTGCCTGTTCTGGCAGGTCTCAGCTGCAACAATGCACAGTGCAATCAGGTTTTTGTCGCTAAAGTACCCAGTAGTGGTGGCCTCTTTTTTTTTTTTTAACCACATAAATATTGCCGCGAACCATGTATGGGTTTGTTTATTTATTGTTTGTTTTTACTGCCGGGCCACGCCTGGCTGTGTTATCTGCGTTCCAAACGAAGCGCGTCTTCCATTCTTTACTTTCATGCTGCACGGGCTATCACATTCAGATAAGCAGACTGTTTCGCGCTAACGTCACTAGCCCAGAATAATCTTCTGTGATCTACAATGTTCTGGGTGGGAATCGACGTTTCCAGAAACACTTGCGCTGAAAGATAAAAGCCTGCAGAGCAGACGCCACGGCATTCATTCGACGACACTCGCCTGTGCTAGTCACTTTGTTGACCGCTGCTTCGCCGCCTCTGTATTCTTTTGAGTTGTTAGGGGAGCACAAGTTCGCTCCAATAAACTTGTTTCTCCTTCAAGACAACTGCGTCGTCCTTGGCTTCATGACAATATGCATAATAAGTGCACACCATCGCGTAAAAGCTCGCAATTAAACTACTTGATGGGGAATAGAGAAGTTTCCGAACTGTCTGGGATTACCGATTTCAGACATTCCCGGGACATCTCAGAAATGTGTGCGATGGATCAGGATGCATTATTTTCCTTGCATGTGTGTGCATTCTAGCATTTTCATGGAACAGCTGGTTAGTCTTTTCGCATATTTGTGCAAGAATGGCTATATACTGGCATTTCAAATAGTAGTAATGCCTTCAGTGTATGTGATGGCACTGTTGGGACATCCATGCATGACCAAACCCAATTTTGCACATCCCAAGTGCTTCCAAAGGGTTAACGCAAATCTACACTTGAGTGCTCACCACCTCTCTGTCAGTCAACAAAGAGAAGAGGGATGCCCGCGCTATGATCCAGCATTTCGTAAGACATTCGTTGCCATTGGAAAAGGTCGTGACATTTCATCCTTGTTTTTCTAATTTCGCAGTGATAAAACAGTGGTGTCACTGTTAGCTGTCTGTAAATAAGACCAGCGGCTCATTCAACACCCAAAATGAAAACACGCCTGCCAGTATACTGGTGATCAAGCCTACGCTCCGTTGCTTGCTACTGGGTCATCATCACCCCTTGGTCTAGGCTCCCTGCCCTAATAGGTAGATATACTAGCGCATGCATGTGCACAGTGAATCTTGGTTGAATTGTCAGTTGGAAACTGTGGTTACAAACCAGTGTTAACGACATTGCAAAGCAGGTGGCCATAGTTAACCGGACAGCTTGCCTTGCCCTGTGATGTCACCGCTGCTGGTATGCAAATTTCAAATTACTCTAGATTGCAGTTTTGAGGCAATCATAGTTCACTGTCTCCCGCCCATCGGGTCGCAAGCAAGACAGAAAACCAAGCATTTTGCTATCTATGCACAAGCAAGATTCAGCTGTTGACTTTTTCTCATGTGAAATGTTTTCGTATATCTTTTTTTGTAAATAAAGAAGGGCACCGCATTCAAATTAAAGTTTTCTCAGCAGCTTGAATTAGAAGAGAAGTGGAATTCATGATATGAAAAGTTAAAATGGTAGCAAATTAACTCGCACTAATGCTGGGTGTTCTTTGTCTTTGTGGACCTTGGCCTTGGCCTCTACCGAGCACCTTGCAAAGCAGGGGTTCTGCTAAGACCTGGCAAAGCCGCGATTGGTTGTCACACAAAGCAAGCTTCTGTATGTTTTTATGTTGTACTGTTATGGCTTCGTCAACATCTGAAGTTCCCTGGTGCACAAACCCACTTGTAGGACTCACTCTTATAAAAGTCTTTTATACTGCAGCACTGGTGAATTTCTTGGCTGAAATCCTCTCGAAAAAAGCTCTACCGTCTATTCCTAAAAAAAAAATTGAGAGAAGCGCGAAAATTTCTAAACATCAAAACTGCGTCAAAAGTGCATCAGAACCTTCGCTAAAAGTGTGCCCAACCTTCACTGACTGTGCGTTCAATCGATTGTGAAACCTTCAAAGACCCAAATCGCAAAGAACGAACCTCTGCGACGATTTTTCGCACACTACATAAACGCATCTACGAACGATCTAAATGTATAACAATACGTGGGTTATGAGAGAAAGATTGTACTCCTTATTCATGATCAATGCATATATTGTCTTATCCAGAATCGTCCCTTTCTTGCAATTTACGAGTAACAGTTTTGCCATAATGGAAGCCCAGTTTCACGCATGTGCCGCGTGTCAGAGATTTTATCTGAGCTTTTTGCTCGACCAACCGATCTATGGGGAAATGCGTTAGTTTTTTTAAAGCACGCCATTGGTCCCACAAGGAAGCTTTTGCTTTTAAAACTTGTTTTAGGTTCGCATTCAGCCCCTACACGAGTTTTCTAACGTAGTTGGCTTTCCCTCATTACTCCCATGCTTGCAATGAAGCACTCTTTACAGGCCTTTTTGGCATACACATTGTAAAACCCTGACATATATGTCATTAGCAACGGTCGCTGTAAGCATTTTAGTATGTGTTATTGGATGATAATTATGACGATGTGGTTGCTACCAACAATGATAGTGCATTGCATTTCCAGCAAAAGGTTTTGCTAGGCTGTCTTCAAGGTGCTGTAACTGAGTCGAGGAATGGCCAGTCCTGATATTCTAAGCGATGCGGCACATAGGTAATGTCTACAAGGTCTACAAAGGGAACAGACAGGCCTCACAGTAACGCAGGAATACTTGTTGGCAGGGTCTTTTTCCCCAAATGATGCAACACCAACTTTTAACGTGCACAAATGTGGACTGTTCACTCGTTTGTCACCAAGTTGTAAGGTTGCTCTTGAATGCAGCAGCTGGTGAGCATAGATGCAAGCATAAGGTACAAGACTCTCGGCATGCAGAGGTCTTGGTATCTGCCAAGGGAAGCCTAGTTATGGCATGATTTGGGTTGATCTTTGTGAAGCATGACACACTAGCTGGTACTTGTAAGCTTGTAAGAGAAACCTGCAGTCCTGAGGAGGCGCAACAAGTGCTCTACTGGCGTGCAACGAGCGCTTTTTCTTATCTCTAGTCTTTACATGTTCATTGATTGATTTATTGATGGATTGATTGTAAGGTTTAATGCGCTCACGCAACACAGGCGATGAGGCGCGCCATAGTAGAGGGCTCCTATGGATTAATTTTGACCACCTGGGGATCTTTAACATGCGCCGAAATCTCGAACACACGAACGTTTTCGCCTCCATTCAAAAAGCGGCAGCTGCGGCCAGGAATTGAATCCACGTCCTTGTGCTCAGTAGTGCAACGCCTTAGCCACTGAGCCATCCCGGCTGCGGCGGCCGCTTTACTGATGGAGGCGAAAAGCAAAAGCGCCCGTGTGTACGAGATTTCGGCGCACGTTAAAGATCCTCAGGTGGTCAAAATTAAACCGGAGCCCTCCACTACGGCGCGCCTCATCGCCTGCGTTGCGTCGGCGCGTTAAACCCTACAATCAATCAATCAATTAGCCACTGAGCCACCGCGGCGGGTTACATGTTCATTGACTTTCACGTCTCTTCCCCTGTGGCGCCTTCCCTTCTTCTCCTCCTGACAGGCCTGATTGGGGTGGTGTGGTTTGTGTTCTGGGCCCTGCTGGTGTACAACACCCCCCAGGAGCACCCGCGCATCAGCGATGAGGAGCGCATCTACATCGAGACCAACCAGGGCGAGGAGCAGACCCGGGAGGTGGGTGCGAGTCGGTTGGTACTGAACGACACCAGTGTATGATTTTATGCACCATGCTCTGGCTGCTTTTTTTTTTTTTTTTTCCACTTTTTATTCTCTTTCGTGCAACGCCTTGAATGCTTTCAACCTCCCTCACCTTCGCCTGTAATATCTTCGTCACCATAGGCATTCTATTGCGTCGTATTTGCTTCCGTGTAAAGTCGATAACATCCATCTCCAATTTGGGGTGTTGACCGCTCGTGGGTCCTGTGAAGGCCATTTGCTTGGCAGCGCAGTTGAAAAGCTTGTTACACTCATGTGCCATCGGCGTATGTTTGGCATCCACGCCAAAGTAATGTTGTGCTTCGAGGTTTGAAGTTGCCTCTATCCCCAAGGCTACCTTCCATTTAAAAACTGCAGTGTACTGGTAGCACTACTTGGTGGCAGCTACTATGTGCAAACACAGCTACTGCTTCTCAAGGTCACACGTGAAGCGATGAAAGCTGTATGCACACTGTTTAAACAAGCAAAATGGAGCCTGCTAATGTGCAAGCTACAGGCGTGTGGCCATTAGGTGCATTTTAAGTGCCTAGCGGATGCTGGCAAGCCGCATTCTCGAATCTAAGCCAACCCCCAACTTTCGTAAACGATTTTTTTTTTAAAGAAATAGGACTGGCCTGGATTTTAAAAAATACGATATGAAAGTTTTGTTTTAGTGGGCCTCTTAAAAAGAGTGTGTTCGCATCTATATTTTCAAAGTCATCTGAGGTTTAAAATTACTTTTTGTATGGGCAATACTTCTTTGTTGTGCAGGTAATTTTGTAAAGCATAAAACTGAACCTCTTCTTCTCGGAATTGTGTCTCATGGGTTTCTTATGGTGCAACAAGCTCACTCACAAGTGCACTCACTCACCACTCATAAGTGAGCGCTGAGTGAGCCTCACCACTGTTTTGTGCTGGTGAGCGTGAGTGGTGGCATAGGGGAGAGAGGCCCCAACTGTCACTGAGTGAAACAAGCGAACAAGCCTCTAAATAGGGAGCATGAGTGCAAGTGAATGTTGAAAAATATTTTTTTTGAGCGAGCATGTTTCATGAGGTGTGTTATAACTGTAGCAATTACTTTTAATCTTTTGAGGTTTCAAAAGGATAATGCCTTCCATTGTATCCTCATTTGTGTGGTGTGTGTGTAGTGTTGAACATTCTGTATTCCTTGAAAAATCACTGTGCGTGTATACCTCCCAAAAGTCACCCGTAGTTATCCCTGAAACCTAGTTGTACCCGGGGTTATAATATATGGTGGGGCCTGTGCAGAAGCTGCCCATCCCGTGGCGGGCGGTGCTGACGTCGGTGCCCTTCTGGGCGCTGATGGTGACCCACTTTGGCCAGAACTGGGGCTTCTACACCCTGCTCACCGAGCTGCCCAGCTACCTCAAGAACATCCTGCACTTCGACATCAAGAAGGTATGCGTGCTTACCCGTTTGTGTGTGTGCACCTGACAAGGAACGTGTAATTGTTAAAGGAAGAGGCCATGAAGACAGAACACAGCTTTTTGCAGTTAGAAAGAACTAGCCTTTGATAACTCCCTCTGCTACATTACAGCCACAGAAAATGTTTTTTGACTGAAAAAAAAGCAAGAAAAATAAAAAACAATAAAATTTACCGCTGCAATGATGCAATATTGGCAGGAGTGAAGTAATAAGTGCCGGCACTATAAACATAGTTATCATTGTGATAATTACACGTTAGCGTTCAAGTGATACGACCAAACGGAACTAGAAGTCTCTCTACAAACGCTCAGTCATGTTTCTTGACGGTGGATTAGGTAGGTGGCCGCCTGTCGCAGCATTGTGTGACATCATAAGAGAAATTGCCGGAAGGTTGGTGGGGAGTCCCCGCTGCTTCCTCTGTTTTCCTAAATATCTCGGTTGTTTGTTTGAAGTTTGCGATAGAGTTGGTATCACTGTCACCGGTACAAAGCAGTCTTTTTTGGTTGAACCAAACTTGTACTTTGTGATAATGGCCCCTTTAAAAGTTGTGTGCATCCTTTGCCACTGCTTCTTGCAGAATGGTTTTGCTTCGGCACTGCCCTACCTTATCGGAACGTTCTCCAGCTGGGGTGCTGGATTTCTGGCGGACCACGTGCGTCGGAAGGACCTCTTCTCGACCAGCATTATTAGGAAGTTCTTCAACTCCGTCTGTGAGTCCACATTTCCTGCAAGGGATATTTTCCCTTTTTTTTGGTTGTAACGGCAGAATCCAACTGTAGCTTGCTTAGGAAGGTAGTACCATGAATCTGTTCGGAAACGCGGCTTCTCAAAGTGTTCAGATAAAAGGGCCGTGCAAATTAAACAGTTGTACTGGAAACAGACTTGAGTGGAGAAGGTTCTTGCACGGTGTGCGGTTTGGTTAGAATAGTGAGTTTGGGCACCATTCCCAATGCGTGGTGGCTTGGTTGCTGCTTAGACAACGTGGAATAGAGGTTTAGCATTTATGCTGTGTGTGCCTTGACTCCTGCCACCTGAGTGTTGGTTTGCTGATAGCAACAACAGTATAAAAAAAAATAATACTGAGCTTGCTGGCCAAACCTGGTGTCACCATGGAAGAGGAGACTTTTGCCAGCGTGTTCATTCTCAATGGATTGCAGTTAACATTGTGGGAAGGAATGCCTTTTTGTGGTACATAAAAGCAATGTTCAATTACAAACCTTGATATGTGTATTAGTGAGTATATAATATTGTAAAGAGTTATGACTTGTGGACAGGAGAAGATGTCACAGTAGGAGCTTGTTGTCGTCGATACATTTTCCTGGGCACTACAACAAAAAAAAAAAAAGTATGATCCAGAAAAACGTGTTATTTGGATACATGTTGAACTGCGAGAGTTGCAGTGAGCTTGAAATCCCTGGAAAGTTTACTGCAGTAAAACCTCGTTATTATGAAACAGGGTATAATGAAGTAATGGATATAATGAAGCAATTGCAACTCCCCTTGAAATTCACGTGGACACCTATGTTAAGACCTCGTTTTAACAAAGCTTAAATTTCCTATCAATAAGTATAATGAACCTTTTTTTTTTCTCACAACCAGCATTTATAGACCGTTTTGGTACCCAGCAGGTACCACACTTACAACGTGGTACCAGACTTATAACGTGTGACGGTTTACGTTGCATCATGAATGTGGTAATTCAAAACTAGCCCCAGCTAGGGGCTGCCAACTCCAGCGGGCTAAAATGGCTAAGCGCTTGGCAACGCGCCTGAGGGTGTGCGTCTCCCAGGCTACCCGTAGGTTGCCTGAATGTTCCTCCAGACACTCTACTGGGATGAGGCAGGCCTGCTGCGCTGAGTCTTTGGTGCTTGCGATGACGGCAAGGACGGACTCGAAATCACGGCTGCAGCTGAAAGAGCCATCATTCGCCTGAAGCTGACATGTCAAAAATTTATCGAGGAATTTCTTCTGCGAAGTGAGCTGCCAGCTCGTGTGCTGTTGAATGATCGTGGATGAGCCCTTTGGCGTGAATAAAGTAACGATTCTTTGCTGGATTTTTTTCCCGCTTGTTTTTTTTGTTTGTTTTGTTTTGTGGGCTGCTGTGAGTTTGGGTGGTGAGTACATCCTCTCTTGCACGTAAATTGTCGGTAGAAATTGATGTTGGCTGTAATGAAGTAATGGTTATAACGAAGTAATTACGACTACCCCTTCGACTTCATTATAACAAGGTTTTACTGTATAACAAGAAACGTGTCTATAGGTCCACTGAAGCGGAAGCTTGGGCAAGCTGGTAGAATGTATGTGAAAACTTAAAACAATGAAGGTGTGACCGGATGGAAAAAGATACTGACGCTGTGTAATTTTGCCTGTGTCTTTCTGTGTCAGGGGTAACTCGAACACCCTTGCAGTTCCACTGCAGTTCCAGAATGCAGTTCCACTGGAATTCAAGTTGTTTAGTTACATTTAAAATAATTTGCATCGCAACCTCTCACTTTTCTTTCTCGGTTCTTAAATTGGAAGGTTAAATTGGGTAGGCATTGGCCTCTATTATTGTTGACAGCCAAGTGAATGCCACGTTCAGGCTGTTCATTGTAGCTGCTGCTGTTGCGTTAGTGGTAGCCGCGCAGCCATCACTTATCTCTCTCGCTTCCTCCTCATCCTTTAATCGCAGCATTCTTTGGGACGGCGGTGTGCATGTTTGCGGTGACCTTTGCTGGCTGCGACAAGATCCTCAATGTGGCCCTGCTCACGGTGGCAATGGGGCTGAACGCGTTTGCCTTCTCCGGGTACATGGTCACCCACGTGGACATGTCTCCCGACTTCGCAGGTACTGTACCTACACATGCCCCTTTCCCCCACTCTTATTCCTGCCTGCCTACTAAATTGTGCCGGCATGAGGCAGGACTGTGGTACACACAAACTACCAACTATTGCATTTTATCACAGAACTTATTGTGTGCCTGCTTCACATGCTGTTTCGAGCCTTGTCACTGGGCAAGGCATTAGGTTTTGGTGATCGGTTGTCTTCTTGGGCTTGTTATCATGACCAAGCAGCTAAAACAGTCTCATTGGTGGCTTAATACTGCATGCTCAACTTTAGGCGCATCCATACAGAAAAAAATTTGGAAAAAAATTCGTACATCACTCTGCTATTTACCAAGCCCCTTTGAAGTTGGCTTTGCTATCATACACAAATGTGGAGGAGAAAGATGTTTTCGTAGGGGCAATATAACAGCCTTATATCAGAATAAGAAGGCTTTGGGGCTCTTAGTAATGGCGTTCCCTTATGCGATGAAGGTGTGTCGCATCGGGTGTTACAGATGGACAGACGGGTTTTCTCGTTGATTCCACTGAGCAGTGCTCACGCCTTAACTCTTTCGGGACCGCCGGAAAAAGTGATGAAAAAGGGAGGTCTCGGTACACATTTTTTTTTTTACATAAAGCAAAGGCACCATCCTGCCTTAGCATATACCAAAATGCAGCTAATTATATGTTATTTTACATAGAATACCAAGTTTTACTTCAACACTGACGATAGAACCATGAAAAAATCTGAAACTAAGAACTTCGTAAAAAAAACTACAGAAAAAGATAGAAAAAAGCATAAATATAAAAATATTAAAAAAAAATAAAATTATTTCAGGATATACAAATCTAACACAATGCTTTGTTTCTTCATTGAAAAAGTTTGATGCGGCTAGGTGTAACTGGTTTTTTGTTTTGTGTGTGATCTCTTTGGCACTAGGGCCATGGCTACGTCGTCGCCCAGGTACACGCCGGGCTCTTGTCTCGGCGAAAACTTGATCCGTTTCTTCGCTGGTGGCAGGAGATCACCACCATAGGTAGTTAACACCCTAGCGAACAAATATAAACCAGCCAGAACATAGTTCGAGCGCACATACCTACTCCAGAGCCAATTGAAACCGAAACCAACACCCACCTTTGAGCGCGATTTGATGTTCCAGGCTGATCGACACCCGAATCCTCACTCGAGCTGAAATCCGATCTCTAAAGCCGCATTTCGACTCTTCACTGCCACTCTCATCGTTAAAATCCACAGTAGAAGGCGAAGATATGCGAGCTGAGACGAGGCAGAATTCTTATCGCGCTCGCACGAGTATGACGCCATGTTTGTTTACATTCGAAACCACTGCCCGTCAGAATAAAATATCTGACGCGTTGCCGCCTGGCAATAAAAAAAGAAACTTCACAAAAGAGAAAACTCCAGTTTTCAAACTATCTCCTAGATGTCGCTAAGTGTTCCATCGAGCAAAAATTTGTATTCTGCAGGCTCGCGAAACCATCGATCATATGTGATCGATGGCCTATGGAGCGGTCCCGAAAGAGTTAAAGGGACACTGAAGAGATTTCTAAACATTGCGGGATTACTAGCACAAATTGTAGTTCGGAGTCCACAGTCCATGTTTCAACCACTCTGAGTGTGTTTACGCAAATTTATTTAGTAGAAAAATCTATTCGAAAATGCTGCCCTCCTCTCTGCATGCTCGTCCATTTTCTGTGTCGTTTTCGTGTGACGTTAGGAGGAGATGACTTGGCTTGACTGTGCTACTGCACGGCTCGCCAACCTTCCGACAGAGTCAGTCGACCCAGCGTTTATGTTTAGTCTCCCGGTTGCCGACGGGCTGTAGCAATTCGTTCGCTCAGTTGAAACGAAGCCAGGACACGTTTGTGAATGGAAGAATGTGCGTTTCTTTAGTTTGTTAGATTGTACACTGTATCTCGCTCCAAGTCCAGGTCGCTCCACACAAGCGCACATGCGACGCTTCGCTGACTGGTACGCTGGTAGGAAAATCTAAGACCACTTGAAGGCGGGAGAAGTCAGTGAAACCAATATAGGTACTACGGAAATAAAATCAACTGAAACTTTTACCGTACAGCATAAAACTAGGGAGCAGGAAGCACTTTTTTGCGCTGGGTGAAGAAGCACAGCGGTCAGCAGCACGACCACACATCTGCGAACGCTTTTCCGTCTAAGAAATGCAATTGCTAGACGTGAAATATTGTGAAAATTTGGGGGACGCTTACTGCACGAGCGCTATACAACAAAGAATCACTTAAGCTGCTTAATAAAACGCTAAAACTAAATAAAAGTGTAAACTGGTGATAAATTATATACCTTATATTTCCCCTGTTGCCAGCGCTGGCTCGTGGCCGAGTGGTCTCGCGCGCTAGGAATGATATTGTACAAGTTGCACATTCGAATCTCCAAGGTCACCCTTTCTTTTTTTTTTTTTTTTTAAGCTGATTTTTTCCATTTTCGGCCGATGTTTCCTATACTGAGTTCACCATTTTTTGGCCGTGAACGTTCACTGCTCCACGAGCGAGTTTCGCAGAACGCGCGCTAAGACTGACACTGACGTGCTAGCGAGTTCTCGTTGGGCGTGCTGTTGCCATAAGCACCGACTGCTTGCAGGGCAGTGGCACAGGCCATGAATCACACAGACCCTTGGCCTGGTGCTGAACACGCTTTTTACGATACAGGCATGAGTGAGGCAAGCTCCAACTATGTGGGGAAAAGCGCATGGCATTTGAGCGTCTGCGGTGACGCGGTAGGGCGTTCATCCACTGCGTAGGCCCTCAGGCTAGTGATTTGCTACGATTCCAAGCCGTCCTGGGAGGCTTATTCATCAGGCATTTTACAGCCGACAACTATGGCAGAAGGCGCGGTACTGACGATTACTGAGATATCGAGAATGCCCATCCAACGATGCCGTCGGATGTCAAGCATGCTGTTTTGCAGAACTGAAACCGAAACTTGTTTGAATGCTAATCGTGGGCATCGTCCATCACCAGGTGCATCTCCTCCCGTCGTCACAGCGTCTTAGTTGGTGCGGCAGCCGCAGACCGGCATTGGTAGTTTTTCTTCTTTCGAGCTTTATAAATAATTACCGACTTGTCAACCAGATAAACGATGAAAAGTGTGTTAATTTGAGCCAGTCTACGCAGTGCAAGTAAAAACGGGAGCTTGACAAATTCACTTCAGTGTCCCTTTGAAAAAAAAAAAAAATCCCCGTGGCGCTCTTTCAGGCACCCTGATGGGCATGACTAATGCATTTGCCAACCTGGCTGGTTTCCTGGCACCCCTGGCTGTTGGGAGCCTGACCAACAACAACGTGAGTCAATCGGATGACATCCTCCCTTCTTACTGTGCTCACCTTGGTCTATTTCCTGACTGCTGTGGCAGGCCAAAAAGCATGTTGCAAACCAATGTCAAGTCCACCACAGTTACCCATTGACGTGATCCTAAGACGTTGCTCATTTTAATAAGGCACTGGCAATTTGCAGTGATTGGACATTTGCATGAGAACCCCCGTGTGTCAGTGGCAAGCTTGCGCTCTGAGCACGAGGTCGCGGGTTTGATTCCCGGCCACGGCGGCCGCTTTTATGATGGAGGCGAAAAGCAAAAACGCCCATGTGTACAAGATTTCGGCGTACGTTAAAGATGCCCAGGTGGTCAAAATTCATCCGGAGCCCTCCACTACGGCGCGCCTCATCGCGTGCGTTGCGTCAGCGCGTTAAGCCCTACAATCAATCAATCAATCAATCAAGCATTTGCATGAGAAATTTTTGCATTACTGTTTGCATGTCGCAATATTCTTGTCTAACCCTTTTTTTTTTCTCTCTCTCAGCTCGTCTTTTTTTGACACTGCCACCAGCACTGTTGCATGTTCTGCTACGTGCTGTTTGTCAGGTGTGGTTGGAGCACAAGGGTTGTGTTCTTCCATACTGGCAACTGTCTGGGGAGGGAACTGCATTATGTTGTGAAAGCTAATGCCACTGAAGCCTGGATATGAGATGAAGATTGTCCAGGTGGCAACAAAAAGAGAAAAGAACAGAATTAGAGAAGCCATGATGGCCATTTTTGCTTGCCTTTTCCTCACTGACTGACGGAATGATGAGACATTTCTTTTGGAAATGCAATGATACAGGTGGAATATGAGAATGAAGCACAACTGGTGCCTGCATTTTTTTTTTTTTTGTTCACATCTTGTCATGTTTTTTTTTTCCTTTTAACAGCAGAGCTGTTTTGAGCTTGATCCGATGGCAAAGTAACAAAAAATACCAAGAAACGATACGCACGCGGCGCCTCCTGACAAGTAGGAAGAGTGCGAAAGCAGTGCACGTCACATAACAGCGGAGGCCATGTGCTTACCTCCTGGCCTTTTTTTTTGCCAATTTTGCCTTTCAATAATGTGAGTAAAAACCTGCGCTCTAAATGGAAGTTCCCAACTAGTCAGCTGCATAGGACTGTCACACGTAATTACACATACAGTCGAACCTCATTATAACGAAATAGTATCGGGGCAGTAAATTAGTTCGTTATATCCGATATTTGTTATAACCGTAGAGGTAAAAAAACTGGCTCTAATAAATCGTCAATGTGGCTCTTGCAACAATCCAAGATAAAAAAACTCAAAAACTCATTGTTCTAGGCTTCGAACCCACTATAAACGAGGTAGTCCTTATCTGTCTCTTTGTGGCATTTCAAACTTAACAGACCGCAATGTGAGATCGTGAAATTACAACAGAATAAAGTTCGTTCAGCCAAACAGGACGGCCTTCTTATGTACTTGAAGGAGGGTGTGGCCTTCGCCTGGTGGCTTTTCACAGTCTGAGCGGAGTGAAGTTTTTCACAGTGTCCACGCTATAAAGGGCCTTTTCTGCTTGCGCAGTTTTTTAAGCTACTAAAAAATGGTTGTTTTGTCACACTTTTTTTTTTTAATTTTGCTTTTAATATGCTAGCTGACGAGTTTTGAGCCTCACGGAAGGCAAATATTTCTTTGTTATTGCCGATATCACGCGGTTCTGGAGGTTTTGGTTTAGTTATAAAAAGAATAGGTGTCATTGAAAAGAAGTGTGACCAAAGAAGCTTCGTATTTAGTTCGCTATATCTGATAATTCGCTATATCAGTGTTCGCTATAACGGGGTTCAGCTGTAATTACATTTCCCTGATGACGTAATGTCACCCCACTATCTTGAGGAAGTCATGCAATTGAGGTTCCCCTGCACGTATACTGAAAAGCAGCAACAGTGACATCACTCTTCTGCCAATGTGACGATGCTGTGCACCCTGCGATTTCCTGCGTTGTCCCCCTACCTCTCCTGCAGGAGACAATCGCCCAGTGGAGCATCGTGTTCTACATAGCGGCCAGCGTGTACATCCTGACGGGCGTCATCTTCGTGCTCTTCGGGTCAGCTGAGCTGCAGCCCTGGGGCTTGTACGCGCAGACGTGCGGCGGCAACTTTGCGGGCCCCCTGGGCACCCTTGGCACGGGGAACCTCGCGGCCGGTGCCCCCTACCAGGCCGCACAGGACGATGGCACGCCCGAGAGTCCAAAGTCCGACGACGCTTTCCCCACGGAGGCCTACTGATCGCCCGTCACCGCTGCTACTACTGCTGCTGCTGCTACTTCGAGGGTTCTCCGACCTTTGCCCTCCGACCTTTGCTGTTGTGAGACCCTTTGGTGGGAGGTGCCCTGGCTTTGCTATCCAGCATTTTTTTGCTTCTAAAGGTTCTGGTAGCAGCAAGGTGCAAAATACCTGGGGTGGAATTCTCAGTTCTGTCCATTTAATGTCTGTTTCAAAGTGTCCATTTTGAGTGAGCCCTGGCTGGCTGAAAGAAGACAACTCCAGACGTGACACAGCGCAAACAAGGCGGGGCTTTGGTTTCTTTGCATGCCATTGGTCCTAAGCCGTGTATGAAACGGACGCAAAATGGACATTCTTGAAACGGGCTTAACTCAGAATTCCCCCCCTGGTGCGATCCTTTTTTGAGGTAGCATCGTGGCAAAAGTGCTGGCCTGCTATTCACAAGTTGCCAGGTCAGAACTGGGCCCAGGTGGCTGTTTTTCTGATGGAGAAGGAAAAAAAAAAAACGGGTCGTGCCCATGTGTTCAACATTAGAGGAACATGAAAAAGAAACCTTAAGGCGCCTAAGTTAATTAGAAACCCTCCACTGCAGGACTCCCTGAATGTAAACTAATTTATGACACTGTTCTGGAGGTGTAAAAGGAGAATTAGAATTACCGGTGATGTGTGTCTCGATCAAAGTGGAGCACCAGAAAAGTTCTAGCATACGCCATGCTTGTTGCACATCAAGCAAACTCAAAATGGTGGCCACCTGCCATGGTGGATCAGTGGCTAAGGATGCGGGTTCGATTTTCGGTTGCAACAGCCGCTTTTCAGTTGGGGGCGAAAAGCAAAAACGCCCATGTGTCGAGATTTTGGTGCAAAGATTCTCAGGTGGTCAGAGTTAATCCGCAACCCTCCACTGTGGCGTACCCTACAGCCAAGGTGTTGCTTTAGCACGTTAAACACCCCAAAATTTTGTTCACAGTGGTGGCCATGGTTCATCGAAGCCACCCACTAGGGTTTGTTGGATCACAAACTCAAATTTTGATTTTGATTTGGCTCTGTTAGGACGCAGCAGTGAGTTGTCACCACTGTCTCTTAGAAGTGAGGTAATGGGCCCTCAGTGGGTGGCACTCTTTCTGCCTCTTCATTCCTCTTTTTTTTCTGAGCTCTGCAGCTGTTAAGGTTACTGTAAAATGAGCAGTTGTTGGTACCTAATGCCGCTGTGGGCTGGTAACTTAACTTCATCATGTATGTTTGACCTCGGGGTCATTTCATATTTCTGCTGGTATCAGCACACTACATTTAAATGACATTAAAGTGTGAAAACTCCCAACTTTTTGCAGAGACCTAAAAGAGGACTTGTGCAAATCCTGCTGGCTGTATTTGAAAGGGGTCTTGGTGCGACTTCATTCCTTGTCCAACAAAGTTCTAGTGAACAAGGAAGAACAACCCTTATTGCGGTATAAATTATCACGGTTCCTTTTTTTTTTTTTTTTTTTTTTACATTTCTTGCTGCATGCTGATGTCATGCAGTTCTCAGCCACATAAACACCCGGAAAAGAAAGCAACGAAGATCTTATTTTTTTCCTGTGAACAGTTTTTTAAACCCTAAACTCTACAATTGATTCTGATGAGGTCATTTTAGTTAATTTTCTCTTCATGCGCTTCTAGGGAATGTTTTTTTAGCATACAGATGAGCTGTTACACTTGCAGTAACTTTAAGCTGTAAGTACCAGTGATGTGCAAACGATCTCTATAGGAGTAGTAGTGAGTGAAATACCAAGCCACTGAATCCTGAACTAACAGTTGTCTGTGGAGCTTAGTGAAGCTGTCTTGCCTACCATGGTGGCTCAGTAGGTTAAATGCGTGCTGCTGAGCCAAGTATACGCGAATCATCCCAGCCACGGTGGCTGATTTTCGGGAGGCGGCGAAAAGCGAAAATGCCTGTATGTTTAGATTTTGGTGCTAGCATCACCGTTCTATCTGGTCTGTAGCAGAAGTTGCGACCGGTTGAAGTTTGGGCTTGAAAGGTGGGAACCAGAAAAACGGGTTTTGCCTTACAGGACCAAACTTCAAATGGTCGTAACTTCTGCTGCAGATCAGATAGTACGATGATGTTAGTCTTATTGCACTCCTTGGTTTGTGCACAGTTCACTGGTACCTTGTTCAACTGCATCCCTCCAGCAGTATTTTTACAGAGGCTGTCAAAAAATCGGATAGGACGTAAAAATCCGAAATAAATTTGAATGTAGTCATTTTACACAAAAACAAAATATATATCTACAACCAGAATGAGAAAAACTACATATGTCCACCAATTTTCATCATCATAACTGTAAAAATAACTTTTATTGGTTTAAGACCACTGTGCCCCCTTAATAGTATGCTACTTCAGGCCAAAGGTCCTAGGCTTTTTGCTTTAGTGCAGGGAAATTTGCTGCATTCGGGCTATTTTTTTTAGTGAAGTGCAAGTGAATGCCAATGGTAGGACTTAAGTTTCACTGCAACAGGTTTTTTATACCTTGGTGAAGCACTCTTGGTGAGGGCGGTCGAATTTTGCACTTTAGGCCCATTTCGGCATTGAGTTTTATAACAAATATTGGACATAAGGAACTAACAGACTCTCGGTGTCAATGTTTCTTGTATAGAAGAAAGTTGTTCTGTACAGTTCAGGTGGTAGTGCCAGTGTGGAAAGGAGCATGTTGCATCCACTCACTATTTATTATGAGAAACAGTGAAATTTACCCCCGAAAATCGCTGACAGGTTGACGGGAAAGTGAATGTATTAAGTTGTAGTTCTACTCAACTGCACACCAGGATACTGGTCCCTCCTTTCCCTCAGTGCTTTTTTTTTTAAATGTGACCAAGAATCACCTAGGCTAGGGAAAGCCTTTTAATTGAACTGTTTCACAAGTGTTGAGGTGTTAAGCTGCGACTTGTATGAAAAAACAGCTGTAATCACACAGTTGAGTCACCCATAGAAAGGGATTTAGGATGCCAGACCTTTTAGTGAGTAACTACTAGACCGCAAATGACATGCTGTTGATGGCCAGGTGTGCTTTTTTATTTTTGTGGGGCTATGTTTTACTTTAGGGACTTGCACTTTTAAACAAACTAGCGTGTAGCTCTGGGAAGTTTTTGTTCAAATTGCTTATGTTACACGTAGTTTGAGAGATTATACAGCGGGTTAAAACGAACTTTGATGTTGTAAAATGTAACAATGTGCAGTTTTGTCCGAAGAGCTTTGTCTTACTATGGTAGCCAACTTTTAAAAAGCTGCAACTCATAAATGCACGCCACAAGCATATTGTCTTCTCGTATTGCAGTGGCTGTGGCTTGTGTTGTGCTATATGACACTGTGGAGTTGTTGCTGTTGGAAAAAGTCAACTACAAAAGATTTTGCTGTAAATAGATTTTAACGCTTCTGTCCGTGTTTGCTATCAAAATATTTAACACATAGTGACTATAGAAAGGCTGCAAGCTTTTTGAAAGAGTGTTTTTGTTTCTTGTGCATGGTGATAATTACCTGAAAGTGAGCAGTGATTTTCTTTTTCCTTTGGAAATTGTTATCTAGTCCAGTTTAGCAAGGACCGTGTCTTGTTCTGTGAGATTATTTTGAGGGGCCACTGCTATACTCAACTTAGTGAAGCAGCAGCAATGTCACTAATACCCAGTTCCTACTATCAGCCACTGCCATTTCGGTGGAGCAATGTTTTTTGTGTAGATATTGCGCAATTCCAGCAGCAGTCTTAATTAAGTTGCCACTTTATTAAGGAATTCATCACTGTTCAGAGCTGCCTTTTTTTTGGGGACATGAATTTCTGTAACAAAAGTGACTTTTCGGTATGGGCCCAAAACGCAACTATATTATATTTACCACTTGCAATTGTACAGTTTTTACTCTAGCTTAGTTTTAAAGGTTTTCACATATGCTTGTAAGTCTTAGCTCCTGAGTTTGCTGTTTTAGCAGAAGCTTAATATTTTAACCTAAGCGGGCGTCTCGAGGTAATATTTTTTGTACTTTGTCTCCTTGAGCTGTTTGCTAGGTTTACAAAGATTTTGCAGCACTCGGTGGTGATGGTGACCAAAATGGCTCGAGCACCTGTTTTCATTGTGTTTTCATCCAACAGCTTCTTCAAAGTATAATTGTGACAGTTTTCAGCAACCTGATGGAAATTGCGCATTGTTTTTTATTCTCTGTCCTGTGTGTTGTACTCTGTTTCCCAACTTTGTGCAGTGCTGTGAGAGCATCGAGGTGTGCAGAGGCATTAACAAAATCTCCAGAAGGAAATACTGTATTTTCACACGTATAACCTGTCCCTGCATATAACCCACACCCCAATGTTGCACCCGAGAAAAACAAAAAAATATATTATCCCCGCATATTACCCACATTGTTGACAGCGTAATGCAACCTTTCAATTTTCACAAAAAAAAAGGAGTACAGTGCAATTATGTTACAGTCATTCAGATTACAAAGGTATCAGTGCTGATCACAGGAATTTTTTTTTTACCTACGCGTAAAAAGCACAATACGGCAGGAAAAAAAAATGCAGCCAAAGAAAACACACTGCCGTACAGCAAGGCACAACTACCAATCCGATTACATGCAGATAACTGCTAAGTCGCCAGGAGCTACCCTCTGTCGTGTGCCAGAAGTGATGCCTGTTGGGAGCACCTGACCTCGTAACTCAAGTGCAGTCATGATAACGATAGGACAACGTCAGTCCAAACTGAAAAGTAAAACTTTGAGCTCACTTTTACTTTTGACAATGAATAAGCCAGCTAGAATAGAGCAGAAAGAAGATTGCTATGATAGCTGGCGATGGAATATGCATCTTGGCGCAGCGCATGTTGTAGTGAAGTGGCATTGCCTGCTTGTTCATTGCCTGCACCCCCCTTTTTACCCTTAAGATTTGCCATTTATTGGTGCAGGTATACAAGCAAAAATACACTAATTACAAAGTGTACCGTCTTCTTCCTGCTCGTTAAACAGCAGATGCTCATGTGGAAACAGATACAGTGAAACTGATTACAAGAGACACTCAAGGTACCAAGAAACTTGTCTCTTGTAACCGAGGTCTCCTGTATGCAAAGTTGCTAACATGGCGATCATTGGAAAACCAACCAAACTGTTTTCATTCAAAGTCTCTTATAAACAATTGTCTCTTGTAGCAGTGCCTCTTGTAACGAGGTTTACTGTACATAATATGTTTTGGTAAATCTGCCCATTTGCTGATGCCATTCCGTCATCTATTCACCCTGTCTCATGCCAGCACTGCCTGAAGTTGGTGAAACAGCTAGAGTAGAGCATGTCGCACTTGTTGGCGGTTCGAGCGCTTGTGCCGTGAAGCGTGCATGCTCCCAGTAGCACCACGGTGTGGAATGTTATGAACTGTAAGCTGCGCTGTTATTTTGTTGCCCGGTTATAGCTGTACGATTTTAAGTAACCTTGTACAGTAGATGTCAAGCTACCAATACAAGTCGCATAGCAACGAGTTGAGCACATACTCAGGCACATGGGAGATACTATATAGATGTTAAGTGTTATTTACGGCCGTTAGCGGTGAACTGCTACGACCCATTGTTGTGGTGTATTGGCGTCGATGTCCATAGGTTCAGTTTTTGGCTGTGAATGCTGAAGGTCACAAATGGCAATGTGTACAAGGTCCCGGTGTGTGTTACGGAAGTCCAGGTGGCCAAAGTTAATTCCATAGCCAGCCTCCACCTTCCACGTGCCAGTTAACCTAGGTGTGTATAGACCATGACATACTGCGACTGCTTTGCTCTAAAGTCCTGTTCACACTTGCGACTGAAGCGACAAAAGTGAGCGATGCGACTAGAACGACCGCCACACTCTGTGTTCACATTAGCATGTGGCACGAGCAACGGCAACGACGTATTTTTGCTTTTTTGTTGTTGTTGTCTTTTGCTCGGAACGTGACTTCACAGGAGTTTCAGTTTTGACATAGCTCAACATCCGGGTGCTATGGCAGGATATATGACATCACGAACTCTTGCCTCTTCTTTCCACGTCAAGAGCAACACCGTGATGGCGGAGACAAAAATTGGTTGAGACCAGTCGCTCTTGTCGTGCAACGAAAGCGATTCCAGGTGACAAGAGCGACAGAAATTGCATCGCTTCTGTCGCGTTTGGTTGCTCTTGTCGTAAGTGTGAACGGGTCTTTACAAGTGAGCCTGAATGGTGTTGTGGTTATATACTGGGCAACTTACAGTGTTTCGACTTCGTGGGTGACTCTACTGCTTGGGTTTTTCTTTTTCTTTTTCTTTTTTTTTCCCATTGATGGCGTATTACTTTCTCTGGGTCAGAAAGAGGTGTGCTGGCAGCTACAAGACTGTCCTTGTTGGAATTAAGCACCTGCGGCATTGAAGGCTGAGTGCAGTCAGTGCATGCATAAAACCACCACCTCTTGAGTTTGTCTTAGCACCTCATTTTGCCTAGAAGCATTTTTGTGGTTGGAATAATGATTCTTCAAAGTCTGAGTGAAAATGAACTTTCGATTTTCCTATTGAGTTTTTGCTGTGCACGACCGTTTCATGTATTATAGCACGCACTAATACAGGAAGGTAGTTTATACATATAATATAGTAGCAGAAATGTATGGTTAATGTTGGTATCAGGAGAGTTTTGATTTTAGTGACTTAGACAACTTAAGTTTTTTACAAAAATACAGTCAGAGGTATTTTACACCACGTTTTTATTCTATTCTGACCAGGCCTAAGCAAGCCGTTTACCGTATTTTCACATGTATAACCCACCCACTGGACATAACGTGCTGCATCCCTATGTTGCACCAAGCGAAAAACTAAACAGCACAAAAAGTATCCCCGCATACTGCCCTTACCACTGACCGCACAATTAAATCTTTCATTCATCATGAAAGAGGGGACTACCATGCAGTTACGTCATGTTTAATCAGGTAAAGAATGTCTGAACTTGACGCGAAGACCTCATTACGGGGGTGAAAGAAGGTGGGGCCATATGGCCAAAATGAACATTGCTGTGCCAGAAGGCCCATCTATCAAGCTAGTTACTTGCAGATAGTTGGTATAGGTTATCAGAAGCTCTTCTAAATTGCACAGAGCTGTGCCTGTTATCTTTTCCTCTTTGACGTGCATGGCAGGAGAGGGCAAGCATGCTTTCAAAAAGATAGCGAAGATTCAAAACTGAACAGCAAAACTTCTGGTTATTAAGGCGGCATCCTTATATGTCCCATTACGAAAATAGATTACAGCGTTTTGACTGAAAGATAGCCATAAAATTACCATCGAATGCTTTTCGCTCCTCGTTTGGTCATCATCACTGCAGGAGTTTGTAAGCAGACTAAGCCTGAAAAAAAATCATGGATACAACTTCTGTCATGTTCAAAATACTCGCCATAACGCACTCTTTACGTTGCGCAGAGGAACAGCCATCTACAGAGATGAGTCACAGGTGCAACTTCCGTTGTCCTTCCTAAGTTTTACCTGAGTATAGCAGAAGATTGCAATGACATATAGGGACGATGCACGCCTTACGGTGAAGCTGCATTTTAGGGCGAAATTTGCGCATTACTCGCACCCCAACTTTGCTGTTGAGATTCGTCAATTATTGGTGTGGGTTATGCGTGCGAAAATACGGTAATTTTGCTTATAATATATGTATGTATGTGTATATACAATATATAGGTGTTAGTCTATAGAAAGAACTATAGAAACAACTCACAGTTCATTGTGAATTTTAATGCTGCAGAGATGGGGAAGGCAAGTCGAGTGCTGCGTTGTGTATTCTTCGCTGGAAAACGGCTTTTAACATGCGCTGTTGTGAGAGAGGGGTTTTCTGCGATGATGTGCATCGCAGTTTTGTTGCGTGCATCTCACTCTTAATTCCAAGTTGAGACAAAGCGACGTCTCGTGTGTGAGGCTTTTGAACCTGCTGCCACCTCCTTGCAGAGTTGGAAATATTTTCGGACACGCTTCTTGCCATACTGCAGTGTTTTCTGTACAGAGTACAATTGCTTAACGACCAATCTTGCCATGGCAATCATGTGAGAATGCTCTTTTTCCTTCATTTTTGCCATAGTATTTACATTTTCTACAGGCCGCATATCAGACTGTTTATTTTGCAATTAGTCGTTACTTATACATATCCACGTTTATTTTGCAATTTGCGACTACACGGGGCCACATTTTTCTGATTGTCTTCTTGTGTTTCTTTTTTTTTTCTTTTGTTATGTGTGTATACATTCTGGTGATTTTGTTGCTTATTGTGCGATAAAGTTCATAACACTCTGTTACGTGCATTTGTTTCTGTTTTTTTTTTTTTAAGTTTACAAAGTGGGGGAGAAATACCCTCAAATAAGCCTGTTCAAATACCTGATAATTTTGTGCAATCGATCTGCTCTGAATTCTGCTGATAATAGTGATGGTTGTAACATATGCACACTCGTTACAAAAGACCATGTCGCAGTCATCACAGCATGTCTTGCGACAATGGAATCGTCTGCCTGCACGCACCAAATGCTCAACTACCATTGGGCCTCTTTGGAAGTCTTGCAGGATGGCTCCTGCTATGCATTTTACTGCTGTCATACGTTTTACTTCATTTCTTTTAACAGCAAGAAGAAGTACGAGTAAAAATTTAAAAATGAAAGACACTTCTTGATAGGCCCCAAAGTCGCCGTCTGTCACCTATGCTCAGTCCAACCTGGTTGGGGTAGATCATTAGCAGGAACTGAAAAGCCCACAGAGTAGTCTCAAGGCCGCTACCACGTCGCGGCATTAAATTAACCAGCTCTAGGGCATTGAAACTTGGGAAATGTCGGAAACATAACCACAACAGGGTCAGGATTTCAGAGAAGCAGCTTCTTCAAAATTCTAGTGATGAAATATAAGAACCGTAAAAAAGCAGCAAGATGTGTGTTAAACACGAGAAGTTTTATGACTAGTATTATAGTGCCATTTGCATTGAAACCAGTTGCAGTTTACTTTCAACAAACACTATAGCAAAACTTTATGGGTCTTGAACTGTTACAACAGCTGCGATCATTCTAATGTACACGTAAATTTGGTACAACTTATTTTCATTATATAATGAGATCAAAAGGAGATAAGTTTGCAAGACCGTTGGAATAAATAAACCTGCTTCTCTTGAAGAACGAGAAAGGAAACCAGGTAGCAAGTGACCTTCCTTTCATTTGTTTACTGCAGTGCTGCTTTTCATCAACCTACTTAACTGCAATGTTGGAAAGGTGCAATGGCTCTCGAGTTTATAGTGGCTGTAGTCAACATAACAACAAAAAAAGTGTGTAACTATAAAAATGACTAAGAAATTCATCGTACCAGTGAACATTAACACACAGACAAAGGTAGAGAGGAGACGAAACACGCTTTACACCATGAAAACGACGCTCTACACCATGCGATAGATGACGGCTAACAATTCTAGCGGCTTCCAAACAGTAGGCATATGAGAGGTGGTTGCATAGTTTTCTCCTCTATGTTTGCATACACAGAATCGGGCCTGCAGCTGAACCTGCTACCGCGCACGACACGCAGTAGAGCCAAAGTGCAGGCTGCAAATTAACAGGCGTCACTTCACAGAAGCAATCAATCTGTGGAGTGATAGCACCTGTAACAAGCACTGCTTATCTTTGAACACAGCAACAAAAGTTGTAATGAAAATAGCCAGCCTGGCAGTGGAAGTGATATTCGGTTGCCTGCACTGCTCAAAAGAAGAAAAGTCTTAGCAGGGCATATTACTTGGGCATCATTATTGCAATGGTGAAAGAGATCCATCATTGTAAGCTGCATCAAACGAAGGGAAAGAAGAAAGTTCTTGATTGGAGGTAGATTGGAAGAAAAGCTAACTTCTAGGAGAGTTTGCTGGGGCACACAGATCAAATGTTTTAAGAATGCCTAGTACTTTTTCTCCTATTTGGCCAGAGTTCCTGCTATACTCTTATACACTCAAGCTTTGTGATCTATCAATACATGGAGAAATCTCATATATTCGAGTTGGATATGGGAATGTTACCCGCCACAGTGGCTATTGTGCTGCTGAGCCCAAGGACGCGCGTTCGATCCCAGCCACGGTGGTTGCTTTTCAGAAGGAGGCGAAAATTGAAAACGCCCGGGTGTCCAGATTTCAGCGCACGTAAAGATACCCAGGTGGTCAAAATTATTCCGGAGCCCACCACTACGGCGCACCTCATAGCTCATGCCTAGCTTCAACTCGTTATAACCTCGCGAAAGATCAATCAATATGGGGATCTTCGTATCTCACCTGCATGGAAATATCCTTGAAAATAATACTTGGCAAAATTAATGCACACATTAAATTTTCAGGCATATTTTTGTGCAATCTTTTGAGTGAGCCACTGTTTGCGTATCCTTCAGCTCTCTAGTATTTACAAAAGGTGCATAATGTTGTATGCTTGTCTGCTTTTCAAGCTTTATAGATGCTTCTTTTAGCTAATGATGTGCATCAAGCTGTATCTATATGTTGAGCTACATGATGAACCTTGCAATAGTTAATCTTATTTCCCTGCCTCTTATCAGCTTCTTCGAAGTGAATCTAGCGAAGATCACAAATTGTTCTCTATTCAGTGCAAGGTTCTTATTTATTATGCCAGGGGCACTATTTCTCTTTTTAAACGTGCGAGTTTATACTTTCTTAACCAAAAGCTTGAAACTTGACAATACCTGCGTGTGCTTTGCAAGGCGTGGGCTTTGTTGTGTTGCTTGTTCTTGCTTTGGGGAATATATTTTTTTGGTCACAGACTAATAATTACAAACTTACAGAATCACAGCCTCATATGAGCGTTGTCTGCATAACTTGTGGAAGACAAAATGTCTCACGATATAAGACTTTCATGAGGCCCTCGGTTATAATTATTGCTTGCTGGATAAATGAAGCGACAGAATTTTCCGTTCACTATGCAAAGCTCAGTACATTTTTAGTGTAGTGTATAAAGTAAACAGAAGCACAGATCAGCATGCAATGCGAAGCACATTACTGTAAAGTTACGAAAGAACGCCCTCCCTCAAAATACCGCCCACCACCCTTTACGGGTGAAATATTCAATTTACTGAAAGACCCCAATGGTCGCTCACCCCCTAAAATCGATGGCTTTAGCGGCGATGAGTGAACAAAATAAATGCAAATCATCAATTCATGTGTTGATGCGGTCACTTATTTGCCCTTTCCGCGATTGACCCGAAAGTTTGGCCATCTCGGATTTTTTCTTAATATCTCTGCAGTTTTGGTTAGTGGTGCGGCCACTTTTTTGTAGTTTTTCACTGCTGACCTGGAAGTTCAACCATCCCATATCTTTCATTTGATATCACTGTACTTTGGATGGGCGTTCTTTCGGAACTTTACGGTAACTGCATTTTTTTTCGCTCACTGATAAAGTATTGCAGTGCGCCTAGTGTGTGGGCAGCTAATGAATTGCATAGTTGCCGACATCCAAGCACAAGCTTTTAAAGCACGTGACGAGGTGACCTAGTGGCTGTTGGGATGTGAAGTAGTTTTACACTACCAAGACACGCAGGGCACGGTATCTTGCCTACGCCTGAGCTCAAACCTAGTACATCCGTATGTTGCATCAACAAATGCTAGCTGCGTCACGCACAAGAAGTTGTCTTAATAGTCCCTTCCTCAATGAAAGGCAGTGCGTAACTGTTCAGTCCGTAGGGTTTCTAAATGTGTAGTACATGTAGTATATCAAAAACGGTCGGTTGTTGTCACATGTCGTATTTATTGGTGTGGATAAATTGCACGTTAAGATTGAAGCTGCATCTCGCTGATGGTCTAACCGAAGTCCGTGAATTAAATTTAAATTGGCACTTGTAAGATAACAGCGTCATACGACGACACACAACAATGTACATTTGGTATTTCAAGAGAAACTTCTTTTTTTCGTTGTGGATTGCGTAACTTTATGCCTAAACTGCCAGAAAAAGGTAAGCTGTAGTGCAGTAGCTAAAGCCGCTCCTTACTACGACGTGTTAATATTCAACAGGCCTTGTCACCATGTGGTGCAGTAAAAGCAGTAAAGCAGCCAAAGTGTGCTGTTTTCAGTTTCGGTTCAGACCGTTCGATGCGCTGTTTTCAGACAGGCAAGCAAAGAATATGTGCATTTTAAATGGTCTAGCAATCTTTTATTGCATGTTATAGTGAAAAGAATGACTTCAATGCATCCTTGATACACAAGCTTGTCGCAGTCTATTGTAAATCCCAATGATGTCCGCTCACGTCAATAACCGCTTGTTGGCTGCAGTATCTCTACAACTGAGAGATTCTTTCTTCTTCAATTTGGGCGAGACGATTGCGTTGTGCTTGTGCAACCTCCTGAAGTTGAAATCTTTGTTGCTGTGTGTTATTGTGATGATATAGGTATATGGGCTGTTGACATGTCATTTACGGGCTGTTGTGTCTCGCTTGCTCGCTATTAAGAGAGATGTGTTGTAGTGCCGCATTTCTTCTTGTTATGTCAAATGAACCGAGAACAAAATGAAAGCAATGAAAAAAGTATATATTGTACTTGTTGGTCTTTTTGACACCCGACTATGAGGATGTATAATTTCGTAAAGATAGTGTTGCGCCTCGTGATTGCCTCACATGTGGGGGCCGTTACATGTGTCCGTATATATCTATTTGTTCAAAGTAAGAAAATTAGCACACTCACTGCATAATGAAGCTGAAGTGGTAGTTGTGGTGTCTTCAGAAAGAGACATATGTAACATGTGCCAACCGTATATATGGCTTGGTGGCATGGCCTCTGAGGCTGCATCTCACATACACAACCACAAACCTATTATACGAGCACTAACATTCACCAGAGGGCCTGCAGATACTATTTTGCCTTTGCAAGCCACTATCTTTGGTCAAACTGCTTCAAGGTTGCATAGAGCACTTACTACTGCCACAATTGACCTCCGATAAGGCATCGCACTCTAGCACGATTACGTCACACTCACCTTCATGGTGACACAGTGCTCTATCAATCATTGGTTCTCATCCACAGTAAAGTACCAGTCGTGCAAGAGCATGCGCAACTGCCGGACAGGCGTTTTCCAGAACTATGACATAACGTTTCCTTTTCACTACAAAGACGTGTACTTCCTCCAGTGGTGGTCTAGGGAGCCTGCCCTGTTACACACGATGATCGGCTGTAAGTGATGCACAATTCCAGCCGAACAAAAAATTTTTAGCTGATCACCTCAAGGTGAAAAAACTTTTAGAGACAGAGCGTCAATCGTACAATTATTTGGCCATGTTTCTTTAAGGATGATATTTAATGTGGCATATTTCTTGCAGTTGCTGCTTAAAGTTGTTTTTGTTAAAGTAGTCTTAAAGTTGTTTCGCGACAGGGGGTGCCTACTGGCGGCCACAAAGTGCGGCGGTGGTCGGCAAAACGCGCCTGCGCCGATGGCCCGACCCAGCAGCGCAGCGCCCAAAAGAAGCGATGTTCCATTCATTGGTTTGGACCATCGCTGGCCGCTTGCATTACATGGTGTGAGGTCCAGCTAGCCTAGCTGAGGCCATCGCATCTCCATGTGGCTTTCTGCGTGTACCTAAAACCGTTTCAACACAACAGTGTACCGTGCGGTCAACTGACGGCTGGGGCATTTAGACTTTCAGATAATTAATCAAGTGCGCGACAGAACAGCTAAAAGGAGTCATTGTGAAGGTTGGTGCTGAATTGCAGACGGCAGCAACGCGTTCCAAGAATCTTTTGTGGGTGCATTGTGTCTGCTGCATATCAAGGAAAGAAAGCTGGCTCATTCATTTTTGTTTTCGGGGTCCGCTTACGCCGAGTGGTGCCTCAGGTAGCGTGTACGCTGCCTGTTTTTGGTCCTCTTGTTAACCTTGCATCACTCAGAGACAGGGCCGTAGCCAGAAATTTTTTTAAGGGGGGAGGGGGTTAGTTATGAATTTTGGGAAGGGGGTAGTTTTGCTTGAAAGCAACAGTAAGTATTGCTTACGTGATGCCTGGAAAAGATTTCGGGAGGGGTTCGAACCCCCAAACCCCCCCCTCTGGGTACGGCCCTGCCAGAGACAGTGGCGCACGCATGATTTCATGGCGAGGGGGAAAAGGAAAGCATGAAAGGAGGAAGAAGTGAAATAAACAGCTACAAAACAAAATATAAAAAGCATAAACCGAAAATTAAATAATAGGAAATATTGAAATGATTGTGCTCTGTAATTGTTACCGATTGTCTATTACTTTTTTCCTCAGTGAAATCGAGAAATGGTTCATCATCATTTGAACTCATCGTACATAGCAGCCACATATGCATCTTAGCACGTAGCTAAGCATGCATATGTGGCTGGTTTTTTTAATTAATTAATTGTGATTAATTATCAAACTCGATACTTATTGTCTCAATCATTAAAGTGGCAATGGGGCACTTGTACGTACCCAAGAGGAATCTAATTGCGGTATTTTCAGCGCAGCGATGGACTAAGTTCCTGCTGATTTATTCTCAGTGATAAAGAAACCCCGCGAAATAGGAAAAGTACCACGTGACGGCGCTCCCGCTCGCATCGTAAAGCAATGCCCTCGAACAGGCTGCCTCTGAGTTAGCCAGAATAAAATAAAGAAAAGAAAGAAGACTTAAATCGCGACCGAGTTTGTGCATTATCTGCCCTGCCGCACGCGCTCGCAAAACATATATATATATATATAGCTGCTCCTTCCATGCCGATATCAAGGTCACGTCTCTTGGGGCGTACGTGTCGCAGGAAAAGCAGTTGTTTTCCAATCACTTTATCTGAGGGCGCTGGTTTATGATGCGGGTGGGAGCGCGGTCACGTGGTATTTTTCATATTTCGGGGAGTTTCTTTATCAGGCAGAATAAATGAGTAGGCAATTAGTTCATCGCTTAGTTCATCGCATAAGTCACTCTTCGTGCGCGATATGTCAACAACCCAGCAGTGGTTGACGGCCAACTTGCAGTGTCTGCTCCGATTGACACTGCAGAGTCGGACAATACCGCATCTCGAGCCCAATGGAGAGAGAGAGAGAGAAATGACCTTTATTAATTCGTCCTGCGAGAAAGGTGCGGGTCAGGCCACGCAGGGCTTCGCCGCACCTCGTCTAACTACCTGCGCTAGGTAGCGGGTGGAGCCCGAGGCGTCGTGCCCGGCCGGCCGCGCGGGTTACTCGGATCGCCCGCGCCGTCGCCGTCCGCTCGACCCCCGCGGGGGGCCATGAGCTTCTCACGGCAGCAATTCTTGCGAGAGCCTACCTTGAGCCTCACAGCATGGCAAGCGACGTTGTTGATGGCATTAGGCTTACGGTCGGCTGCGACAGGTAATGGGCCCGGGACGCATATTTTTCGCCAACTGTGTATGTAACGCGTGAGTGATGCTCGCGCATTAAAGACAGCCAGGATTAACCTATGTGGAATGAGGCAGAACACAGACCGTTTCCCGGTCCAGCGCGGCATTCAGAGCCTCTCACGCCAAGGCGAGGGCGAAACGAGAAAAGTGATGGGCCCCACGGCGGCGGCAATCACGTCGGTGGATCGGTGGGGCCGAGCGTGCTCACATGAGGATCAATTCTATAAAACGAGAGGCCGTCGTTTTGTAACGACGCGGTAGCGCCATGCATGTATTCTTGGGCTAGGTGCGCCGTTTTTGAGGTGTTGGGGAACAAATGGCCCTGCAGAGGAGCTCTGTGGCAAGGGTGCAAAGCGATCACGCACTGCCCCCCGTCGTTTCGCCCGTCGCTTTGCGTCCTTGCCACAGTGCTTTTCTGCTGGGCCATACTTGTCCCCCAACACCTCAAAACGGCGCACCAGCCCAAGAATACATGCATGGCGCTACCGCGTCGTTTCAAAACGACGCCCCGTTTTTAGAGAATCGGGTTTATGCAGCCGGTCTCGAACGAGGCGTTGCAGGCCGCAGGAGCGACTTGCGCGATGTTCAACGTACAACTTTCCCACAAGCGGCGCAAAGGGGAGGTTGTGTAGGATTCGAGAGAAGATATAATAAGTGCCATAAGTCACGGGTACGTGTGATGCTGCAGCCACAGTGACATCTGTGAACGTCCGCAGCTTACTTTGGATTACGTTCTGAGGCCCTACAAGGGCCTTCCAAAAATTATCTATCCTGGCACTACCTGGCCTTGGGTTAGTTGGTTAGCCGGGCAAACACCGCGAAAGTTAGCTCATTAATGACTGGTAATCGCTTTTATCGAATCCTTTATTCTCCGTGAGCGCTAAAATAAGGACAGTGAGTGCACGAGTTTAACATATGATTACCTCGCTGTGGCGTAGCTAATTACGCAGATGCTAAATGCTTTCGTTTGGGCATCGTAAATTGCGCGTGATTTTTTTTCAAACAAAGCTTGGTTTACGGTTTTCTAGCCGCTGCCATACAAAGAAATTAGCCTGTTAATGAATTGTCTGCTAACTTCCGCGGACGCTTGACGGGGGGGCACAAACGCGGCCGCATACGTCGACGGCCGGTGATCGCGCTCTGCGTTTCCTTTTCGTGCGGTTAATGTACGGTTTTGCATGGGCGAAAAGGCTTCTGTACCGTTGTTCGCTGTCAATAGTATGACAGAAACATTGACGCCCTTGCAAGACATGCATGAAACACAACTAAAAACGCGCGACTGTACTTCCTCAAACAGACGTACGTCATATCTCGAGTCCTCCAGTACAAACGCGCCTTAGAGACGCTGGAAGCAGTTTGGATTTGGAGAGGGGCGCATGGACGTGCGAAATTACAGAAAAATCAGCCAGCCCTCCGTCTAACGACGGCAAGGGTGGCCTGCGAAGCTTTCTTTGTGCGAACTAGAAGGGGTGGAGGGGAAGGGTCAAATTCAAAGCCGCTACGATCAATTAAGACCGAACTGCGCGCGGGTCAAATTCAAAGGTCAACTAGTCAAAGTCCCAACAGTCTGAGAGTCAGTCCAAACCCAGACGGCAGCCAACGAACCCTGCACCAGAAAGTTTTGCCATCGTCGTCGTTAGACGGAGGAGTGCGTGATTTTTTCAAGCGTAGGTGGCAGCTTCTGTAAAATGCGACCGCAGCATGCGACCGAAACTGAGGGCAGATTCTTGGCACCCTCCTGTCTTTCTTCCTTCAGCCACGCAGTAATTGTTTTTAGAAAACACCAGCAATCATTTCAAGTCTTATTAAACATGCATAAAGCAATGTTTTTCATCGACAAGCAATAACGTTCTACTGTTATGCGGTATTTATTTTGGAAACGACTCCGGGTGGCTCTTGTAAACGTATTTCTGCGAAATTTAACACGCTTCTACCGTAAGTAACAAAGTCACATAGTGTCGTCCCTCAGCCTTTTTCTTTTGAGGCAAATCTTAGAAGGTACCTTTGACTTTGTCTTTCGCTCATGCGCGACGCCGTTTCGTCATCAACTGCCAAAGGCCAGCGCCGCAGCATACTTGGATCGGCTGCCCACGCCAGCTTTCCAGGAGCATTTAGCTGCAGCGCATTCCTCGATGCGCCAAATTGCACGCAGGCAAGAATGCTGCGTGCAAAATTTGCACGAAGGAATAAACTTGCACTTCCAGCTCGACTTTCAGCTTTGTGCATTGAGCGTCGTGTGCTATTTCCAATTACTGAGTATGGGCGTAAATCATACGCATGGCATTCCTCGTAAGGTCGCCTCCACTCTCAAGATTTACCGATCTGAAAACGTCCTTGTGGTTATCACCGCTTTGCAAGCCGTACCGCAGAAGAACGACAGAAAGCCATGCACAAGTACGTACGCTGCGCTGACCGCCACCGGCATTCCACTGACGAGCGGTTCGCCACGGGCGGCGCTGTTCGCTAAGGCGACGTAGAGTTCCTGTATATGCTCCCTCCAAGAGCATATACAGGGAGCATATACAGGAGGGAGCATATAGTCAGGAACTCTAAGGCGACGGTGATGCCAGACAGCGGGCGCTCGGTCCCTATACGTTTTCTACTCTTCCTCACTACTATAGTGTCTAGAATATATTGTAGGCACTATATCACTACACCTACTTTTCCCTCTCCTTCTTTCCCCGCAGAGTAGCATGGCGGCTGGATTGGATTGGATTCCAATTGGAGTACGGGGGTGTAGAGAATTGGGTCTGCACCATGGTCTGCACATTCGCCGGTCTGCGCATTCCAGAGGAGTGACGTCATAGCCGCGGCAGACGCACTGGCGCCGGCGCGTGCCCAGTTGTGCGCCTCCGTTGCGCGGTAGCCAAGTCTGACGGTGCGCCGGAGCCGCTTGATAGCCGTTTCGCGTGGCTCCTGGAGAGCCATGCTGCGCATGCGCGAGGAGCAGTGACTGAACTGGACTGTAAAGCATGACAATCAGCTAATCCTAGACAACCAGGAAACCTAAGAATAACCAGCTGAACCTTAGCTCACGCTACGTATATCCTGGCATAGCCGAGCGAAGGAACTGCTAATTTTTTTCGCTTACTATCGTAAAAACCAACCCAACGATCGTTCCCAACTAAATGGACGCAGGCTCTGCCAGTTAATTACGTATATTTTGCCTCAAATGTACCCACAGCTGTTTTCTTTGCGCTAAACAACGGGGAGATGTATGACAAGCGCCAGCGGTTCACAAGTTTCGAACGCTTATGACTATATAAGTCGCTCGGCTTTCGAATCCTTTGTGGGACACCGCGACTACAGCCGCTACGACGGAACGCCGTGCGGCTCTACTTGGGTCCAGCGAGTGAGCTACGACAAGGCGAGCCCCTAAAGGCTCGCGCGAGCCCAAGCGTGGCCTTCGCGATTTGCTGCCGGCGGCGGCGCCGGTAGCCGATCGCGGAGATCACGGCCCAAGTCCAGCAGTAACAAAAGGTTCCCGTAGATGGCGCGTGCAGTGGAACGCGCGAAAATTGAATTAACTTTAGCAAACATCCTCCGTGTTTATCGTGGTAGGAAGGGAGGGGAAGAGATTAGAGATGATGGGGGGAAGGGAGGGGAAGAGCATAAGAAAAAGAGACCATGGTGGATGGTGGGGAAGAGAAGAGGGAGAGAGAAGAGAGAGAGAGAGAGAGAGAGAGAGCCTTGTTTTTTAATAAGAAAAAAGCAGAAAAAGATGACTTCTTAATAGAAAATATGACACTGGTCACGATGGGCGAAAGGAATGGGGAGGGAGGGTAAGAGAAAATAAGCAAATGCTGGTCGTTCTCAGTAGACTCAATAACTGGACCAGTTCTTGGAAGCAATAGGGTTTGTGCACGTTCGCCAGTTCGTTCGGGGGAGGATTCGCTCAAACAAACCGTGCTAGACCGCTTTTAATTGAATAAACTGAGACATTTTACGAGGCAGAGGCGGCAACAGACTATTCGACGACATTCGCATCGAAGGGAGCAGATACGCGGCCAATGTTTCTTACCATCTTTACACGCGAGCAGGTGCTTAACAACGGAGAGCTTCCGCAGACATCCCCGTTGCTGCTTCACTCGTAAGCGGGGCCCAGACAGAGTGGGCCGAGATCGATCGCGCCTTCCAGCAATCCATCATTCCTCCCGGCCACGGCACGCAGCCCGCAGAGCCGTCTTGGAAGGTGCGAAGCGTAACGCGAAGTGACTCTGGGGGCGCCGCATCTATCGGTTGTTCGCTGAGTGCTACGAATTCTCTTGTCTTTTTCATTTTCCGCCTGTTAGTTTTGCTGTTCTCTCCTCAAGCGAGGGTAAAAGAGAGGGGGAAAAAGCAGGTCGACGCTTGTATTAGGCGTGGGCTCAGCGATATTAACGCACACAGGGGGTACAGTGTTATGATGTCTTATTGCCAGCAGGAAATAAATTTCGCGCCCTTGGCGTCGCTCTTTGGCGCTAAACCTAAACTCCTTTTCTATGTGTCCTGTCAATGAAATACCGCGCTTGTCGCGCTGAGTTTTAGCGCACGCGCACACACACGCGCACACCAATACACACAACAACGCGCACACGCACACGCGCACATGTGCACGCACAACAACACACACACACACGCACACACGCGGCGCGCACGCAGCGCAAACACTCGCATACACACGCACGCACGCAATGCACGCGTGCACACTCACACATACAGGAACTCACGCACGCATGCACGCACGAACGCACACACACACACCAAAACGCACGACGCACGCACGCACGCACGCACGCGCGCTTACACGCACGAGCACGCACCTGCAAACGAGGGATAAAATAAAACTCACAAAGAGCGCTTAAAATAAAACTAGTAAAGGGGCGGACACACGCGACACACAATGACAACGAAGTCTACGATCATTTCAGGAAGTGGACTTTCTTTCACAGTGTACAGTACTCTGACGAAGGGGAGTTCACTCTGAAAGCACCTTGGTATCCGGAAGAGTACACTGAAACATACCACCCAAAAGCGTACTCTGAAGCGTATACGCTTCAGAGTACACTTTTGCATACTAAGCTCATCGAGCCGGGTTTAAAGGGGGCGCTGTCAAAACAGCACACGACGAAAGGGCACGCGACAGAAGAGCACCGACATAACAGCACGGCGTCAAAAGGGCACCCGACAAAACAGCACGCGACAAAACAGCACGGCGTCAAAAGCGCACGCGACGGAACAGCACGTTGACAAAACAGCACAGCGTCAAAACAGCACAGCGACAGAACGGCACGATTTTATGGAACGCCTAAATGGGCAAATATTTTGATTTTAACATGGATAAAAACACTTTAGTGGGCGCAAACTGCTCTCTCTGAGGTTCTCTTCACGTTTCGTTACTCTTTCTCGGGAAAAATACTACGGCTTTAATTATTACAGCATGTGGGATATCTGAAATGAAAGAAGCAAAAGCCAGGGACGACATTTGGTAAAACTTTTGTTCCTTTTTAGGTAGCCCTACAATTTTTATGATAATAATAATAATAATATTAATAATAATAATAATAAGAAGAATAATTTATTTCCGAATTTGCCGCTGACAGTTCTCCAAGACTGGTAGGCCCGGATCATTTCGTCCGCAGGCTTTCACATCTCTCCCAAAGTGGACCGCGTTAGCACGCGCTAAAACCGGTGACCGAGTCTAAAGTCAACGCCTGCGCTACGAACCCAAAGGAAATACTGTTCGCCCGGAATGCGATCAGAGCAAAATCGGTAATAAAAACCGCAGGGTAGTCTTGGTATGTCTGCTTTGCGCCGCAGAAACATTTTGCAATTTTTTGATACGAGCTTTTTATTTTAGCGCCGTCTATGAAGCGACCGCCGAAACCTCCGCGCTGGGCTGTTAAGTGCGCCGTTCTTTGCGTGCGTCTGCTCGGAATCCGTGCATTACCGAGTGAACCGTAGTGGTTTGGCGTTAAGTTAGCGGTTGCAGTGCTTGTGTGTGTGTGTTCTGTTTTGTTTTCATCATCTGCGGACGGATTTTAGGTCCTGATTTGCTGCCAGAGCGGGAAATTCCGACCCCGGCTGTTGAGACCAGCAGCAGTAGCAGTGTGGTGGTGGTGCCGGTGGTGCTCCGCAGTTCCGCGATGAAAACGTACCGGTATGGCACCGACTGACATAGAAATCGATATCGGGGAGTAAATACGTGTTTTCAATGCCACCGTGCTTGTTATGTTCACCGATTAGTCATGTTTACGGAAGCGCGGACGTCGAATGCGGAGCGCGCATAGCATATGTGGGTCACGGTGATCCGTGCTCGCGATGGACTTTCGACGAGGCGATTGCTACGCTGTTGGCATTGCAATGCAATATAATCTTTCTTAACTAGACTTATGACGGTTACTGACGAAACGAAATTACCCGGGCGGAAAAATAACGCGACCGCACAACCAGTCAAATTACTATTCGAAGGTTGAGCAAAAGGGTTGACGTTCGGGCGAGTTAATATTGGTTGATCATGATCGTGATCATGATTGACCTAACTCTGCGCAGCGCATGTGGCCTGTCGCTCGGAGCCCACCTTTGTGAAACCGCTGCTTTCACCACAAATGCTTTACGCGACCAGCAGTAACTGTTTTGTAATTGTAATACTTTAGATTCCGTGGCAACGCAAAAGGATTAAAAGCTTTTCCTTTGACCGCGTTGTGAACAGGTTGAGCTATTTTCCAAATGCAGCGTTCACGCGTACCTCGAGCTGCGTTTCCACATTTGGCTGCCTGCTTATCCTGCTATCGACCAGCAGTGTGCGATGGAGAAAGTTATCCTTTCAAATCGTTTGGCAGTGTAATGCGTTGGCCTGAAAAAAAGTAAACAAAACGCCGTGATTTTAAAGGTTAGATTAGATGAAAAGGGGATGGTTTAATGCCAATCGGCTGTAATGACCAAACAATATATGGTATTTTAAATTGACTACAAGGAACCAGAAGTTATTGTAGTGTTGTATTGTATCGGCGCTCGTGAAAGATCCCCAAGTGGTCAAAATTAACCCGCAGCCCTCCACTACTGCGCGCCTCATCACCCATGAAGCGTCGGGGCGTTAAACACCATAATGAATGAATGAATGAATCAATCAATCAATCAATCAACCAACCAATCAATGCTGTATTGTAAAGGATAAAGTTGCTTCTAACATTTCAGGGGGTTCCGTTCCCTGTCGCAGCTTTGCGTGTGATAAATGGATTTTGATCCGTCTGCTTGCCGTCCAAGTGCACCCAACAAACCCTGGAGTTGGTCGTTGGTACAAAGTCGTTGCGATTTATCAACGGAATCCACCGATATCTCAACTCTGTGTGCGTTGGGAAGCGATGCCGCAAAAACACGCCGCAACCGCACTGCATTTTCTCCAGGCAGTGTCGTGCACATGCGTGCTGTCAGCGACTGTTTCTCGCTTTCTCTGGTTGTTCAATAACCCACCACCGCGCAGTGCTGACCAGGCGACGTTTGCGCCTTGAACGGCATCGCAGCATTGGCTAAAACAGTTGAAAGTTCCGCAAAAACTAAGCACGCGGTGCGAAATACTCCTGAACTACGCAGTGGAGCACACCACGCCGAGCGATGTTAGCAGCCCAGCGCGCTCAGGCAACGCTGGTCGGCCGCCGAGAGAACTGGTTTGAGAGTATTTTCCTCCTTTCCCGGCTGCTTATGGAAAATGGTGTATAGCAGGGGAGCAACTCATTGTACGTCTCCGCGTGCGCATTGTACGCTCTGCGTTCCACAGCAGCCACTGCCCCTTTGTTCGTCTTGGCGGCAACAAAAGCCGACCCAACCCTCGTTTTCGCTGAGGAGAGGGAGGAGGTCGAGGGGAAACGAGAGGGGGCAGTTGCTAACATGCGCATTGAGTGGAGGGATTTTGAACACGAGCCAGTTTATTTTGAGAGCGGGACTTGGAAACAGGCCAAACGCGTTCGGGTTGTTTCGTGGTCCACCCGTTCTTGCATCAATCGTTGCATCAATCGTTGGCTTTTCATTGTACCATGACAAGTGACAGTCTTTGATTCTCGCAATTTCTGGGAAAGTAAAGCCGTCAGAAAGATGCACACGAACATGTTTATGTATTTTAGCGAATGAACTGCATATGTTTCTGCACAAATGCGGTTCCCAACAACAGAGTTTGTTGTTTATGGTGGGTGACCTGTTTTTATGAGCTCACCTGCTGCCGTCAGCAATTGTTAGGCTCCCGCAACACGCCGGCAAATTGAACAAAGCATGTTAGCCAGCAGTCTTCTAAGCCTTGCAGCAAGATAATAGGCGTCATAGATAATAGCTATATGTCATATTTTCGGGGAAAATCAAAAGTATCGAAGCTGCAAGCTGCAAAAGTATCAAGGTCCAAAACCTTAGTGCCGCTTCGCTTGATTCTAACTGCAGATATCGAAGCATTTCAGATGAAGAGCACAGTATCGCAGCTTAGGTAACGCAATAAACCATTCATCGGGTAAAGTTCGTTTTTTTTAAATAGCGAGAAATCGGCGAGCGTGATCGCTAGTACAGCTTTATGTTGTCTGATATTCAGTGGTGCCGGCCCACTCCCATTTTCGATACATCATGTAACCTAAATAATATTGTGCCTGTAAAAGCGCTCACTGCACAGCCTGAATCGTGATACTCGCTTCTCAAGCGTTAATAAACGAAAGGATACAAGCAATGGAAGCACGGGAGAACATACTCGTACGACGACAAATTCGCATGCAGCATTTATTTCAAATAATTTCAGCCTTAGCAAATATATTATGTACGGACCGATGCAAATACATTGTGCACAAATACAAACATGTAAAGACAAATAAACTGACCCCCTCCCTGCTTCCCTTATACAGGCGCTCATGCATAGGTGAAGTAGTGGTGGGACATTTTTTTCCTACTTTGAAGTTGGGACATGTTTTCCGGCACCATTTGTTCCGGGACTATCAGTTCCGGGGCCAGTAGCTCCGGGACCATTTGTGCCGGGACCATATCGCCCGCACATCGTGCGTATGGTCTTCTGCTTAGCAGTTACACAGGAAAAAAACAAACACGCCTCAAGTTTAACGTACACTGCGATGACGTACACTGCAAACACCCCACGAGATTAGCGTTGCACATCCTATAGCAGTTTTTTTTCGCAATAAGGCGGGTGTTCGCGAACCACTTCCGTGCGGCCGGAGCCATGCACAGCGGATTGCGTATAACGCGGCTCTTTTTACGCCGCACCAGGCACCCTGAAACAAATTTAACGTTCTCTCGCATTTAGCAACATATGCCTGCGTTTATCTTTAATAAAGTAATTGTTTCTAGTAGAGCTACGGGCTTTTGGGCCTCTATTGATGCTGGCGCGCATGTTGGTATGAAGGCCGGATCACAGTCTGGTACGCCATGATGATTAAGATGATGATTATGATGATGATGATTAGAAGCCCTCCATCTGTATCGGGACGTCCGTTGCCACCAACCAACTTGCCTGTCTTATTCTACTCATTAAACCTACCCTTTATTACCCTAACGGGTTAGCCCTCCGCCTACCGGTTTTAAACTCGCTTCTCCTATTGCCGTTTTCCGCAGCGCCACCTGTAGGGGCTGGAAAGAGCGGATAGCGTTGAGCCGCCGACCCGAAGAAAGCGAGTTAGATGCCCGCAATGGTGGTTGCATTTCAAATGAAGGAGAAGAGCGAACACGTCGGAGTGTCGCCGTTTAAATGCACGCGAAGAAGTGTGAAGTCCCTCACTGCGGAGCATCCCATATTCCAAATTTAGCGTTCTGGTTGTGAAGCCTAAAAAAGCTGAAAGAAATGAAAGCTTTTGTGTGCTTCTTTTATTGAGTCCGCACTGCGAATACAAAAAAAAAACGGCATCAAGGCAAGAAAAGACCTTAACCCGGTACCGAGGCATGCTTTGCAGCGGCCGTGATCTTTCGGCTCCCACAAGAAGATCTTCTCTTGCTGCTGTTTTCTTTTTCTGCTGTTTTATCGAAAGTGTAAAAAAAGAACAAGTGCCAGTTGCAATAGGCATGCCTCAGGTTATCATGAGCCGCTGCAACCCAAATCACCTGGAATATGATGGAAGCGAAAAAGCCGAAGTGTAATCCTTAAGCGCTACTATTCTGACGGATAATTTGCTTCTTACTGAAGTCCTACACCACTTAATTCTAATTTATACATGGGGGTTTAATTTGTTTAACAGCACAGAGGAGCTCTTAGTGGGTTAGAAATATTTCCGCAACAATATTGCGCGTCAAAGCAGCGTCCGCGAATATGAGCTACTGTGGATCGTGGCTCATTGGTGGACCCGGCAGCTCACATTCTTCACTTTAGTGAAAAAGACCGTCACTATACATCGAAGTTTTCAAAAGAATGGCGTCAATGAGCAAATGAATAATTCAAACAACATTTATAAGAAAAGTAATTAAATAATAGAGGATCCAGGAACAATCCTCAGTAAATTAACACAGAAAAAAGTGTTCACGAAATATGCAGATTCATGGCTCTGCGTTAAATTACCACGAAAAGGGCACAGATGCCGTCTTCATAAAAATAGATCCCTGAATTCATGACCAAAAACCAATCAATACAACGGGATCGAGGAACCACCTTTAATAGGCAATTACTGGAGTAGTCGTTTCATAGAAATAATTGCACATATAACCATGCGTGAAAAAGAAAGTAATACGAACAAGTAAAATCTGTAATTGATATCAACGGCTCACTATGTTGTGTTGCTTCAGCCTATCACAGGCACACCTAAATCTCTTCCTGTACCGAAATCGCCCTCCACTGGAATATGCGGGTGCCTAAATGTCCATGTACTGATATGTTCCTGCACAGATAAGTCTTGTAAAAATAAGTTCAAATGAATGTGCTTTTCTATTCCTTACTTGCCGCAGAGTTTGGATTCCGTTCCGGCGAGTGCACTATGCCATACTACCTAGCAACGCCACCGCACCCAACTTTTACAGTGCTCATCTCTTGCAGTGTGCTGTTTTGTCGCGTGCTGTTTCGTCGCCGTGCTGTTTTGTCGCCGTGCTCTTCTGTCGCGTGCTGTTTTGACGCCGTGCTGTTTTGGCGCCGTGCTCTTCTGTCGTGTGCGGTTTTGTCGCTGTGCGCTCTTGTCGCTGTGCTGTTTTGACGCGTGCTGTTTTGACGCGTGCCCTTTTGACGCCGCGCTGTTATGTCGGTGCTATTCTGTCGCGTGCCGTTTCGTCGCGTGCTGTTCTGTCGGTATACCACACAAAACATACCCCAAATGGTTTTCAGTCCCTAAACTACAATAGTGTCCTCACGCTCTAGCTATTGGCTAACTATAGGTTCTTCAAGGACATTTTCCTACCGCACTTTTGTTGTTGCGTTGCATCCGATCGTTGCGGCAGTCGTATGTCACTTGTCGCTGAGGTGGCTCCCTGAGCGCAGCCCCGTGAACATGGTGACGGGGACAGTTGGGCGAAGCCGCTGGTGCATGTGTGCCCGTGGAATCCGGTGCTGAGACCAGCGGTGCGGAGCCGCGGTTGCCCAGGAGCACCCACGTCGACTGCCTGAGGAGGCCAAAGGGGCAGTGCCGCTGTTACCTTGCGGGTTCCCAGACCTCGGGTCCTGCCTCCTGCGGTCGCCTCGAACCACGATATCTCCGTCCACCCGCTCTTCGTTGTTGTTGTTGTTGTTGCGCCTTTAACTCTTCCTTCTCCTTCTTCTTCTTCTTTTCTCCACCAGCTTCCAGAAATTTTTCGCTTCTTATTCTCTTCTTCTTCGTCGTCTCCACCGTCTTCGCACCTTGCCTCCTGACACCCGGACTATATGAAAATAAATGTAAATTATGTTCAGCAAGGGCCGACCTTGAAAACATTTTATGGGCCTGCCCCCTTAAAGTCAAAACCACACCTCAAGAACCACCGTAGCCCAAGGCGCCGAGGCTACACGGGCGATGAGGCGCACCATGGTGGAGGGCTCGGGATTCCCTTTGTCCACCTGCGGATCTTTAGCGTTCGCCGAAATCTCGAACTCACGAGCGTTTTTGCTATTCGCCTCAATCAGAAAAGCGGTCTCCGCGGCCGGGAATCAAACTTGCCGAATCTTTTTTCCGAGTAAACAATTTCGAAGGTGGCTGACCCAGTTCCTGAGGCCATGTCTAGGGCAAAGACCGAAATTTAGGGTTGAATAAACAAGATAACCAACGATTGCGAAGGTGGACATCGAATGGAGGACATCGTAGTTGAAATTCACTAAAGGAAGTAGGCTTGAGCCAGGTATACAATGCGGTGAATTGACAACATGTTGACTATGAGGGTAAACGAATGTTCTTTCGAGAGACGATACAAGATGTAGGGCAAGAGACAATAGCAGAGAATGGACCCCGTTATCGCCGCGGTTGGAAGTGTATGGACGAGGCGGTCGTCCTGAAGTGAACATAAATAGGCCGATGATGATGAAAACATATGTTGATATTGCACACCACGCTAATAATCACGCAAAGGGCTAATTGGCTAGTATTCAGGCCTAATAAATCTAGGTGGCCCTCGAGCAGAAAATGCACAAAGCAGCTTCGGTATATCGCTCGATTGAACCGGTCAGAGTCATGCAAACAAGTTATTCCAGAATGTTTAGTATCTCTATGAGCGGAATATGGTACAGGTTGTATGAGAAACAGATAATACGTGTCTAATGGAACCTAAGAGATTAGGGAGGAATTGAGAATACACGGATAACAGCCTTGGGCAGAAGGGCGGACGCTGATGTCCACTGAGCTGTTTTGATCTGGTGCGTCTGCATTATTTACAACCCTGTGACTTATTCACATCACTCTTATTATAATTGAGACGGTCACAAAAAAGGTTTCTAGTGGAAGAGAACTGCAAATGGGGAGTAAAAATGAGCTTGGGGTAATCAAGGGTGACAGTGAATCGTAAAACTTAGTTTTTTGGTTTCTCCGAGCTCTGTAATGTGTTAGGCATGCTTAGGAAAATTAACACATATACACCAACGTTGGCCTACAGCTGTTGCTGTTAACGTAATAAATTTACAACTATCAGCTTTTACAATTTCTTAAGTAGATGGCACAAGTTAGCATTCGTAAAGCGTGTGCGGTACTCTTAGTACACACATTCTCACATTAACGAGTGCTTTTTTTGTATTATTCTGAATAATTCCGGTGCAGCCGCGTATCAGCCAAATACGAGGTATATGCTATTTCGTTATAGCTAGTTCAAAAGAAATTACAGGGTTCTCAGACAATAAATATCTAAATATCTTTCTGTAGGGTTTGGCCTTATTTGGGTGGCGGTGTAGACTAATTGACCGTAAACTCAAATTTATATTTGCTGCGTGTGACTAAAAAGCCATCAGACACTCGTGGCTCGAATCGAGGCGCGCTTGATAAAATGATAAAACCTAGGCATTATGGCGACTTCCTTGTAAGTAACTAAACTATGTTAGACTAGCTGCGTTCTCCTTGGTTCTAATTGTTAACGCCTACGCAACGCAAGCCTAACGAACAAAAACTATCGCGTAAAAATGTTTTTGATTTCTTTTTATATAGCCCCACGACCACTTTATAATTGCTCTTCTGGGAGAAAAAAAGGCTACGCTCATTTGCAAGTAACCAGGCTGTTCCGCCGATGTAGCTTGTACAGTTCCGTATAGCAAATAAATATTCACGTGCAAGAAATGTTCATGCGCTTCTTATTCTACTGATGTTTAGCCATGCGGTACTGTTTGGTTGTCATCCAGTACAGCTCTAAACACTGCATGACGACTAGCGATACGAGTTCTGTCGGGTTTTGATTAGCTGGCCTAGTATCTGCATGTGTAACTATAAATCATAACCTTCGAAGTGTGTACACGCTTGAAATAAATGTTTTGTCGCACAATTGTTAAACGATGCCTGACAGCGTTTCTCAATGCATTGAAATACTTTTTTTATTCGTAGTATGGCATCCAAGTGACGCTGACATCGGCTCTTTCACGGGGGCCACTAAGTCAGTCGACACCGTGCCCATGACCCTCTGGGAGAAACCTATACGCAGCAGGAACACCATGCCACGTCAAGGCCAGACCAGCTGTACCTCACGTTCGGATTCCGGGTTGCGTCGACTGGTCCCGTCACAAAAAGCTGCGGTGAACGAAGTTATTCCTGGGCTTCCTCGCGAGGACTTGCAACCGTTCATGAGGACACCGAGCTTGCAGGAAGTGGCGAAAAGCTTCGGGAACATATGTACGACGTGCCTTTCGCACCAAGACACTCCATGCAAAAGGTTTGTGGAGCTGTCGCGGAAAGAAGCTTTGATGAAAATAGGTGAACATACGTTATGGTTGTATTAAAAAAAACTGATACTAGTTAGTAAATGCATAGATGAGACATTTGCGGGCATAAGCACTGCGTAAAAAATATCTAGCATGAATTAACTTGCGCAGGGCCGCCGTAATTTAAGAGCCTCGCAACTTCAGCAATGGCCACCGAAAATTATTCGCTTATAAATTAAATTCCATCACGCCGCTTTGTATTTGTGTATGTTCATTAGGCGGCAATTTAAGAAAACAAGAGCTTGAATAATAACGTCATTTCGAAAATTGCGCCAGGCAAATTGGGCGTAGTGACTTTACATAACAAGCACAACTGGTAGCGCAAACCGGATGGCGGGAAATACTTTCCGTAAATGCAGCACATCTTTTCATAACATTGCGGGTAATTGATACTCTGAATCTAAGTTCAAGCAAGTCATAAGAGCCAAAGCAGAGCATTTGCGTTCTTGAATGATACAAAACTAAGACCAGCGATAATGACACCAAAGTGAAATAAACATTGCGCTGTCAAAATGACCCGTTGGGCTGTAAGAATGAAGTGGGTACGGCGGTCACAAATTGTTCGGGTAAGTAAAATGACGCTTCTGCAGTTCATTTTTCCGCATTTTTTGCCGGATTTTACTTCCTGATACATCCAATTATTTTGATACAAAAATTTGTGCAGTCTATGGTACCAAGAAACTTGAAAGACAACACCCTTTTTTTTCCCGCAACGGTTTTGAAGCCTCTTACTTAAAAGAGTTGGAAGTTTTCTTCAACAGTCTCACTTCTGAGCAATTATCGAGCTCCAATTTGTCGAAAAATTCGCCGTAATTAGAAAATCACCCTGGAATTCAATCGAGAGATATCCACAGGTAGACAATCAAACTATTCAATTCTAGCACTGCCCCCGCACGGGGCACCTTGAGCAATCTTGGTGACGGTACTCGCGATACCGCGGACCCCGAGCCCCCAAACATACGCTGGATCCAACCGTGGCAATGTGTTTATAGGTGGAGGGTTAGAAACCACGAACGGTGGCCGTCGGAGCCCAGGTCAAGCTCCGGCGGATGGGCTCCCTGTCTGTTTACCAGGCAGGGAGCTCCGGGACCTCCTCAGCTATCAGGGTAAGGTTGTGGAAGAAAGTACCCCCGTCCCCTGCTTCTATACATGCTGTATGGTATTATCAAACCCCCCTCCAAACGTGATCGGTCCCTGAAAAGGGGCCGCACCGAAGTATCATTTCCGTCCTTACCAACGATCTCAACCCCAAAGCCAGCCAACTATCCCCGCTTCCTGATCATTCAATCCGTTGAAAAAGAAAAGCCTGTTGCCTCTCTATCCGTCTTGGTCACAAAGTTCATAGAAGGTATAATAGGAAAATCCTACAAAGCAAAGAAACAGAGAACGGGAGAACTGTTGGTCGAAGTCAATAACCAGCAGCCGGCAACAAATCTCCTGAGCCAGACACGCATTGCAGATCTTGACATCACGGTCACGCCCCACCGAAGCCTTAACAGCTCACAGGGCGTGATCTCAGATCCTGACCTCGTGACTGAAACTGAAACCGATCTGCTGGAGGGCCTGAAAAGTCAGGGCGTAACAGCAGTGAGGCGCATAACGATACGCAGAGAAGACAAAGAAATTCCTACTAAACATCTCATCTTAACATTTGATCGATCAACATTACCAGAATTCATTAACGCAGGATACATTCGATGTTCGGTTCGGCCATACATTCCTAACCCCCGCCGCTGCTTTAAGTGCCAGCGGTTCGGGCACAGCACCAACTCTTGCCGCGGCCGTCTGACCTGCGCGAAGTGCTCCCAGCATGATCACCCTTCGGACAATTGTCCATCATCAACCCTCACCTGCGCCAACTGCCAGGGACCCCATGCCGCCTTCTCTCGAAAATGTGAAAAGTTTCAACTAGAAAAGAAAATCATCAACATCAAAGTCACTGAAAACATCACCTTCCCAGAGGCGCGAAAGAGGTTCGCCTCTTTCCCCCTGGGGAGGTATGCCGACGCGGCTCGCCGGGGGGCGGAGCGGCGTCTGGTGTCCACAGGGACCCAGTTCAGCGAGTCTGATCTGGTCCCTCCGCTGCCCCCCACCCCTGGGATGCCTCAGGCATCCCAATCCAACCTCTTCTGTGGGGACCGGTGCCGCTCCCGCCTCTGCCTCCCCGTCCTCCAGTGCGTTGGAGGTTGCCGACCGGATGGACACCGGGGGCCCCGCATCGGCTCCCGCCGCCACCGCCCCTCCCGTGCCACCTCTGGTGCCTCGGACGCCCTCGGCGGTGGCGGCTCAAACGAAGGGCTCCCGAAAGGGGGCCAAGTCCGGGGGGCCTGGTCCGCCGGGCACCCTTCTGGCATCCGACGATGAGATGGATGTCACGCCGTTCCTGCCTGCTACGCAGCGCAAGGAGCGGCCTCCAATGTCCAAGCCGATAGAAAAGCCTAAAAATCCTAGAATAACAGCCCCGAAAGACGACACATGAACAAACACACACACACATACACTCCAGTTATTCTTAAACTTAAATAATGGGAACAGAAAACATCATCCAATGGAACTGCAGAGGCCTCCTTAAAAATCTTGACGATGTGTATGAGATTCTGCATGCCAGTCAGCCAAGTATCATGTGTCTCCAGGAAACCCACCTCAATTCTAAACAAACAAATTTCTTAAATAGGTACATGGTATTCAGAAAGGACAGGGTTGGCTGCGCACACTCTTCAGGAGGTGTGGCAATTGTCGCCCGGAAATCATTAGCCTGCCATCCTGTCATTCTGAACACTGTCCTCGAGGCTGTAGCAATCCGTACAATAATATTTAATAGGTTGGTAACGGTATGCTCCATTTACATTCCTCCTGATTTTGCACTTCTGAGCTCTGATTTCGAGGCGCTGGTCGACCAGCTGCCCGAACCATATATTCTAACAGGCGACCTGAATGCGCACAACTCTCTTTGGGGCTCCGCCAGAACGGATGCCCGAGGTCGCCTGATAGAGAAATTCCTTACATCTTCAGGAGCATGCCTTTTCAACAAAAAACAGCCTACATACCATAACTTAGGACACAATACATACTCACATCTTGACTTGGCTATTGGTTCCGCAATTCTCTTTCCATGTCTTGAGTGGGGCGTGGGCACGGACCCATATGGTAGTGACCACTTCCCCACTTCCCTAACATACATAGGTAAAGGCCCATGCAGTCCATCTTCCCATAACAGGTTTAATGAATCAAAAGCAAACTGAAGTACATTCACAGAAACATCTAAACTACACCACACAACCATAAAACACCTACACGTGGAGGAAGCAGCCCAACTCGTCACGGCACACATACTCGACGCCGCCGAAAAGTCCATGCCCCAGGCCTCCAGTGCGTCCCGCAACCCAAGGAGGCCCTGGTGGAACGAGGACTGTAGGCGGGCGCGAGAGGCCCAGAACAAGGCGTGGGGTGTCCTTCGCCGGTACCCCACGCCAGATAATCTCATTTCCTTTAAACGGGCAAAGGCTCTTGGGAAGCGTGTGCGTCGTGAGGCGAAAAGGGAGAGTTGGCGCACCTTCCTCACTTCCATCAACTCATACACCGACACTCACAAAGTCTGGACACGAATACCTAACCTTAAAGGAGGACAGACACACACAGCCTGCCCCGGGTCAGTACAACAGGGGACACACTAGAAGACCAGGCTAACACACTTGCACAACACTTCCAACACGTTTCCAGCTCTGCACACTACACAAACACTTTCCTAAAACATAAAAATACTTGTGAAAAGAAGTCCCTACATGACACTAACAGGTCAAAATCTGGTTACAATTCTGAATTTACACTCTATGAGTTGAGGGTTGCCCTGAGCACATGTAAACCTTCAGCTCCAGGGGCAGATAAGATTACATACACCATGATACAACACCTACACCCAGACACTCTTGAAACACTCCTACACCTATACAATAAAATATGGCTTTCGGGGCAGATTCCACACTCTTGGAGGGAGGCCATAATAGTGGCGTTCCTGAAGGAAGGGAAGGACCCTTCCTCTCCCGCCAGTTATCGTCCCATCGCCCTGACAAGCTGCCTGTGCAAGCTGCTCGAGAAGATGATAAATCGCAGGCTCGTGTACTTCCTTGAGTACAACGGTCTTCTCGAGAGCTGCCAGGCAGGCTTTAGGGTGGGGCGATCCACCAACGATCATCTTGTTGCGTTGGAATCCTTCATAAAAGATGCATTTGCTCATAAGCAGTTCTGCCTTACGGTATTCTTTGATCTTGAAAAGGCTTACGACACAGCCTGGCGATACGGCATCCTTAGCGACCTGAAGTCCTTTGGTGTGTCAGGTAACATGTTAAATACCATTTCTAGCTACATGTCCACGAGGACATTTCGTGTTAAGGTTGGGTCATCCCTGTCCGGGATACATGTGCAGGAAAATGGTGTGCCGCAAGGTGGAGTTTTAAGCTGCACATTGTTTATAGTTAAGATGAACTCCCTCCGAAAGGCATTGCCACCAACCATTTCCTGTTCCATCTATGTAGACGATGTTCAAATATCTTTTAAATCCTGTAACCTGTCAATTTGCGAACGTCAAGTACAGCTCGGTGTTAAGAAGCTTGCTGGATGGGCGGACCTTAACGGTTTTAAACTGAACCCGGGCAAAAGTACTTGTGTTCTGTTCTCCCGCAAGCGCGGGCTTAGTGCGGACCCTGAGATTGCTCTTGGCCGTGCATCTATTCCTGTTAAAAGGGAGCACAAGTTTTTAGGTGTCATATTTGATAACAAGCTCACGTTCATACCTCACGTCAAAGCACTTAAACAAAAATGCCTAAAAACACTAAACATTCTCAAGGTGCTCTCCCACCAATCCTATGGTGCAGACAAGGAGCTACTTCTCCGGGTCTTTACCGCCTTAGTCGGGTCCCGGTTAGACTACGGCAGCGTCGTGTATGGGTCGGCATCAAAAACCGCACTAAAAATGCTTGACCCAGTACTCCACTTGGGCCTCCGCCTTGCGTCGGGTGCGTTCCGCACTAGCCCGGCAAAGAGTCTATACGTTGAATGTAACAAATGGTGCCTTGAGGACCAACGAACGTACATGGACTTGCTCTACGCTTTCAAAATTTCATCGATGAATAACCATCCTTTTAAACCTGTTTTTAATGATGCATCCACATCACTAGTGTTTGTAAATCGCCCGTCCGTTCCTTTGCCATTCTCACTTAGAGTGAGACAGGAAGCTTCGGATTTCAACATCTCCTTTTCAGACATTTACACATCTTCCTTTACTGATGTTTTACCACCCTGGCAGCTTCAACCTGTGTGTTGTGACTTGTCTTTCATGAATATTGATAAAACCAGGGTACCACAAACTGCAATTTTGCAGCACTTCTTCTCCCTGCAGTACAAGTATCAATGTGCAGAGTTTTATAGTGACGCATCAAAAACTGCAACCATAGTGTCTTGCGCTGCTCATGGACCAAACTTTGATGCATGCAGAACCATGAGCACATACACCACAATTTACTCAGCTGAAGCATATGGCATCTTACTCATTGCACAACACATTCTTGAACACAAAATCTCGAAGTCCATCATATATACAGATTCCTTGAGCGTTGTGCGCGCATTGGCATCATACAAGCCATGCAAAAACAGAATTGTCCATATGGTTTTCAACACTATCATGTCTATATATGCCCAAAAACTTGTTCTGGTGTTGTGCTGGGTTCCAGGCCATGCTGGAATTGCTGGCAATGAGGTTGCGGATCAGAAGGCCGCAGTTGCTGCACTCAGGAACACAGTAGATATAACCATACTACCACAGAGTGACCTTAAGCCACAAATTCGACAATACCTTCGTAGGAAATGGCAAACACACTGGGATGAACAGACAGACAACAAACTACATGTAATAAAGCCACACTTGGGACGGTACACATCTGACTCACACAACAGACACACGGAAGTCGCCTTGGGTAGGCTGCGGATAGGGCACACCCATGCGACGCACTCGTATCTGCTGACGGGATCTTCTAGACCCCAGTGCAGCAGGTGCGGAGAGGCCCTATCCGTAGTGCACATACTAATCACATGCAAGGCACTTCACACAACACGACACAAACACTTCAGAGAACTCTACAGACAACATATTCCGCTACATCCATCGTTTTTCCTAGGTGACGAAGCCATTGTTTCCGTGAAACGTGTGTTTGAGTATTTGTCCGACGTCAAGTTTTTAAACCTCATTTCGTATCACGCATCATGAAATCTGGCCCTATACACCAGCCATGCTCATTGTCGTGTTGTGATTTTACTTTTGTTTTTGATGATTTTACTTAGTGTTTAAGGTTTCACCCCTATCATCGACTATTGTTTTGGCGCTCTTTGCCCCAGTTGGCCTTGCGCCATAAACATCCAACGATCATCATCATCAATTCTAGCACTGCTAGTAGGTGGACCCACGTTCTAGAGCTGGCCAAGCGAAATGAAATATTCGTGGCGTTTGTTAAAGGCCCACGAGAGCAGTTACAAAATACAGCCTCTTAACGCTAAAGGATAAAAAAACTTTGCTGTTTCAAATTAAAGGTTGCATGATTTGTAGCTCCCTAGGCTTTTTTGTTCAGCCAATGATGTCTGCGTGCTAAAAAATCAACAGTTGAAGCAAGAATTTTTTTCTGCAGTTGGCCTCTCGTATTTTGTTGCTTTAGAAATCACGCCCAAAGCACACTCCATTTATCCCAGCATCGCAACACTGTAGAAAAACTGCTGTCAGTGGTTTTTAGTTTTAGGACAAAAGCTTCAAAGACGATTAGATAATTTTTTTCACACTATCTGTTCATGGGGAACCAAGGAAAAGTAGCGAATCGGCCCCCTAACCATGCGGTCATCAAGCGCCGCGCCGGTAGCGTCCCGGCTAGGTTCCGCGGCCTGGGAGAAGAGGTAGAAAATATTGGTATTGTTGGTCAACAGTAACGTTTCTGCCAATGCAGCTGATTTTTCAAGAGATCTGGGATTTAGCAACTGGCTGCGCTGGGTATATGCGTTGGTAGTAAGTAGGTAAGGTGGGCTCTCAAGTTCAATTGCATACGTATTTTGACTCCGATTGCACTGTTCGGTGAAACATTACTTGGAATTTGTAACTGAAACAACGCATACCGCTTGTAGATCTGAGGCATAGACTCTTAAATTATGTTGGATAGTTGCAGTTGTTTTTAAAATAGCCCATGGTCAGACAAGAGTACTCGCGTACATTATTTTACACTTATTGTTCCCTCTGGCGGGGATAGCGACGCCTGTTTTAATGACTTTGTGTTTTTCTGTCACCAAAAAGAACTGATGATGGTGCGAGAAGGGTTTTAACAGCAGAGGTGTTTCAGCGTTAAGTCCCACCTTCGAGCGTTACCAGAAAACTCAGCCCAGCCTGAGCGCACTACAGTGGACGCCTCGTGAGCAGCACCCGGCGTCGTCCAGGCTTGCGCATGCGCTTGAGCCACGTGAGAATCTTGCAAAAAATACCAAGAAAATATACCGAGTGCAGGTGACCGTGCGCCCCGGGGGAAGCACCCGGCGTCGGCCAGCTTGTCCTTTGAGAACACTGCCCAACGTCTGAGGCGTGATCTTTCGAGTGCTTTTCTCCTAGCAAGTTCGCGTGGGTTCACGCTTGAAGTGGGGAGCATGGTTACCGAGTTCGCTACAGACGCCGAGTTCGCCGCCGCTGGTTCTAGCACGTGCTAATGCGGTCCACTTTGGCAGATATGTCAAAGCCTGTGGACAACACGATCCGGGCCTGCCCAGTCATGGAGAAGTTTCAGCCGCAAGTTCAGAAATCCATTTGAGGTGCAAAAGCTGAGTCTCCGACGAAAGTACAGGGGCCGCCAGCTCTGCTGTTTCTTTAGTCTTGCACCACAAGTACAAGCAGCTTCACTTCTTTTTATTCATGACACTCAGACCTACAGATCTAAAGCGATGTCTTGAAAATGTAGTGTTCATTTAAACAAAGCTAGTGGCAGTGCCTGTCCCGTGACTTTTCAGTGACTGTCCCTACCTTGTCTCTCCTCTTGTACAGCGTGTTTTCACTGGTTTTCAAAAATGACTTGCGCGGGACCCTGTAAATCTTTTTCGTTGTCACCTTTGAGCTATAAACGCGATTGGGACTTTAGGAGGCACACATGCGAGATAAGGTTGTGTTGTCCTACTCGCACGTTCACGTACCCGGAATAGTTAAGGTGCATGGTTGAATGTTAGAATTTTTTTGTTGTAAGCGCGTGTCCGCGAAAAATGTACAAAAAGTTAACACGCATTTGCATTATTCAGAGCAAAATGCCCCCCCACCCCTCTGCTCCAGTGGGCAGGGTTGCATTGCCGGAATGTGAAGAAAGTCCCTTCGCAGTCTCTTCACTTTGCCGCCTTTTCTCTATTATACGGTCTCTCTTGTACCCTTATTAGTGAAAAAAACTTGTTGTGATTTAAAAAAAAAGCTCGACACGCTGCGAAGATGTCCCGGCCAAAATCCATGTCGAGCGCGTTGTTTCTGTGTCTTCTTTAGTGGTGTTTTGTAAAAACAAAAGTAAGAATCAATCCAGAACCGTCGCTACTGCACTGGCCGGTCACTGCTTGGCTTCAACAAATCTTACAAGATATTGTTACGTGGCGCCAGGACGAATGACAGGAACAATGGCTGAATGGGAAGCGATGTAAATTTGCACATTTTAGTGGTACAAGTGTTTCACTGCCGTCCTACGCACGCAGTGCTTGCGGGAAGGCAATAAAACACCCCACGGAAAAGCAGTAAAGGCCCCGGGGGGGGGGGGGCAGTAAAGACTGCATAAAACACCTTGTTGGAACGCAGTAAAGGCCCCATGTCTTATTATGCATGCAGCTTCAAGACCGGGACGACCTCCTGGCCTCGGCGGAGCGGCTAGCAACTTGCATGGCTCCGAAACAAGGCAAGCTGCACCCTGGTCATTTAAAATTTAAACGCACTTCTGGAGTTGTCTTTGCGTAGTATGCTTAGACGAGCGTTATTTTTAACGTAGCACGCAAGAACTGTAGGAATAAATCAAAGGAGAGACCACCTGCCAGGTTTTATAACTGGACCTGCGTTCCCAAAGAGTGCCGTTGTTGAAAAACCGTTTTTAGATGCGGCGCATCTCTTGCTTTGAGGCATGTCCCTCCTGCATCGTCGTCGTCGGCGGCGGCGGCGTCCGTCCGCAGCCCTCCTCCGTTTGCCTCTCCCACAGCTGTGAACAATACTCTCACTCCGGCGCATTATCATAACGACATCTGGCGCGCTTGGTTGGCGCGCGCTTCGCTTCGTTTACGCTGCGTTAACAGCTGCTCCGGTGCACATGTGCGCGCATGCGCGACTCTTCTCCGCGGTCTCCTCTCATTCAACCCAATGGAAACGCCAATTGAACCCCCAGATGCGCCGCATCACAGCAGGGTTCCCTCGCTGGGAGATGGAGGCAATTTTTGTTCTGATTGCCTAGTAGTGCTGGCATTACGTTGCCGTACGTAATGTAGTTGGTATACAGGGTGATCGAGGTTAGGTCGACAAGTTTTTTTTAGGCTCTTAGATGTACCTGAAGACCACTGATACAGTGAGATTATGCGTTGAGGGAGACACAATGAGGCAGTAACTCTTGATGTCGGTGGCTCAATTAACTAAAATGGAATAATTACTTTTTAGCGGATGCTATAAGCGGGAATGTTTGTATTGAAAAGTTAGACGCAATCTTGTTTATCCGCAGCCTCATTTGGCAGAATTCTTCTATTGTATTTCTACTCCGAGATATCGAGCTGCGAAGTTTAATTGCGGTTCACCTGATTACGCTTGTTAGACAGCGAAGAGCGGCGCAAAGCTCCTCCCTCTTGTGACGCGTATGCTGTGTTTGGTGTTTAGTTTGACAATGGGGTGGAGGCATAGGCAGAAGTGATAACTGGCATCCTTTCAGTCATGGCTGGCGTTATCCCAATCTGCAGTAGGCGGAACCACTATCGAAACACAGAACAAAAAGGAGGAGCTTTGTGCCGGCCTTCGCTGTCTAGCATGCGCAATCATGCGAATGGCAATTAAACTTTGCAGTTCGGTATCTCGGAGTACGGATGCATTAAAAAAAATTTGCCAAATGAAACTGCGTAGAAACACGATTGCGTCTAACTTTTTATTGCAAAGATGCCTGCTTACTTCAGCCGCTAACAGTAATTATCCAATGTTAGTTAATTAAGCCACCGGCACCAATAATTACCGTTTAATTTTGTGTCCCCCTAGACGCATAACGTCACTGTAGAGGTGGTCTTCACGTACATCTAAGCGCCTAATTTAAAAAAAACCTGTCGTCCTAATTTTGATCACCCTGTATAATTATTCCGAGAAGCACGGAAAGATGAGCGTGTCAGAAATCAATCAGGCGCACACGAGATGGAGCAGGAAAACACGGAAAAGTTGGGCAACGCATCAGCCGAGAAACTAAACGAAAGACACGTTAGATAGAAGCGCAGCGTTTCAATGAAAGGGGCAGGCACACGAAGTACTTACCTAGGTGTTACTGTCACCCTCCTAAACTTTTTAATTCAATTTACGTCCCGCTATTTTATTATTGATAAGCATGATTTGATGATATCTTTCTGGCACACATTATCAGTTGTGGGACATCAGAAAGCATGTGGTCGATGAGTGCTATTTAACGCCAGGGATGTATTAAACAGCTCCCATTCCGGCCTGTATCACTGTTAGCTTTTTTAAGAATGCAGTATGTGCCCTCGAACCATACATTGAAAAACATACCCGATCTGCCATTTCACTTATTTTTTAGCAAATCCAATGAAAAATCAACAAAACAGGCGTGGAAGTTATATTCCGGAGGGAACAAGAGATCAGAATATCTTAATCACTCTCATTTTCTATAGCAGTACCAGGGTATCATTTTTTTCGGGTACCGGCCACTTCAAGGAAAGTATAATTTTAAACTTTTCCTGTTGTATGGAAGGCAGCTAGAACCGGTACAAGAAATTAATGGGTACTGCGGAAATTCATATCTTATTCTTTTTGCTTCTGCGCCATTTGTTCAGTCGCAACACTTGCTAATACAAAGACGTTGCGCTTATAGTTTGCGCCGGATACATGTAGCCGCCGTAGTGTTTTACGCCTTATTTTCGCGCGTTTCTTAAAATAAAAGCAAATTACAAATTGTTTGTTCTCATTGCAGCACTTGTGCAATAACAGTTTTCAGTAATGTTTGTTTAGGTTTTAAAGTCAAGTAAGATTTTCTGAACAATTTTTAGTGACGGTAATTATTTCCCCCGCGGAAATTTTTTTCTGCCAACTGGGACTGCATTAGTGCAGGGACATGAGCCAATTCAGCGTCCTAGGTTATGGAACATACTCCGAAAAGTATATCGTAGTTCACGCCAAAAGGGAAAACTCGACTCGGGCTCGCCGCATTACCAAGGTCTCTGACAACCGGTGGATCTCTCGACGGACAAGGCGGCTTCAGAGAGATGGGGTGCGACGACAGGAAATGCAGTGGCCGGATAAAATAATCTGTTGCAGATGAATGTATTCGAATGACGCGACAAAGAAGCACTTAGAAGTTTGCAAGGGAGGTCTCCGTCGTGCAGCGGGAAAAACCACGGTGATGATGATGGTGAATAAAGGGTTGCTTGTTAATTCTTTTTGACGGTTTTTGTTGCATAACAGAGTCATCAAATGCGACACCATGTCCTGAAGACGAACCCGAAGTGTCGCATGTGCGGAGCAGCAATCTGGGCATCGCAGGAACTTCGGGTGAAGTTTGATGTGAGTATAGCGGGATGATAAAATGGGGTAAAATAATGCGGAGCATATTTTCTTTGGACTGTGACGATGCTATGAGTACTTCTGGCGTGGTAAAAATGTGGTTGATTGCTCTGTCATAGGAATCGGTAAAGCACGAAAGTGAAATCTGCAGAGAAATCTGCAGCTGAGCCTGATTTGTGGGTCGGCGGCTGTCTTGTGGGTGTGCTTGGAAAGCGACGTCCTGCTTGCGGGTCGCTTCGGCAAAGGTGTACTGGCGTCATTTTCGGGACAGGATATGACGTCAGTGAAATCTTGGTGTATCCGGCATAAAACACTTTAGTGATAAAATATAAAACCCCAAAACGAACAACCCTAAGTAAAACGTACCCTTTAGTCCTAAAGGTTACTTCCCCGCAAGAAGACCCTATGGGCAGGGGTGCACCTTTTACAGGCCGCTTGCTTCGTTGTACTGGCGTCACTTCCGTGAACGATATGACGTCACTCAAATGCTTATGTAGCCCGGAATAAAACACTTTCATCTTAAAATGTCTGCTTTCAGGTCCACGCGCAGGGCGCCATTTGGAGTACCAATATAGCGCCTTTGGAAACCAGTCCCGGACCCGTGGGCTTCAGAAGTCTTGCGTATGTACTTTTGGTTTGTTTAGACGGTGTTAAAGTGCTAGACCTTTCAACCACAGTGAACCAAAAAAAAGAATATCGTATTTGCGGTGCCGTACATGTGCTTTGTAGTGGTATTTTACGTTGAACCATAAGACAGTCTGGGCCATTAGCGTGTGATTGGACGAACGTTTTCAAGGAGAATAAAAGAATGAAAATGTCATAAGCAAAGCGAGAAAATAACGAGCGACTCACATCTGCAGCTTTGGCTTTGCGGCTTAAAAAACAGGAGAAATTAGCCTTCAGGTGTTATTCGAGAGACTACTTTAAAACCGCAGAAAATAGTTCCGTAAATCAGAATGCCAGCGATTTGTGCAGATGTGCACTAAGAATATTTGGCGAATCAATATACGCAACAGTGGTGGATGTCGAACGTGCGTTACGTACTTATGGTGTGACACCTAGGCTGGCTAGATATAAAAAAATTAAATTGTTGTGGCTTATTTCGATATTACACAGATTGTAATTTCTTAGTTGGACTGGTAATTTGCCCGAACTGGTGTGTTCAAAGTTCTTCACTGTGTTGATAACTTAACCCCATTTAAATTCATCAAGAACTCCATCAACATATTGGAGAAATGAGTGACATTTACAGTTACGTCTCTTTTACAGATATACATAGAATTGGAGAATATATCCACCATTCCTTGCAGCTACGCTAACCAGTCATGATGGCTCTGGTCGTGTAGCCTGTTGAATGTCCTCAAGCTTCACAGCACTAGCGCATCTCTCAGTTATCGGTAGTGACAGGCATATTATGCCACGCTGTTATACTTGCTACCCCTATTTTACCTACATTATTGTTTGACCCTTTTTACTAAACCAGGCAATGATGCTCGCCTCGACTTCTGCGTTTGTTAGTTTTTATGTGACCACTTTTTATGTATTACCCCAATGTAGGTTCTCTGGGGATAGAAAATAAAATGACGCCCTTTTTCTTCAATTTGATGGTACCTCACTTTTGGTCAGCGTTTCTGCGTTGCAATTTATGAGCTATCACTAATTGTTTCGCTTTTAAAAATTGTGTGTATTGTGAGCATGAAGTAATAATGATGTCATCACTGTTACACCAGACAGAATGGCTTTGGTAGCAGCAGAGTCCTTCAATGCTTTTTTTGGTCACGAAACTTCACCGTAACGCTATGGATGGAGTTTTTTTACCGATGAAGCCGCCGCGGGGCGGTTATGGGAGCACAAACTGGGGCAGACGAGACCTGCGCGCTGCGAGAACGAAGTTGAGGTCCCACGGAATCCGGCGATGCAGGCAGGTTGTTTTCGTATTTTTAAGTAGTCAGTCGATGTGACGCCTTTGGTCATGTTGTGGAGATTGCTTTCGGCTTGCCGCTACGATAGCATGCTCAGCAGAGCCAGAGTCCTTCAAGGCTTTTCAAAAAACATTACAGGATACTAAGAGACTCGAATACAGTCTTGGGGTTAACTCTTTTCGTTAATCATAGATATTTGGCTACAATTCAAGGCATGCCAATTAGCGAATGTACGCAAATTACGCGAGAACAGGGAAATACTGAAATGCACTTAGCTAAACATATTTAAGTCGTGAGGGTCCACAGGCATCTGCCCTTGTTTGCTGCGGTTCAGTCGAGTGAGCCTAGCCTCAAGCTTCTTTACACCCACCCCCAAACACCAACACTTAAGTCTTACTACATAAAAACCACTCCTTCAAGGGCGTTTCCCAAAAGGGTGTGAGGGAGGACTACTAACACACACTGAGGCCGCTGACTGGCTACGTCAACCAAAGGTTTACACACAAGCAATAACTTGATCCACACTCCCACTCTCACTCAAACTGTAAGGCTATTAGAAACGCACAAGCACGTTACTAATAGAAACCAACCGACTGATAGCAGCTCTGAGCACTGGTAATCGACCTTCGGGCGGCCTTTCTAAAGTATTGCTCTTACGACGCGCCCCGAAACTCTGCTAAGCGCTGAAAAAATTCCCGCCTTTGTCAACCCGGCGTGTGCATTACAAAAGGAGCTGTTCAGTCCCTCGTCACGTGTATCCGCCATCGTGGTGACACGGTAGAACCGTCACCAATTTGAACGACACTGCGTACCTTGGACGGTGCACAGCGGCTCTCCTTTTTCGATTCATCTCGACCCAGTAATGAAGTCGCATCAAGCGTAAGCCTACCTACCAGGACGCACCCGCACTTTGCACGCTCTAATGCGGTAATTACCCCAGCCAACTAAAGGGAGACCTTCCGTCGGCGTCTTAAAGTACCCTCTTCTCCGCTCGGACCTACGAGAACAAAGGTACGGTTCGCCGCAAGAGGTCATTGACAGTCTTTTCCTGGCAGATAACATTGATATCGGCTAGGCGCGCAGCGCGGCTTTTCCAGACAGACGACGGACGGGGAATAGCGCTCCTGCGGTTGCTTCTAGCGTCCCTCCAACACGTCAGCCGGGCCGGCAAAAAGGAGGCATGCAAGCTATAGAGCAATAACGCAGATTCCGGTGGTCTTCATTGAATAACTGAGGTACTTTAACTGGACAGCCATCTGAACTGCACCATATATCGAGCCGTACTTTGTAGCGTGAGCTACACTGACCGAGGTTGAGCAGTTTGGCGTGGCTCTTAGAGAGCCGTGCTGGGCATGCGCGAGGAGCAGTGACGTCTCACGGCGCACAGCTGGCGTGCCGGAGGCGCCACCGCCGCGACTGGATTGGATTGAATTAGATTGGATTGGATTAGTTTGGATTGAATGGGATGGGATTGAACGGGATTGTATTGGATTATATTGGCTTGTATTGGATTGGAAATCGTTTTAGCAGTAAGCATGGTAATCAGCTAATCCTAGATAACCAGGAAACCTAAGAATAACCAGCTGAACCTTATCTCACGCTACGTGCATCCTGGCACAGCCGAACAAAGCCACTGCCAATTTTTCTTGTGCCACTATGTACTACGACGACTCTGCCCCCCCCCCCCTTATGTAATACCCCTCTGGGGTCCTTGAGATTTGAATAAGTGATGATGCTGACAGCCCGTCTAAGCCGCGTTCAAACGAATTAAACGTGCCTCCCTCGCAGAGTGGGAACAGAGCAGACTGAACGGCGACTTCGCGACACAACATCGAAGTGGTAGCGGGATTTGCGCTGAGGGTGGGACATTTATGAGAGCGTAACGCATTCGGAAATTGGAGCTTTCGAATGACCTTGAGTAGCTTCACAATATTACGTGAGACGCACTTCTGCTAGTGCAATGCCTATGTAACATTATGCTGTTGAAGTTCTACGAAAATTAACACGAGGTAGCCGGGAACTCGAAGTTAAGCTGGGTTAGAATTCTCAGATCGGCCTGTATTCATGCGTCGAAAGCTTTATCGCTGGCGCTTTGAAATTTCACCGAAGCGCTGTGTTTTCACCGTGCAGGACTGAAATTAAGGTTCAGCAAACTGTTAACACCGGGACATCTATGCCTTTGTTTTTGGTACCGCAACCACGGTGAAGACCGGCCGTGTAACGGTCGGATCGCATATAAAGTCCTAAACAAATGGACGCGAAATCACTCGTCGCACCAGCGTCGGCGTCGTTCGGCGGCACCGCGCCGACCCGCGGGAGAGGGCGAGTAACCGAAGGAGACCGGCGAATTCACGCGTCAGCCGCTGTGCCGACGTGCGTTGGTGGACTCGTTTGCATGAGCTCTGCCATCCTTTCCAAGTTAGTTTTGACTGTTTATGAGCGGTTGTTTTCGATTGCTTAAATGCAGTAATCAAGAACCTATATTCGTCATAAAAATACACTTTTCCTATTTTATTCATTGCTGGCGAATGGCTAAGCGGTCAAATTTTAAAATACTTTAAATACTTTGAAATTTTAAGTATCACCGTCAGATATAAAAAAGACAGCTCGATAAACAGAAACGCACTTCGAACAATTTATTTTGTTGTAGCTTGGTGCCCTACATTGATGTAATATATGGACTGCTACATAAGCGTAAGCAAAAAAAAAATTTCAGCGCTGCCTTGGTACTGAGGTTAGAATCTAGCGTCGCTTGTAGATCCAACGTCAAGGTATTGTATCACCCTTTGTTTACTCTGTAAAAAAATTTAATCATACCCTCACCGCAAAAAAAAAAATCCACCGAGGTTTTGCCAAGATTCAAGCCATGTACTTTCAAACAGAAGCCCAACTCAACCTCCCGACCATGACAGAAGGCATTTCGGGAGCCAAGAATTAAGTGCAGTAGGCAAGGCTGCCAACCAATATTGTGGGGTGTGTTTTGTTTTGGCCGTATTTAAAAAAGATCACTTATTTGGATCACGAAAAGCTATCGCACATCCCCGGTCGCCCCGACACAAGTTATGGTATCCGCGAATGGAATGGAATGCGCCGCTGGAATTCTGGCGTTGATAAACTTGCTCGTGACGCACCGATCTTGCAGACAAGCGTCTTCATGCTAATACTTCAAGCGATGTATCCAGAGGTGCCTTATTTACCTCACAAAAAGCTATCGCAAATCCCCGATATCCCCGATGATGAAAACCATACATAGAACGAGTGAACTAATCGCTTTAGAACAGAAACAGCTTGCAATTTGTTGCAAAGCAGCCGATTGCGGCAGGTTAAAAAGAAATTGATTGTTTTCTGTGTGAAAGGAATGACCCCAAACAATGAGACGTACAGGAAATCAGGACGCTGGCGGCCGCTTTCCGATGCTTTCTCGCGCTGCGTCGACGCTGATATCTGGCGAGCATAGACATCGGCGTTGCTCGCGCGTCAGTTCGCATCGCCATGCAGTTTTGGCGGCGCGCCCCGAGGCGCGTTCGACGCCGGACGACGTCGACGAATGAAAGCGCGGAAAGTACGCTGCATCCGGTTGCGCCGTAACTCGTGCGATCGGCGTCACCGGAGGACTCGTTCGGGGTGCATATTTGCGCCATTGAATGACGCAAACGCAGTAAATAACCTTCGCCTAAATAAAGCACAAACACGCTGCCTTGCACGACATGAAAAAAAAAAAAAGACTGCTGCAACACCTTGTAGATGCATAATGGCTGCGTATACGCACAATTGGCTCATCGAAGTGTGATTTCTTGCAAAGGTAGCGAAGAAAACTTTTTCATACGCGAATGCAGCAACCCTAATTGTATGTAAAACTAAATATGAGTGATATCACACTTCCCTGCGCTGTGTAAAAGAGCCTCGTTCAGGTGGCAGCATGAGCGATGAGTTGTCCCTGCATGAAACTGCAGCCTCTCATGACCATAAAAGCATTGAGGGACTCTGGTAACAGTGAAACACGTTAAAACTGTAGCCACGCCGTAAATAATGTTCACGTGATTTCTCCCGCAGGTTAAGAAGTCCAGCCGTTTGGATGAAGATAAGGCGGCCTTGCAAGACGACATTGGACATCCTCAAGCAACACACGCGCATTCATCCGCCTTAATTTGCTTGTTACGGAAGAAACGACCACAAGAAGGAACGTTCAGTGCAATACCTTCTTCGTGAGTGTAAGTAAGGGGCCTACAGCTTCAACTTGTAAGAAGATTGCAAGCTATTCAGAATTTGACGCCATGTTCAGTAGCAACGACTTTTTTTATGAATGCTGTGCAGGTGTTGTCAATAAATGTTTTATAGATTCTGGAGTAGTCAGTCACATCCATCCGAGGAAACATATATTTGTAGACAAGGATATGGCCACCTTTTTTAATTTTCAGTACTGCTGAGGTTGAAATCTTGCACTAGTGAATGATTTGTTTTAGAAGCTACTTGCTGTACCTTGCTGGATCGACGTGTCTTTTCCTGAGCGTCAGCGCATTAACCTTTTTAATACTCCACCTTGTCTTCGACCCGTGTTTTACATATTTTATAAATCGTGGGCTTCCTTCTCCAGTAGAAAACAAATTGCGTCACTTATTGCACTGTACTAACACCAAATACGCTCGGTTTCAATAAAAAAAACCTCATGCCCTCTACAACTTCACTTTGCTTTATAATAACTCTTACGTTATGCATGCTAAGGACAATCTCTACCTTATTTGGCGTATATGCACACGACATTGTGCATCACGAAATATAGAGGGGTGGTCCAATTACTTCACTTAGTTCGTGTTGGAGGAGCTAACAGTGCTTAGCCAAGCGTTAACTACACGGCCTACGGGTTCGATAAATTAATGCAGATTATGTTACCATTATATAGCTGTGTTTCTGGTTTAAGACATATAGTGTTGTGACCTCGTGAGTATTAAATCTGCGTTGAGAGGGAACAGCAGGATATGTATATGGCATGCCGGAACTGATTCCGAACCCGAACCGTTATTTTTTCAGCACGCTGAACCCAAACCGGAACTGAACCGGAAAAAGAAATAATGGTTACCAGTTCATGCCGAAACGGTTCAACCCTCCGGTGTTGATATTGCACAGTCAGTGCAATTCATGGCTTTTTTCTTCACCTACCCTCAACTTCGTTACCCGCTCATCGCACTTTCCCCTCCCAGACAATTGAACACTATTACGTTCTATGTAACAACAGGGGAAATGAATGAGCACCAATGCAGCAATGACCTGTTGCTGCTGGAAGCGCGAGCGTAGTGCAAGCTGACCAAATGAAATGTCATTCTCGGCAGCTTGCCAGGGATATAAAACGACTTTACCCTTCTCTAGCTGCGAATTTATTCGAGCAATCAGGCTGCAGGAATGCTCCACTGCGCCACAGCGAAAGCTCACACCTGATGTGTGTAAATTTTTTGCATATAATAATTTGTTAAAAGGTCTCGAAAAGCAGCACCGGAGCGAAAGCTGCGGGGCTACGCCCTCCCTTATGGGGCAGCGGCGTCCAACCCCGTAGGGAGTAGCCAAGGGGTGGTCAGAGTAGGGGTGACGTCGGGATCGACGAGTGGCTACGTTCGGACGCAGTGTACACACTGTGTCTGTTGCAGGCATTCAAAAAAGTCTTTCATCCTTCCTTCCTTCCGACACCCGCAAATTGTTAATACTCGGCAAGTTTGACCGCAAGAGTTGCTGAGTGGCTAAGTCGTTTGCTGCTGACCACAAGTCGCCTCGATCTCCATTCCCCACGACCGTTTTTCTGAAGTAGATGGAAATCGAGAGCGTCTATGTATCGAGATTTTGAAACACGTTCAATATCACCAGCCGGCTAAAATAAATCTGCCGGCCTGCAACATAAGCTGCGCCACGGAGCAGAGATATAGCACGGGGCATCAAAGGCGCCAGTTTGTTTTTAAATGTGTTTACACGGAAAACAACAAAAAAAGAAAAGGCGTATCACGTTGTTTTAAAATATTACGCAAAAAGTAAGAAACCGAATAAGTAAAAAAAAAATTCCCCCGCATTTCCCCGAAGGGGAGTATGAGGAAGTGCGAAGCACGGGGTGATGCTATGAGGGGGAGTTTGTTGAAGTTTGGTGGAATTTTGCCCGTTAGTTACATTAACACCCCCTCGTGATCACGTTCGCTTAACACGCCTCGTTTGTCCCTCTGCGGAAATCTTGGTGAATTAACGTGTATGTTCGAGAGGAGGAGCGCACCGCACCGCAGAGCACCGCAGCTGCGAAGCCGCCGACCGGAGTGAAGGGAGAGGAGGCGCAGTCACGTGAGAGAATGCAGAACTAGCGGGTTTGTAGTATCACGTGTACACCACGCAGTTATCAAGCGGCTATAACGACGCTGAGTCGCCAACGCACGCCGCTGACGACGTAGTTTAAATGCGTTAAAGATATAAGTCACGTTACTAACACTGATATCAACGTCTGGATCGGACAATGGGGAACAAAAACCATCTACATTCGCTGGTATTATTTGGGATAGCGCCCCACTTCAGTACCTCGGCGTGCCCGTTACATCAAATACGGAACACAGGGCCTCATTGGTCATCAGCGCTCACGCAAGTTAAGCGCGCATCGCAGGCATGGAATGGGCGAGACCTCTCTGTGTTTGCACGTGCAAGAGTGTGTAACGTCTTCCTTGCCACAAAGCTTCTTTATGTGCTTCAAGTGCTTCACTGTGCGCGAGCAAAAGTTCAGGCCCTACATAGAGTTTTTGCAACATTTGTGTGGGGCTCTCAATGGGAACCTATGCGCAGGGACAACTGTTTCTCCTTTAAGGCAGGGGGTGTTGGCTTCATGCATTTGTTTGTGCACAACTTGTGTCTCGTTTTTCTTCTACAAATTGGTTGATCACCCACTTTTACTAACTGTACTTCAGCAGCGCATAAGTTTCCATTTGCCTTTTTTGCTTGTATGTACGGGCGAAGTCAATACGAAGCCTCCATGGGGATTTCTCAAAGAGGTCGTGGAGTCATTTAACTTTCTTACCGCGCGGTTTTCCTTGGAATATCTGTTCAGCATGTCAAGGAAAACTATGACGAACACTCTTATTGAAAGTCTATTCCCGGTGCCTGTTTATCGCCAGCCTTACTTAGGCCACCAGAAAAGCAATGTTTTAAAACGCGTAATGAGCATGTGTATCCCGCCAAATGCAAAAACATTTTTCTTCAAGCTTCATTCTTCCACACTCCCAGTTAAGACATGGCTGCGCGAAAAAGGAATGTCTATTCCTTGGTCGGACAATTGTCGCCTCTGTAATCAACCAGAGACAATTGATCATTGTTTTGTGTTGTGCCGGGACGCTGTGTTTTCTTCTGGGACGTTTTGCAGCGGACACTAAAAAAGGACATCGACATCACCCGGTACACCATTCGCTTCCTGCCATTTGAAGATGTTAATCGGGTGCCATATGACGTTTTCGTTCTCCTAGGATTGTTTAGCTTGTGGAAGTGCCGTATGACTGATCGGCATGCGGAACCCCCTAGGCCGACCAAGTGCATTTTTCGGGAACAGGCGGCGTTGGTGCGGAGCGTTTATGCTGCGCAGAGTGATCCACCAGAGTGGCTGCCTCTTTTGGATGCGTGCGTTTGCTTGCCTGAGTTTTGATCTTTGTTCGACTGTCTGTTAGTGCTTAAATTGTGTGTTAAGTGTCTCGTCTTTTGAAGTTTTCTAACATTTCCATGCCTTAAAGAAAAAAAAAAAAGTCGCGTGTCCGTGGCTTAGTCGGTAGAAGCGTCGCGCTGCGGCCGCAAAGTCCGCAGAGAAACCTGGCGCCGATGCTGTTTTTTTTTATCTAGTGTAGTGGCCTGGCTGGCGCGCCGAGAGAGGGTGTTGCGAGCTGGAGAGTAGTAAAGGGGCTTTAGGAGAGTAGGCGAGGGGGGAGAGGAGGCGCTATGCGAGCGCGACGATTCAGGCTCGCTTTAGAAGTGCATTCGCACCTATTCCTGGCCAATCTCCCACTTGGGTATGTGCCATGTCAGCGGCCAGGCGGCGCGCGCGCCCATCTCCCCCCGTTGCTAAGGAAGACGAAAAGCGCGCGCACCCGCAGCTGTTGCTATGCGACGGCGGAAGGTTCGGGGTCGCTTATAAAGTGCATTCGCACTTAAAAGCACCAAAACGTGGATATTGCCTATACTTTTATTTACTCTGCCTTTCACAACC